>CM038220.1:181661071-182220266 GCA_021442155.1 Cymbidium sinense
TATGGAGGTAGGTGGAGCACAGAGATATTAAAATGTGTGTGATGGTGAGGAGGGAGATCAGGATATGATGGTGGATTACTCGAGAGGCGAGGTGGTTTTAGATGGGAACTGAGAAAGCGATGAATGGCGATCCGATCTGCTGCTTATGGAACTATGTCATCTGAGTAAAGATGATCCACAGTTATCTAGGGTTTTAATTACTCTATCTACTCATTTTTTATCTATGTCATTGTTTTCTTAAAAAACTTGGTGTGTTACTTGGTTGATGAAATCAAAAAGAAATGTTAAATCTGAATTTGTTCTCTATTAAAAAAAAAAAAAACCCTAAACCCAAACTAAAGACCACTTGGCCAAAATCTCGACCCTAAACCATAAACCTTAACCCTAAACCACTCCTCCCTCCACTCCCTAAACCCTAAATCTTAGCCACTACCACCCCTGGGCCACTACCCTAAAGGCCCTAAAACCTAGGCCACTGGGCCAACCCCTAGCACAACCACCCTGGGCCTGGGCCTGACCTGAATGGGCCCTGGGCCCTGGGCTCCTGGGCCCTGGGCCTGGGCTGGGCCTGGGCCACAAGGCCCTGGGCCAGGCCCTGAGCCTGAGGCTAGAACTGAGCCACGGAGATACTGGACCACTGGGCCAGAGGCCCTGACCTGGGCCATGGGCCCTGGGCCCTGGGACAGGCCCTGGGCCACCGCCTAGGCCACAGAGGCTGAGCTAGGCTAGATAAGGCCTAAAGAATAAAGATAAAGGCCTGAGAATATAGATAAGATGTAAGATAAAGATAAGATAAAGGCTGGGCTAAGGCCTAGGCCTAGGCCTAAGATAAATAAATGGATTAGTTAAAGATAAAATGGATTAATGCTTAAACTAAACTAAAGATAAACTTAAAATAATAATAAACCAAATAACTAAATAAACCAAATAAACCTAAAATAAATAAAAATAAAACCTAAACCTAAACTAAATACCTAAACCTAAAGAAGAAAGATTAAACTACTGATAAAATAAACTAAACTTAAACTAAGCTGACTAAATAAAATAAAATAAAATAAAAAATAAACCTAAAAAATAAAATAAATTAAAAGACCTAAACTTAAAAATAAAATAAAATAAAACCTAAACTAAATAAAACCTAAAAATAAAATAAATAAAAATAAACTAAATAAAATAAAATAAACTAAAACTAAACCTAAACCTAAAAATAAAATAATAAAAAAATAAAATAAATAAATTAAATAAATAAAATAAAACACATAAAACTAAAAATAAAATAAAATAAAATAAATAGACTAAAATAAAATAAAACCTAAATCTAAAAAATAAACCTAAAAAAATAAACCTAAAAAATAAAAATAAAAAAACTAAAACTAAAAAATAAAATAAAATAAAATAAACTAAACTAAACTAAAATAAATAAAACCTAAACCCAAACCTAAACTAAATAATATAAAATAAACTAAATAAAATATACATAAACTAAAAAATAAAACCAAAATAAATGTAAAATAAAATGTAAAACCTAAACTAAAAAATGAAATAAAACCTAGAAATAAAGATAAAACCTAAACCTAAAATAAAATAAATATAAAACTCAACTAGAAATAAACCTAAACTAAACCCAAGAGCTAAATAAAATAAATTAACTAAAATAAACCTAAAATTAAACTAAAATAAAATCTAAAATAAACAAATAAAACACAAAACATAAGATAAAAATAGAATAAAAACTAAACTAAACCTAAAATAAATATAAAATAAAACTAAGCCCAAAAAAATAATATAAAACTCAACTAAAATAAACCTAAACTAATGGATAAACAAAGTAAAAACCTAAACTAAAATGAAAAAAAATAAATAAACTAAATGAATAAAATAAAATAAACTATAACAAATAAAGTCAAATAAATAAAATAAACTTAATAAACTAAACCATTGGTTTGCTTTTTTAAAATCCTGACCCTAAATCCTAAACCACAACCTGACCCTGACTTCTGCCTACCCACCCACACTTCCCTCCCCTACCCTAGGCCCTAGCCTACATTATTAACTCCTAAACCCAAACCTCCAAAAACCCTGGCCTCCTGACCTAACCTAAACCACACTAAACTAACCAACCCTAAGAATGGGTATAACCTTGATGGCGAAACATCACCATCAACTAGCTCGTCTAGATCGGGTGGAGGGAGCGAGAGTGTCCATGTGGTGGTGGATATGGAGGTGGTTGTCAGAGCAGTAGTGGTAATGGAGGTGGGAGGAGCAAGGATTCTGAGCATTGTGGTGGTGGAGAGAGATCGAGGGATATGATGGCAGATCTACTCGAGAGGTGGGGTAGTTTACGATGAGCTGGAGAAGGCGAAGAAACGGTCGATTGATCTCTGCTTATGAAATTGTGTCTTTACAATAAAGACATTCTACTTATCTTAGGTTTTTGATTTTCTCTATAGGTGCTCAATTTTGATCTGTCATCTCTTATGTCTTAAAAAACTTAGGGTGCTACCTAGTTTATGAAATTAAAAAGAAGAAATATTGAATCTGAATTTGTTCTCTATTAAAATAAATACCAAACCCTAAACCCTAAACTCTAAACCAAACTAAAACTTAAACCCTAAATCTAAAACTAAACCATAAACCTAAACCCTCCAAAAAAACCCTGCCCTAAACAGCCAAAAAGGCCTAAGCTAGCCCTAGGCCCACAAAGGCCTGAGCTAATCCTAGAGCCTAAGCCCTGAAACTACCCTAAGGCCACAAAACTTAACCTGAGCCTAAAATAAGATCTAAAATGAATAAATAAATAAATAAACCTAAATAAAATATAAGATATAAAATAAAATAAAACTTGGGACTAAGGCCTAAAGCTGGGCCACAAGATGATAAAATAAAGATAAATAAACTAGGCTAAAGATAAAAAACTAAATAAAGATACTAAAAAGATGGAAATTAAGATAAAATAAAACTAAATAAACCTACTAAAAAAATATGTAAAATAAATAAAGAGCCTAGAGCCCTAGGCCTAAGATAAAATAAAATAAAATGAGGTGACCTAGGCTAAAGATAAACTACTAAAACCTACTAAATAAATAAGATAAACTAAAAACTAGCCTCATAAAATAAAACCTAAAGATATACTAAAAAAACCTAAAACTACCTAAAGATTAAAGTAAAACCTAAACCTGACCTATAAAAATAAAACACTCAAAAATAAATAATAAAAGTCACTAAAAATTAACCTAGCACAAAATAACAAATCAAACCTAGGCTAAATGATAAAAAGAATAAATAATAAACTAGTAAAGATAAAATAACCTATAAATAAAGATGGGTACTATAATTAAGAATGGGCTGATGACTACTGGTTTGCTTGATTGTAAAGAAACCCTGGGCCCTGGGCCAGGCTGCCCAGACCTGGGTGAGCCCTGGCTAGGCCTGATGAGCCTGGGCCCTGGGCCTGAGGCCCTGGGCAGCCAGATCCTGACAGGCCCTGGGCCCACTGGGCCCCTGGGCTGGGCCACTGGGCCCTAAGGCCTGGGCCCTGGCCCTGACCACAGGCTCCTGAACTGGGCCCTAGGCACTGATCCCTGAGCCCTGGGCCCTAGGCACTGAGCCCTGGGCCAGGCCCTGGGCCACTGAGCCACTGACACTAAGCCACCAGGCCTTAAAGCCTAAGGCTCTGACAAAACTGAGCACTGGGCCCCAGGCCCTAGGCCTGCCTAGGCCACTGGGCCCTGGCCTACAGCCCACCCTAGGCCAGGAATAAAGATGTCAGGGTAGATCTAAAGAATGGTATTCTAACATAGTTATGGTAGCTAAAGAAAATGTCTTTAAGAGACTTTCCTTGATTATTAGAGATTTAAATACCAACCCTAATTAAATCATATTATAATACCATATATTATATAATGTAGCATCATATATTTTAGCATGTAGTGATGTGTTTTGGATGTTGTAAGATGTATTTAAATTTTGTAGTATATTATTGTGCTATAGTCTATATTAATATAAATCATAAAAATATTAATTTAATAAATTAGATGATGAAATTTGTTAAATTTAAATTGGGAATTATGTTGTAGTACCAAAGGTGTGCTACGCCACTTGTAGTCTAAATAGTAAGATTTTATGTTCAAAATAAATATTATATGTTGTAGCATAGTATAACATCATATATCATAATATATTATTCTATGCATTTTAAATTATTTTAGTATTTTAGAATCATGCAGTCAAGCCTACACTATTATTATTTATAAAAATGTTGATTTAGACTTTAAAATGGTGGAATTTGGCCAATTCATAATAGGTAGAGCATGGCATCATAATATATTATTTCAATTTAAAATATGTAAGTGATGACTAAAATATATAGATTTATTGTTTAGACTAATTTTATGATTTTTTTCTTAGCAATCCCTTGTGATATGCAATATAATATAATATGTTATAGTGTATTATAATATAGGATGCCATAACATAGTGTAGCATCATGCATAGCATACTATGTATTTACTACTTGTTGTTTAGCATATTTTAGTTTGTTATAGTATGATGTAGTAGAGTTTGTCTTGGTATAATTCATAAAATACTGATTTATAGGCTGAGATGATGGGATTTGGCCAAATTTAAGGTAAACTTTAGGGAACATCATTAGGGGTGTGCTATGGTGTGTCATTTAATCAAAAGAATGGAATTTTGCATCCAAAATAAATGTTCATTTTTCAACCAAATTTTATAATTTTTTGCTTAAAGTGATTCATTTTAAGGTGTAATGTAAGATAATATATTATATGAAAGCATATTAAAATATAATGTACATAACAATATGACTTCACATATATATGAATGTGGTGTGTAAATGTTATTGTACATTTTATGTTTTTTACTTTTTATTTATAATACATTGGGTCAAAACTTACAAAATGTTACTTTGAAGGTTGAGATGGAAGAATTTGGCCAAATTCATGACACACCATGAAGCAACACCAAAATTATGCTATTTTGTACCATTTCTAATAGAAAAATAATAATTTTACATCCAAAATGAACATTATTCATATTTTGAGAAAAGTTTGTTATTTATTCCTTTTAAGTGATTCTAATGAGGTGTAATGTTAGACAATATATTATATTATAGCAAATTATAATATAACATCTTATATTATAATATAATATAGTGTGTTAATTCACTATAATATGTTTAGCATGATATTGTATAGTTAGTTTGAGCTTGCACCATCAAAATCATAAATATTGATTACAATGTTAAGATGATGTAATTTGAACAAATACATTGTTAGGCTTTTGGTTGAAGTATTAAAGGTGTGCATAAGAGAAGAGAAAGAAGATTTGATGAGAATTCCATGTCAAGGGCATGGAGGGAGATCACTAGGGGATCACACATGCATTGGACAATCTATGTTAAAGGGCATAAAGAGGAAAATCTATTGGGGATAAGGTTTGAATTTGATTTGATTATATGATTTATGGAAGGAAGATCCACTGGGGATAAGAATCTATAATCCATCAGGGATTAAGCTCAAATCAACTTTAATTTATTTTTATTTTAGTGATGTGGAAGCATATCACTAGAGATATGGGCGAGTCCATTGGGATCAAGTATATGAACCTTCCACTAGGGGGGAGGTTGAGCTATCCTAGGGATTGGGATTTGAGTTTGATTTCATAGATTTTTTTGGGGATGTATTCACTAGGGATAAGAGTTTGGTTGGGTTTCTTTGATTCAGACTCTACTAGGGGAGTTGGTTTAATTTGGCTCCACCAGGGAGGTTAGTTTAGAATTTGATTTGTTCACTTGACTTGTTTAAATATGATTTGGGGCTCCACTAGGGAGAAGAGTGTGATTTAACTCCACTAGGGAAAATCATATTGGGTTTAATTTAATTTGAGTTAATGTATGGACCCTATCAGTGTGTGATAGACCCACTGAGAAGGGCTATATTAGCCTTGACCTACCTCAGGTTTACAAATCCAAAGGGATAGTCTACCTACTATGGGGTAGAGCTAGCCAACCTAAGGGGTTTCCTTTCGGTGTGTAGCAGCTGTGCTAGGAAGATGGCATAGCAGACTTACATCTTCAAAGGAACAATCGATGGGGTGACGTTGGATGCAACCAATCAAACTTGACTTGAGTGAATCTGTGGGGACTTATGTTCAACTCAAAGTACTCAAGATTAATTTTATCTTAATTTCATGTGATTTGATATGGTTTATTTGGATTAGTTTTATTTTTGAATTGAGGCATATCCACTAGGGATGTGACTCGATCAAATTGATAGATTTAATTTATGAACCATGTGGTGTGTGATGGACCAATGAGAAGGGGCTATATCAAACTTGTCTATCCTCAGTTTACAAATCCAAAGAAATAGTCTACTAGTGGGTAGAGCTAGCCAACTAAGGGTTGCCTTTTTGATGCAAGCGACTATGAAGAGGGTTTAGCGGACTTACATCTTCTAAAGCAAGGAACAACCTAGGGTGACTTGTTGGTTTACAACTGAATTTACTTAGGGGTGACTCTTGAGTGAATGTATGGTTGGGGACTTATATCAACTCAAGAGTAGTGCGATTCTATAGGAGTTTTGTTGATAATGCCTAATAGGATGTTGAAAAGATACCACTGGGTGTCCTCTAATCAATAAGTGAATATATATTTTGTTTATATGTTTATGTGGACCACCTGTGTGTGAGGGACCACAGAGAAGGGGCTATCGACAACCTATCTCGATTTACTAGACCAAGGGAGAATCTACATCCACAAGACAAATTCTCTAACCACGGTGGTTCTTGGGAAAGAGGAAATTGTCCATTCGATAGTAACTTTGGATGTCTAAATGGGGTCACAAAGGATGTGATCGGAATATAGTGCTCATAGGGAGGTGCTACTAAGGGCATTATCACGAGCCACGAGAAAAGCTTGTATGCGGTGGCCAACTCAAGATGAAAGCATAACATACTTACATCACCATGAGTGGTGTATCTAAGGTGCAAGAACCAACCATGTGTGTATCCATCGACTTGGTAGTGTATTAATCATCATAGTGAGAACCAACTAATCTAAGGTGATTGTGATGTAATGATCAATCGGAAAGAAAGCATGTAGTCTTACAACTTTTAGAGGGATCATCAGATAGTCTATCATCGGTAGGAATAGATGTTATCGACCTAGAGCTGACTACTAAGTGGGTTGCCCGTGGAAGGACTAGACATGAAGCGGTCAAGAGGGAACATGCTAGGGGACTTCTAAACTTCAAATATACTGACCCAATTGGTGCATGAAGGCTAATCTAACAAGAAAGCATAGTAAACTCACATCCTCTTAAATGAAAAAATGGGTAGCTTACGCCATGTAGTAAGGCCTACCAAACTAACAAGCTCATGGTGTGGCCAAGTAAGAAGGAAAGTGTAGCATACATTCCTCAAAGCAAGAAAACCACGAGTGACACACTTGTAGGGTAACGTCGACCCAACCTAAACTCTTGAGTGAGTCATTGGGGCATTATCTCAACTTCAGGAGTAGTCAGAAAGATATGTGTTTGTTTTATATGTTTGTGTTCATATTTGTGTTGTGTTCAATGAAAGGATTGGATGTCGAGTTCCTTACCTACCTAAACACATCATGGTGAATTCACAAACAAGAATACTTTCAACATGGAAGAGATTGAATTAGATAAATTTTCATTGATGATAATTATTTTCAAATATGACTTATAATATTTTTTAAGTAGAGCCTATTGATTGTAAGCATTGGCCGCTATCCATTATGATTAATAAGCTGATAAGATCCTCCTTGGTAGGCCTTCTCTATGGCAAAAGGGCCTTCCCAAGTGGGTTCAAACATGCCTCCCATCTTACGATGGGCAACAATCAATCTCCTTGGAACTAAAATAAGCTCTCCTACTTGAAAAGTTCTAGGATAGACCAACTTATTGTGAGCTTGAATCATTTTAGCTTTGTACATCAAGAGGTTTTGTCATGCCCGCAAGTTTCTTTCCTCCAATCCTTCGAGCTCTTCTAAGCGCAACTTGGCATTACGCTATTGTGATCTTTCTACCACTATCCTTAGTGATGGGAGTTGAACTTCTAATGGTAGAATAGCTTGGACCCATATACTAATGAAGAAAGGAGTAGGCGAGTTGGAGCTCTATATGTGGTGATAAGACAAGGCTTCAACTAAATGCTCATGCCATTATAAACTTGTTAGTGTCTTCTTTAGTATTTGGATGAGAGTTTTGTTGAAGGCTTACGATAAGCTATTTGCCCTCAGGTAGTTGATGGTAGAGTATCTCCAATCTATGCTATGTCTTTGGGCAATGTTGTTGAACTTAGTGCTCTTGAATGCAGTACCACTATCAGATATAATTCATCGAGACACTGTGAACCTATATACTATATGGTTCCTAAAAAACTAGAGCACTTGCAGAGCTGTGACCTCTCTGAGTGAAATCAACTTTGCCCATTTGGAAAAGTAGTTAGTAGTAGTTAAGATGAACTGATGAGCCTTGGAAGAAGGAGGATCAATTGGATGCACTATGTCGGTACCCCAACACTTGAATGGCCATGAGGCCAATGTAGGATGTAGAATATTGGGTGGTTGGTGAAGGACCACACCATGTATTTGACATTGGTTGCATTGCCTAGCTGTATCCATGCAATCTTTGATCATTGACGGCCAGTAGTACCCTAGTCTCTTGATTTTGGCTTTCACCTTCGGACCAGAATGGTTGGCTCCACATAATCCTGAGTGTACCTCAATCATGATCTTACAGGCTTTGTGCTTGTCTAAACAATGTAACCACATATGATCGAAAGACCACCGTTACAAGACACCATCCACAAGAGCATAGAAAAGTGCTCTCTGTTTCATCTGATGGGCTTGAGACTTCTCTTGAGATAGTTTTCCTTTATTTAGGTAATCCATGAATTGTTTCCTCCAATGTAACTCCTCATCTTGGCAGTAAAAACCTCCCTTCAAGAGAGTACTTTTGATGAGTTCAATATCAATAAGGGATAAGACTTATCTATTTTGGACCTTTATTGATATGAACTCATCTCAAATGCCAACTCCTTGGCAAGCTTGGTTATACATGGCGTTATCACCTGGAATCTTATAAATGGTAACCTGGGATTTGGGCCAACAACTCCATGGTGTGTACTTATAGTGATGGAGCTTGGGCTTTATAACCATATAGGAGATTTGGTTGATAGGCTAGAATCCCGAAGATATTGATGTTATGGATGCTTAGAGTAATGACTAACTCTAGATCGTCAATTAGAGGCTCATATTTCACTTTGTTGTTTGTGCAAGGACTGGATAGATGATATGAGAATCTCATCACATCCATGATTAAGAGAACTATTCCTACCCACTGAATAGTAGATTATGGTTTTCTCCTCTTTGAGAGGAAGCCATCAAAGTACATCTCCCAGTGAATACTAGTATCCCCTAAGTTCATGATTTGTTCATCGGGAGATCATCACTAGAGAGTTAGTAGGAAGTGGGTGTCTTTGTTAAGAAATCCACTAGCACTTGTCCTTTCCACACGCATGGAGTACAATGTAATGTGAAGCTGAGAGGATCATAGACCATGCCTACCATCAGGATAGCATCATCCATGTCATGAGATACTATAGTGAATTGATCCTAAAGATTAATTTCACTTATGAGGAAGCATGTAGTGTTGTAGCTTTTGGGATGCAAAGATTAAGAATAAGCAATGCTTCTCAATGGGTGGATAATTAGCCTTGTAGGGATTAGACAACAAGCAGGGTAGTAGAGTGCATTTTCCTTCCCTTTATCATTAGCATGGGCACCAAGGGAGTCATCTAACACAGTGAGTATAAAGTATGAGCGCTTGGATAGAGTATTGAGAGATGGCCATCAGTAATGCTTGATGTCTTCAAAGGCATGCTCACACTTGTCAACCACTTGAACTTGGCATCCTTTTGACAAGTCTTTGAGAATGACATCTTCAGGTTGGATATAAAGCATCTTAGATACACCAATAGGAATGATCTGAGTTGAGTTAAACTTTTAGGGGGTGGCATTTCTAATATCTTCTTAATCTTCTCTGGATCAATTTTGATTCCCTAGTGTTAGACAACAAATCTAAGGAATTTCTCTAAAGCTACTCTGAATGCACACTTCAAGGGATTCATTTTGAGGTTAAATTATCTTAACTATTCAAAAACTACTCTCAAACCAAAGTGATGGTCTTCCTTTTCTCTACTTTTGACCATAAGTTCATCAACATAGCACTCGACTTGATGATGAATGAATTTGTTGAAGATTCAAGTCATAGCCCACTGGTATGTAGCATTGGCATTTTTAAGGCGAAAGGCATGACCTTTATAGCAATAGATTATCGAGTTCTAAAGTAATGTTTCTTTCA
This sequence comes from Cymbidium sinense, assembly GCA_021442155.1. Taxonomy (NCBI): domain Eukaryota; kingdom Viridiplantae; phylum Streptophyta; class Magnoliopsida; order Asparagales; family Orchidaceae; genus Cymbidium; species Cymbidium sinense. The sequence continues at coordinate 181,671,481 of CM038220.1, forward strand.
TCTATAGGGGCCATCTTTATTTGGTAATATCGGATGAGCCATCCATGAAAGACTATATGAGATTATGTAATTAATTGGTGGTAATTGGAAATTCATCTTTTGGACATGCATTATTTAAATCCTAAAATCAGCGATATATATGAATTTGGCCATTCTTTTCTTAATTGGGATGATCTTTGGCTAAGGGTAGGATTTTTTCTCAAATGAAAACATCGATTAGTTTCTTTACTTCAAAAATGACCTGTTGTTCTATGTCTAATTGCATGAATCTAGGAGCTTGTTTGATAGGGTTAGCAGTAAGCTCTATTGCTAGTTTATGTACCACTGCGTTAGAAGCCAATCTAGGCATATCTTCAAAACTTCATGCAAATCAATCTTTAAACTTATTTAATAGCTTAACTAAGTTATTGGTTTCAATTTCATTTTGATGTATATGTATTAGATCTCCATCAATTCTTAAGTTGATTTCCTTGAGCTGTCGATGGTTAACTTGATCTCTCTTGAACTTTGACTTCAAAATCATCTAGATCATCGAAGTTTCTAAGCAGCTCCTCATATGATTTAATGTGATTTGAAAATAACTATCGATTCCAAATGAATGGTGATGACTAAGTAGTAATAGATCATCATTTGGACCCTGTATCAAATCCAGTCGGTCTTGATTGACTTTTGCATTTGTTCTTCCATATTCTTTCAAAGTGCTTTGACCTTTGACCAATGTGGATTAACCCTTTCTTTGCTAAATTGAGGGAAAACCAATCAAAAGTAATTCTATTGAATTTTTATATGAATCATCCTCAAGTTTTACATCTTCTTGACTTGAGGATGATACTCCCGAAAGAACCTCGAGTCTTTACACTTGTGAATGACTTGATTCATAACTACCAAACCCTGCTTTTTTGAGAGGAAAGTAGGGTTAGAGCTAAGGTTCCCAATTGATGCCTAATTTATTTACATATAGACTTGGATACATTAATGCTTTGCTTTGGGCGGTCTTCTATCTAGTTCAAGTGTCACCTCCGGAATCTACTCTGAGAGAAGAGTTGGTTGGTGTCTACCATATAAGACTCATCCTATGAACTAGATTCTAAATATATGGATAGCGGTGTACTCACGGTAGCTAGGACATATCTTTTATTGGGTGGCCAATAAGGAGGTTTTCCACCCAGGACTCACAGGCGGCCTCTTCCTCTACAGTGGAGGTCATTCATCTACCCATATGTTTGAATGGAATAATGAAATGTGGTGGAATCTAATGTCAGGTTCCATTTCCTCTTCAAGTTTATTTACTCCCTTATATTTTCTTTTCATTTTCTCTTTTCTTTTCTTTTCTCTTTTTTTTTTTCTTTTTTTCTTTTATTTATTTTTAAACTTTGCCAAGTTCACAGAATAGACTTGTTATTGATTTTGAGAGGTAGTAAGCGCATCCTCATATATGCGACCTCATGAACTATAAATGGCTTGAGATCTCCTTTGACTAGCGATCCCACTCTCACTTCATAAATTGATGTAGAGGATGGAACTATGTTGTTCTCATGTATCCATGGTCTCCCAAGCAAAGCGTTGAAAGATGTATCATAATTATAATGAAACTTGGCTTGAGTCTTCCAATCATTTATCTTTAAAGGAAACAATGGAGCTAAAACTGACCTTACTTAGAAGTGGATTCAATCTTCCCATCTTAGACTTGAGTCTTAACACTAATTCATCCCTAGTCATAAGACACTTAACAATTAGGTAAACACTTAACTAAGCCTAAAGAACTTAGAAGGGTTAACCATAGGATTATTTTCTTTAGGGATTAGGATAATCCACCTACTCTTCCAAACCCAATCCATGTTCACCTTCTCAAACCAAACCTCAAGTTCAATTCAAACATCAAATTCAATCCAAATCCAAACCAAATTGAAACCATGATCGTCAAACTTGAAACCCTTCCAAGCTCCTATGACTATCCATGGACTTAGCCAAATCATAATCCAAATCAATCCAAAATCAATTGATTTTCTCATAATCAATTTATATCTTCAATCATCTTCTAAATATAAATCAAATCTATACAAATGATCAAAACTAAATCAAACTAAATCAAATTAAATCAAAACCCTTCTACAGCCATATGACTATCATTGCCAAATCTTAATCCAAATCAAGTCAAACTCAATTGATTTTCTTTAATCATATTTTCAATCATCTTCACAAATTTAAATGAAATATACATTTAAATCATCAAAACTAAATCAAACCAAATCAAAATCCAAACCTAAGCCACATGACCAACTCCATGGACTTAGCCAAATTCCTTCATTCCAAAACCCAAATTCAATTGATTTTCTCATGAATCAATCATACCTTCAATCATATTCACAAATATAAATGATACAATCATTCAAGCCAAAATCAATCAACCCAACTTAACCCTTTTGACTTGAAATGTTCAAATGAAAACCACATTTGAACCCAAACAATTGAAATTATATATCAATCCCAAATCCATATAAACTCAACTAAGTCAAACTCAATCCAAAATCAAAGCCAACTGGTCCACTTGACCCAAAGTGGCCAATTTAACTATTTGAGCCAAGTTCTAATCTACCCAAATTGATTGAACCAAGCCCATCTAAACCTCCCATCATGATTATTGATCACCTAAGTTGATCAATTATCAAATTAGGTCAAACCAAACAACTTGGTTTGAGTCAACCCCTAACCATATGAATCCAAACTAGCCAAATTGCAACCAAATCCAAAAATGATTCATAATCAAAATAAATATTTGAATATGACTTGACCTTCAATTGAGTCAAACCAATTAATTGGCCCTCTTGACCCAAGTTGACCCAAATTGACCTAAAGACCAAATTGGGTCAAATTAAAATATAAACCAAATTGATTACAAATGAAATAAGTTCATTCCAAATTGATTGTTGAACTTGAGCTATGAATGGTCCCAATTGACCTACTTAGTCTAAATTGACCTAAAGGTTCAAGTTGGCCTAAATCAAACCAAATCCAAATTGTAAACCAAACAATTATCATTGGTCTTCAATTGGCCAACCCCACCAAAATTTGGCCAATTTGGTCAAATTGGTCAACTTTCCATTTATTTGAATTCAAATGAGCCAAAATCAAATCTAAAGCCAAACTAAACAAAACAAATTGAACCAAAACAAAATGATCATATGACCCTTGACCCTTGGTTTGACCCAATTTGACCAATTGGTCAACATTTAACCAATTGGTCAACTTGACCCAACCTAATTTGACCTAAATGGGTCAAATTGCCTAACAAATCAACTCCAATTGACTTGAAACTTGGGCTAACCACTTTTGGCTCATTTCAAATCTTCCCAAATCAAATCAATGCCAAATGATCATTCTACCCTTAGGTCAAGGACATCATATGACAAATCACCCATGTAAGTGGTCATTACCATTCCTTGGCCACTTGGTACTCTCCAATGGTCCACTAGGCTAGGACACTTTGACCCAAGGGGTGGTTGGGTCGGCCATGACCCATGGGTGGTGAAATCACCTCACCCTCCCCATTGGAGCACCCATAAGACACCCATGATTCCTCCACTTCACACTTTCCACCAACAAGATCAGCTAACTCACCTCCTCCCTCCCGACTCTTGAGATGGTGGGACCCAACTGATCCCAAAATCCAGGTCAAGATGAAGGGGTATACACACTTGTTTCCACTCAAACACACAAAATCATTCCTCAGAGCCCTAGCTGCTACAGAAATTAGAGCTATTCCTTAAGCTCTCAAGCATTCTCGATCAAAATGCCACTCCCATCGTCCCAAAATAGGACACTCCCATTTTTTGACCTAACTTCCCCATTTCTCCATCAAACTCAAATTAACTTTGCACACCTTCCCTAGGCCTCATCGAGCAAGAATCATCTCCCAAGCTTCCCAAGAACTGAGGTGGGACTTGATCAAGCGGAGCTCAAATCATTGATTCATGGCCTTAGAGTGAACATCGAGGTTGATCCAATTGCTTTACTCGAGGCTTCATCTCCACTAGATGAAGCTTCCTCAATCGTTGAGCTAGTCTTAGCTCCGCAAGGTATGCTTCCATGCGATCCTTAGGCAAAAAAATGGGTTGGAGCTTTTGAAGAAAGCTTGCTCGTGTGATCTTGACCATTTGATCCCCTCGATGATGTCATGAAGGTGTGGGATCCTTTTGGAGTTGATCCGTGCTTCGGGTAAGCTTCGGATCAAGTGAGCAATGGAGCGGACTCCATTCTCCCTCACTTTCAGTGGCGTTAGATCATATCCATTCGCATGATGAACGATAATGATTAGATATGCTAGATCGATTTGATTTAACTCTATTAAGCTGTGGGATTAATCATAGCCATCATCTTGATCGGAGGTGACGGATGAAAGCTTGTCCACCCGTAGGCGGCGAGTGGATAAGTTTTAAGTAGCCAATCCATGACTCACATGGAAAGCCGTCACTTAAATTGCCCGCGTGCCAACATGATTAGGCTTTAATTATGCTTAATTAATCATTTTAATGACTGAAACTTCTAAAATTATAAAAAAATCATAGAGAAATAAAAAATGAAAATAAATACTCATTTGAAAGGTATTTTAAAGGAGAATTAATTAAAAATTATCTTAACTAATTTTGAATAATAATTAAAGTTTAATTAAAAAATTAATTAACTTAATTATTTTTTTAATTACTTAAGCAATTAATCCCAAATTTTGTGGGTTAATTTAATGGGATGACCTCAGCCTCCTATGATTTTCTTGGGATTTATTGCTCACTTAATTAGAAAAATTGACTAATTAAACCTTAATTACTCTTTTAAGTTAATTAATGATTAATTAATCTCATGAATAGTAACAAATTGGTTAATTAATTTTATTAATCATTGTTCAATAGTAAGTGAACTAAGGAATAGGGTTGGGACCCTTTCCTAAGTTCATTTCACCTTTTCTTAAAAAATAATTAAGATTTAACAAATTAATTAAATCAAATTGAAATCATAATAACATCAGACCTTAATTAATTAAATCATGGGTAGATCTTTGGTTATTTAATAACTAAAGGGTTTAATGAAATTATGGTTAGTTCACATGTGTGAAAACCATAAGAGTAATTAATTAAGTCCTTAATCTAATTAACTATTAATCTTGAGCCAATTGCATTAGGCCCCTTTTATTTCCTAGATCATTACAAGTTTATTTTCCATGCATATCATGTTGGCTCATAATTATTTAGTTAATTACTTTAAGGTGACATTAGTAAGGGTAATTAATTCATCTAATTAAGGGTTCAACTTAATTATCCCATAAAATCAACTTAATTACATTTCCTAAAGTAAAATCAAATCACTAATGTGGGAATGGGTTTAAAACAACAAGTGATGATTTCTCTTCTCCTCTTTAAATCAAATAAAATCAAAACTTAATTAATAAAGGCGCTTTGGTTTGCTTTAAATAATCTTATTTGATTTTGATTGTCCTTAAGAGCTAGTTTGGTTGAATGAATCACATGCTTATATTTGGTTGTCCTCTTTCCAATCAAGTTAAGTTTGGTATGCCATTTGAATTCATGCATCCATCTTTTCAAAATCAAGTAAAATAAAAGGCATTTCCTTTATGTAAGCTTGCATGTGTTGATTTAATTTAATATATATGGCTAATATTAGTATTAAATCAAATGTATTTTCTAATGTATAATAATATGTGTTATGATATTATTAAATATAAAAATATATAATACATATGATGCATGCTTATAGCTTAAGTGTATGAATGTTGAGTTCACTTTCCTCTATTCATGTGTTGAATTATATAAGATTGCATGGTAATTGGCATATAGTCACGGACATCCAGGATCATGGCATGTTAGTCCCAGGAGGTCATTTGATTACCTCACTTCCTGGTTTGTTACTTGGTTGATGAAAGAAGAAATGTTGAATCTAAATTTGTTCTCTGTTAAAAACCAAAACCACAAACCTAAAACACACACTGATACCACTACTAACCTACAAACCCTAAATCATAAACCCTGTCCCACCTTCCCCAGGGCTCTGACCTACCCTGGGCCCTGGGCCCTAATGACCTCTTATCCACTCTGACCTAAACCAGGCCATGACCTAGCCATATCTTGTTAACAAAGATAAAGATAAAAATACTGATCTAAAATAAAATAATAAAAAATACCTAGGCTGATAAGATGATAAAATTCTAAAGATAAGATAATTAAAAGGCATAAACTCTAAAGGCCTATCAGATAAGATAGATGGGCTAAGATATAAAATGGGCTAAAACCTGGGCCTGAGCCCTGGGCTTGGATAGATGATAGATAAATAGATCCCTGGCCGAGGAGACCCTGGGCCACATGGGCCCTGGGCTCTGGGCCACTGGGCCCTGGGCCTGGGCAGAGGCCCTGGGCCCCAGGCCCACACAGATCTGGCCACTGAGCGTGACATGGGCCCTGGGCCCTGGGCTGGGACCTGGGCTTTTTGGGCCTGAGGCTAGATTAAAGAATTGATTGATTAGAAAGAAATGACAAAGATAAAAGTATAAAGATATGAAGATATAAAGATAAAGAGATAAAGCTGGGCCCCAGGCTAAGCCACTGGGCCCTGGGCCCGGCCAAGGCCCTGGATCACTGACCCAGGCCCTGGGCCCTGGGTGACCTGGGCCCTGAGCACCTGAGCCACACAGGCCTAGGCCTTAAGGCCTAGGCTAAGAAGGCCACTGGGCAGGCCCTAGGCCTGGCCACACAAGAGCCTAAAGCTAAATCTTAGGCTAGATAAGACCTAAAAGAATGGCATGATAAAAGGCCTAAGCACGGATATAATGAGGTTGAAAAAATAAGGCAGACTGGCAAAAAAATAAAGATAAGATAAAGATAAAAACTAACTAAAATGAATAAATAAAACTAAATAAACTAAAATAATATAAACTAAGAATGAAGAACTAAATAAAATAAAAAGTTAAACTTAAAATAAAGTAAAAATAAACCTAAAAATAAAGCAAAATAAAATTAAATAAAAGACACAAAGCTAAAATAAACACAAAAATAAAATCCAAAAATAAATAATGACTATAGATAAAGAGGGCCTAAAGATATGTAAATATAAAATGTAAGATAGCTAGGCCTATTAAGATGATAGGCCTAAAGAAAATAAGCTAGGCCCTTCCTGGATTAGGTAAATAACTGAGCTGGGCTAAAGATAAAGGCCTGAGCTAGGCCTAGGTTAAGCAGGCTAGATAAAATGATAGTAATGAAGCAAGACACAGATAAAAGGCCACTAAATAGATATTAAAGATAAAGATACTAAAGAGATAAAATGAGCCCTAGGCTGAGCTAACAGATGGAGTAAGCTAAGGCTGACAGGCTACAGCCCGGACCTTAGGCCACAAGGCCCTGGGCCACTGGGCCAGCCAGGCCTGCTGGGCCAGAATAGGCCACAGACAGGCCCTGGGCCACTGGGCTCTGGGCCCCAAAATCGGCCTTGAGCCACCCAGGCCCTGAGCCTGGGCCCTAGCCATAAGGCTGAGCTAGAGCCCTGGGCTAAATGACCTGCTATGGAATATAAAAAATCTAGATAGATAAGAATATAGAGACTAAGATAAGGCCTTGATCTCAGAGAATGGGTTAAATGAAGAAATAAATAGGAGATAAATAAAATCTAAGGTAAAAAAAACATAATCAAGGTAAAATTAGGCTTAATAGATAAATGATAAAATATAAATAAACTAAATAAAATCATAAAATAATAAACTAGATATAGCTTAAAATAAATAAAAGGCACGGACTAGGCTAAAATGAAACTATAGATAAGATACCTAAAAATAATTAAACTACCCTAAAGCTTAGGCTAAATAAAATTATAAACTAAACTTAAACTAAGATAAAACTGAAATGAGCTAAAATCAATTAGGCATAGGCTAAAGATAAATGACTAGGCCACAAAAATAAAATAAATAACTAAAGATAAGGCTAAACTGACTAAACCTAAAACTAAGATATAACTAACTAAATAAAGATAAAATAAGTGAAGTAATAAAATAAATGACCTGATCAAGATGAATAGTTAAAGATAAATAAAGAACTAAAGCTAATAGCTAATTTGGTTTCTTGATTAAATATTAAGATAAATGTAAAGATAATAAGATAAATAAAGGCCAGCCAGCCCTAGCCCTAGGCTTAGGCTGAGCCTGCCTGAGCTCTACACAGGCCTATGCCTGGAGCCTGAGCCAGGCCTGAGCTGGAAGCACAGGCCTGGGCTGGGCCTAGGCCTAAGGCCTGAGGCAGCCCTGGGCCCATCCCCAGGCCTTGCCTGGAGCTGGGCCCAGCTGACCCAGAAGCTGAGGCCATGGGCCTGCTGACTGATGACAGGCCCCAGGTAGAGTGTAGAGCCTGGGCTAGGCTCTGGGCCCTAGATGTAGGCCCTGGGCACTGGGCCCTGAGTGGGTAGCTGGGCCAGGCCAGACACTGGGCCCTGAGGCTGGTACTGGGCCACTGGGCCCTGGAACAGGGGCCCTGAGTCTGGGCTAGACCTGGGCGTGGGTGGGGTGGAGATACTGGAGCCCTCCAGGCTGACCCCAGACTGGGCCCTAGATAAGGGCGGGGGCTCCACTGGCAGGGCCTTGGGCCTAGCAGCCACAGGTGAGATCAAAAGGTAAGATGATCCTAGCCCTCAGTCTGGGACCTAACACCACTGGCCTGGCCTAGATCTGTTTATAGGGGTGGGATAAGGCCACAGGCCTAGGCTAGCTAAGATAAAGATAAATGAAACCCTAAGTAAGATGGATAAGGGGCCCTCTATGGGCTAAACTAAAGATAGATAATAAAGGCCTGATTAAAGTAAAAATGAAATAAATAAAAAGGCTATAAAATAAATAAATAATAAGGCATAAAGCTATAAACCAGATAAGGCTAAAATAAGTAAACCTAAGAAAAAGAAAAAAAAGAAAATCAGATAGATGAGCTAAAGGCTAGAATAAACTAAGCTTAAAGATGGGCTGAAGCCTGGCTAAATGGAGCAGGCTATAGATAAAATGAAGAATAAAGGCTGGGCTAAAGGCCCTAGGCCTAAAAGATAAGATCTGGATTAAAGGCTAAGGCTGAGCACAAGATTAATAATGGGGTGGGCTAAAAGAGAATGAAAAGGCCTAAAAGAGGAGATAAAAAAGATCTAAGATCTAGGCCTGCAAAAAAAATAGGCTAAATAAAGCCTAAGATAAAAGATAAATGATTAATTAAATGAGCTGTGGGTTTTGAATAAATAAAGGATAAAGGCCTGGCCTATCCTGGAAACCAGGCCTGCCACCCCTGAGCCAGGCCCTGAGCCCCTGACCCAGCTGAGGAGAGGCTGGGTCTAGGAAAAAAAAAAGAAACTGGAATCGAAGATCTGGAGAATAGATCGTCTGGGTTGAAGCTATCTAAGAGTCTGGCTAGGCTGGGGTTTAAACTGGGTTTCTAGATCTAGATCTGGTGATATAAGATGAGTTTTACTAGGTCTTACAGATCTGAGTCTAGGCTGGGTGCAGAATCTGGGCCAGGTTCACTGGATGGGCTCTGGGCTCTGGACTAAAGATCTGGTAGATATAATAGAAGATCTAACCTAAGTTCTTAGATAAAGATCTTGATCTGACTAGGTATAAATAAATCTAAAGATAAATAAATACTAGGGTGAGCTAAGTCTCTAGGTAGGTAAGATCTGGAGCTATTAGGCTAAGAAATCTGGGTCACCAGGAGCTAGTACAAGTCTAGATCTAGGGCTGACTGCTAAATCTGGAATACTCTGACTAGAGATTCTGGGCTGAGGCTGCACAACCCACTAGGCTGGGCCTGGGCTAGGAGAGCTAAGAGTCACATGGTCAGGCTAGGATTAAAGGCTAGATCACAAGCTCTGGGCCTAACAGGCTAAAGATCTAGGCTGTATGTGGGCTGAGTCTAGGGATAAAGGATGAGCCTAGGCGGCTGGGTACTGAGGCAGGGCATGGGCCACTGGGCCCTGGGCCGCCCAGCCACTGAGCCAAGTCCAGGCTCTGGGCCAGGCTGGAGTCTGGGCCATGGGCCCTGGGCTGTGGGCCACACTGGGCCCTGGAGGCCGGCCTGATCCTGGGTGGGCCCCTGGAGTCCACAGTACTGAAAGGCCTGAGCCACTGGTTTGAGACAAGGCCTGAAGAGGCTGAGGCCATGGGCCCAGGGCCACTGAGAGGGCCACTGGGCCACCTGGGTGACCCTGGGCCACTGGGCTCTGGGCTAAGATCTGAGTCTGAGGCTAGGCTAGGATATGCTATTCTGAGTATGAGATCTGAGTCTAGGCTAGGCTAGGCTAGAGTCTGAGATCTGGGCTCTGGGCTAAGATCTAGGAGCAGGCTAGAGTATAGGCTAGGCTAAAGGCTAGGCTAAAGTCTCTAGGCTAAAGATCTGATTGTTTAGGCTAGGCTAGTCTAGGCTAAGATCTGAAAAGATAGGCTCTGGGCTCTGATAAGCTAAGGCTAATCTTGCTGAGTAGAGCTAGGCTTTTGCAAGATCATTTGGTAGTAGCTAGATCTAAACCTTTAGATGTAGATCTGAGCTAGTCTGAGCTCAGGCTAGATCTTGAGATGTAAGCTTGATCTGGGCTAGATCACAAAGTCTGGAGTCTGAGCTAAGTCTAGGCTCTGGAGCTAAAACTAGATCTGATTCTGGAAAGTAAAGAATCTGGACAAAGATCTAGGATTCTGAAATGAGTCTAGCTAGATGACTAGGTTTAAAGACTGCAGGCTAAGATCTAAACTAGGCTAAAGGCTAGATTAGATCTGACTAGGTTTAGATCTAAAATCTAGGCTCTGGGCCTAGGCTGGGCCACAATGGCAGGCTGAGTGGGCCACTGGGCCAGCCCTGGGGCCATGGGCCACTGGGCCATGGGCCTGGCTTTGGCTGATCACCTGGGCCCCTGGGCCACAGGCCCCAGGCCTGGGCACTGGGCCTGACTGACAGCTGGGCCAAGGCCTGAGTCTAGGCTATAAAGGCTAAAGATAAGATGGCTTAAGAGTAAGATAAATAAGATAAAGATAAGAAACTGAGCTAAGGCCCAGGCACAAGATAGATAAGATAAATAAAGGTGTGCTAGATAAGATAAGTAAAGACCTAGGTGGCGCACTAAAGATAAAATAAACCTAAAGATAAAACCTAAATAAAGATAGCATAAATCTAAGAATAAATAAAATACTAAAGATTGAAGGCTAGATAAGAGCCTAAACACAAAGGATAAAATGGGGCAAAATGGAATAAAATAAAATCTAGGCCTTAGGCCTAATGAAGTAAAGATAAAGGCCTAGAATACTGAGTTGAGAAAGGAAAGAGTGAGCTGATTTAAAGGCTCTAGGCCACAGGCCACTGAGCCACTGAGGCCTAGGCCACTGGCCAGTTCTGAAGCTCTGATTAAAGTCTAGAGTTAGGCTGGATCTAGGCAAGATCTAAATCTAGGCTTGAGTCTAGGCTTGGTCTAGGCTAATCTAGGCTAGTCAAAGAAAATCTAGGCTTTGAAGCTAAAGAATTAAAATCTATTGGTTAAAGTCTAGGCTAAATCACAGGCTAGGCTAAGTCTAGGCTGGCTGCAAGTCACAGGCTCTAAATAAGGCTGAGTCTAGGTTAAAGCTAAGACTTTAGGCTAGGTTTAAAGTCTGAAATCTAAGGCTAGAGCTATCACAGGCTCCTCTGAGATGCAGGTCACAAGTATGGAAGCTAGGTTTGAAGTCTGGCACAGGTTTTAGATCTAAAATCTGGTTTGAGCTAAAGATCTGGGCTCTGGGCTCTGGGTTTAAACTAGATTAGGCTCAGGCTCTCTAAGTCTAAGTCTAGGCTAGGCTAAATGAATCATGATCTAGGCCACAAAGATAGATAAGTCTAGGCACAGAGTTTGGAGGCTGAGTCTGAAACTGATTTCTGACTGAAGTCTAGTAGGCTAGGCTGAGTCTCTAAAGTCTGAGAGTGAGTCTGAGCTAGAAGCTAGATCTGAGTTAAAGGTTTTAGCTAATAGCTAGGCTAAGTCTAGGGAGGTTAGTCTGGGTTTGACTAGGTAAAGATCTAGGCCAAGTCTAGGCCTGAGCTAGTCTAGGCTAGTCTGATCTGAGAAATGAAGCTTGATCTAAGGGCTCTGAGGCTAAGATTCTAGGCTAGGCTAAGGTCAAAGATAATCTGATCACAGGCCTAAACCTGGAGCCTTGAGCCATGGCGCCAGCCCCAGGAGATCAGCAGATCACAGGCCACAGGCCCTGGGCCACAGGCCCACAGGCCTGGATCCTGGAGTCCTGGGCCCTGGGCCATGGGCCCTAGGCTGGCTGTCAGGCCTGGGCCTGGGCCACTGGCCACTGGGCCTAAGGCTGAAGCTAAATCTGACTGGCCTGATAGATGAGGCAAGAGGCCTGGGCCTAAAGTAAGAATGTAAAGTCTGAGCTTGGGCTCAGGCTCTCAAGGCTATATAAGTTTAAAGCTAGGCTGAGGCTGGGTAAAAGAGATATCTAGGCTAAATCTAGGCTCTAGATGATAAAAATCTAGGCCACAAATCTGGGGATCTGGACTAAATCTAGGCTGAAGCTGGATCACAAATCTAGGCTATCTATCTAGGCTAGGCTAAAGATCCTGAAGCTAAAGTAGGCTAAATGTAAAATCAGGCTAAATGAAGCTCTGACTAGGCTAAATCTAGTCTAAACAGCTAAAGATAAAGTCTAGGCTAGGCTAGATTAACTAATCTAAACACAGGCTAACTAGGCTAAAATCTAGCTAGATCTAAGATCTAAATTTGAAGCTCTGAACTGGCAAGCCAGAAACGCTCAACTCTGAGCCTGGAGTCCTAAGTCGGCCCTGAAGCCCTAAGGCCCTGGGCAGGCTTTAATCCAAGTCCTGAACCTAGGCACTGGGCTTTGGGCCCTTAGCCTGGGCCCTGGGCCCTGGGCCATGACTCTGGGCTAAATCAAAATCTGAGGCCCCAGAGCTAATCTGAAGCTAGTCTGAGTTTGGGCTCAAATCTGAGCAAATCTGGGTTAAGCTGAAGTCAAGATTTGGGCTCTGAAAATGAAATCTGAGCTAAGACTAAAATTTAAGCTAAAGGCTAAAAGGCTAGGCTAAAATTTGAGACCAAGGCTAGAGTCTAGGCTAGTCTAGTAAATCATCTAAACTGGGCTATGAGCTAGGCTACTAAATCTGATTAGGCTCAGGCTATGAATCTAAGATCTGAGATCTGATCTAAATCTGAGGCAGTCTGGCTCAGGCTATATGAGGTAAATCAGGCTTCCAGTCTAGCTAGGCTCTGAGCACTGGGCTAGTCAGGTAGGCTAAGGCTAGAAAGAGCTGATCTGAGCTCTGCTAATGAGATGAGATCTGAGCTTGAGGGCTTAAAGAGTCTATAGGTCAAGCTAGGCTACTAGATCTAAAGGTCAAACTAAATCTAGGCTCACGCTAGTCTAGGCTCTAAGCTAGATCTAAAGCTCAAAATCTTGGGGTCAGGGCACAGGCTAAATGAGCTAAATCTGAGATCTAGCTGAATGAGCTACAGGCCAGGCTGAGATCTGAAGTCTACAGGAAACTCTGGCTATTAAAGATCTGGGTTTAAGATCTAGGCTAGTTAAAGTCTAGGCTAAATAAAGGAGCCTGGAGTGAGGCTAGTGAGGCCAATCTGATTCTGAGTCGAGGCTATTAGATCATGAGCTAAGGCTAAAGGTTTTGCAGTCTAAGGCTGAGCGAGATCTAGAGTCTGGAGTGGGCCTCTGAGCTGTCACAAAGGCCAGGCCTGGGCCTGGGTCACAACTGGGCCCACTGGGCCAAAGACCCTATCAGGCTCAGGCCCTGGGCCCACTGAGCTGACTGGGCCCAGTGCTGAATCTGGGCCACACAGGCTTTGGGCCTGAGGCCAGCTGGGCCACTGAGCCCTAGATTGAGCTGAGGCCTGGGCCTGAGCTGGGCCAAAAGTAGAATAAGATAGTAATAGAGGCTAAGATAAGACAGATAAAGGCCTAAGGTGGGCTAAAAGATAAGATAACATGGAGATGAAAGGCTAGATAAGAATAAAATGGAGCTAGGTTAAGATAAAGCTAGATAAAGGCTTGGGCTGGATGGGCCAAAATGAGCCTAAAATGATGAAGATAAGGCCTAGGCCATGAGCCCTGGGAAATGCTGGGCCTTGAGCCCTGATGATAGGTGAGGCCTGAGCCACTGAGTAGAAGCTGGGAGATCTAGATCCTAAGACCCATGAGATAGGCTGAGGCAGCTGAGCCACTGATCTGGAGTCTTGGGCCAGGCCCACTGACCAGAGCCACTGGGCTGCAGGCCCCTGGGCTGGCCCAGGCCACTGGCTGGGCCAGGCCACTGAGCTGACCTGGGCACAGACTGATGCTAGATCTTAGGCTGAAGCTGAGTAGGGCAGAGATGGATTAGATAAAAAGGCCTGGGCCTGATAAGATAAAAGCTAGGCCCTGGGCCTAAAGATAAGATAGATAAAGAAGAGCTAAAGATAAAGATAAATAAAGGCCTTGATTAAATTAAAAGATAAAATGGGCCTGGGACTGTAAAGAGCTAGATAAAGAAACTAGATCAAATAAATAATGGTCTGGGCTAAGTGTAGAGAGCTAGATAAAGAGCCTGAGCCTAAATTAAGGCTTAAAGAATGGGGTAAAGAAATGAAATCTAGATCTAATATAAAATGAGCTGACCCTAATTAAAAGGGGCGTATGGGCCCCAGAGGTGTAGATCCTTGGCCTGGCCTGGGCCATAGGCCACTGAGCCTGGGCCCACTGAGCCCTGGGCTGAGCTAAGTGGGCCCTGAGCCACTGAGCTCTCTAGACTAGATGAGTCTGATCTCTGAGATTAGGCTGATCTAAATGAGCTAGGCTAGATCAAGTCTGATCTAAACTTTGATCTCTGGCTCTGATCTAGGGTGAGACTGTGCAGGCTCTAGATGAGTCTAAGTAGATAGGCTAGCTATTATAAAAGTAAAATCTAGCTAATTCAGGCTCAAGATAAATAAAATCTAGGCTACCAAAATCTAAAAGGCTAAGTAAAGATTGATTCCCAGGCTAAACTAAGCTAGATCTACAAATTCTAAGCTATTTGGGCTTTAGATTAAGTCTGATCCTCACTAAATAGGCTAAATCTACTAAAATCTCCTAAATCAAACTAAATAAACTATATCTAAGCTAAAATACTCTAGGCTAGGTAAAATAAATCTAAACTCTGGACTGAATCTAGGGCTAGGCTGATAAACTAAGGCTGAGGTCTGAGCTAATAAATAGTCTAGGCTATAAAATCTAGGCCCTGAAGTAGGCCTGAAACTGAGTCTAGGCTGAGTGGGCTCATTCAGATGCTAGGTCTAAAGGCTCTGGCTAGATCTAGGCTAGGCTAGGTTAAAAGATCTAGGCTAAGTTTAGGCTAGATCAAGATCTAAATCTAGGCTCAAGCTAGGCTGGAGCCTAAAGGCCACAGGCCTGAGCCCGGCCCCAGGCCTAGGACGGATCTTGGAGTCCTGGGCCTAGGCCCACTGGGCAGGCTCTCTAAACTTTTTTGGCTGGCTTTAGGCCCAAGATCTGGGACATAAATGGGCCACCACTGAGCCACTGGGCAGGCCACCTAGGCCTAAGTATGGGCTTGGGTTAGAAGATCTGGGTAAGGATTAAATCTAAATAAATGATAAAGCCTGACGTAAAGCCAAGACCTAAAAAGATAAAAGTTAAAACTAAACTAGATTAAATAAAATCTAAATGATGCTTAAAAATAAAACCTAGAAAACTTAAATAAATAAAATAAAATGGTCTGAAGATAAAATAAAGATAAACTAAATAAAACCTAAAAAAAAAACTAAAACTTAAAATAAATAAAATAATAAAACTAAATAAACTAAAAAAATAAAATAAAATAAAATATAAAATGAAGCCTAAGACTAAAATAAATAAACTTAGCTAAACCAAATTAAATAAAATAAAATAAACTAAAATATACACAAATAAAACTAAAATAAACCTAAAATAAACCTAAAATAAAACCTAAAACTAAACCTAAAATAAAAATAAAATTTAAACAAAATAAAATAAAACTAAACAAATAAATATAAACTTAAACAAGCTTAAACCTAAAAATAAACTAAAATAAAATCTAAAACTAAAATAAATAAACCTAAGATAAATAAACTAAACTAAATAAAAATATGGAAAAACCTAAATATAAATAAAAATAAACTAAAAGAAATATAAAATAAACTAAATAAACTTAAACCTACCAGTTTACTTAATTTAAAAAAAAATTAAAAAAAAAATAAAAAAAATTCTAAACCCTAAACCATAAACCCTAAAAACTCTAAATAAAGTTGAAAAATTAAAAAAATTTAAAAAAAAACATAAACCTAAATAAAATAAAAGAAAAACCTAAACTACAACTAAAAAATAAAATAAAATAATAAATAAAAAATAAAATAAAATAAAATAAATAAAAACCTAAACTAAACTAAAAAAATAAACAAAAAGCTAATAATAAAAAACCTAAATAAAATAAAAACTAAACCTAAAATAAAAATAAAATAAACCTAAAATAAAATAAATAAAAACAAACCTAAAAATAATCTAAAAATGAGACCTAAAATAAAA
The DNA here is from genome assembly GCA_021442155.1 of Cymbidium sinense. Classification (NCBI taxonomy): domain Eukaryota; kingdom Viridiplantae; phylum Streptophyta; class Magnoliopsida; order Asparagales; family Orchidaceae; genus Cymbidium; species Cymbidium sinense. Next base: position 181,688,087 of record CM038220.1, read on the forward strand.
TAAAAATCAAACCTAAAACTACAAACTAAAAACATTAAAACCTAAAATTAAGTAAAATAAAATAAAATAAAATAAATCTAAATGTAAACTAAAATAAATAAACTAAACAAATAAAACCTAAATCTAAACCCTAAACTAAAACCAACCTAAACTAAAACTAAATAAAATAAATAAAATAAACTAGCCAAACTAAAAAAAAATAAAACCTAAAAAATTAAAATAAGAATAAAACTAGGCTAAAAAATAAACTTAAATGTGAAAAATAAACTAAAATAAAAAACCTAAAATAAAATAAATAAACCTAAAATAAATAAACTAAAATAAAAAATAAACTAAATAAAATAAAAAAATAAATTAAAAATGATAAATAAAAAAATAAACTAAACCTCTTGGTTTGCTAAATTAAAAAAATAAAAATAATAAAGGAATAATAAATAAATAAACCACTAAATCCTAAATCTAGGTCTTTGAAGCCTGACTGTAAAGCTGGGCCTGGGCCAGAGCCAAAGGCCAAAGCAGCAAAGCAGGCTATCCTGAGGCCCTAGGCCTGGGCTTTAGGCTAGCAGATCCTGAGCCTAGGCCCTAGGCTGACACTGAGCCACTGAGCTGGACTAGGCCACTGGCCCAAGGCCTGAAGATGAGCTAGGTAAAGACTGCAGATAGATAAATGAATAGGCTGAGCCTGAGTAGATAAAGATAAAAGGCTGACAAGAGCTAAGCTGATTAGGCCTGGGTAAAATAGTATAGATAAGTAAACTACATAAGATAAATGGAAGTAAAGATCTAGGCTAAAATATAATATAAGGCTAAAATAAACCTAGGGGTAAAGGCTAGGCATAAAGATAAAATGAATGGTCTGACATGGATAAAGATCTAAAGATAAAGGCTAGGCTGAGATGATCAAAGATAAGCCTAAAAATGGAATAGTAATAGGCAGCTTAAGATTAAAAGCCTGAGACCTAAAGCATAGGCCATGAGCCATGGGCCACTAGGCTAAGATGGGCCACCTAGTCAGCCCTGGGCCACACTGAGCTGACTGGGCCACAATAAGATGAGGAATGTTAAATGATTGATTATTGATTTGTTAAAGACCCACAGGCCATGATCCTGAGCCCTGACTGATTTGTAGCCCTGGGCCTGAGCCAGGCCACTGAGGCATGAGCCAGGCTGGCTGAGAGTAGATCACAGGCCTGAGCCCCAGGCCCTGCTGAGCCCACTGAGCCAGGCTGAGCTGAGGTGGGACACAGAGATGATGGAAGAGCTAGATAGATGAAGGGCTAGGCCCTGAGCTAGTACTGACCTGAGCTGAGCTGATCCTAGGCCTGATAAGAATGGGCTAAAGGCTAGCTGAGTTAAGATGGGTTAAGGCACGGACTAGGCAAGATAAAGATGGGCCAAAGATAAAGGCCACAAGATGAGTGAAAGGCCTAGATGAGGCTAAGATAAGATCTAGGCTAGTGAGAGGCTTAGGCCTGAGATGAGCCTAAAAGGAGATTAAAGGCTAGGCCTAGTTTAAAGACCATAGGCCCGAGTCATAGGCCACAAAGGCATGCGCACTGGGCCCAAGGCCACCAGGCCACTGAGCCGCCCTAGATTGGCAGGCTGATCCATGGCTAGGCCTGGGCTCTAGGCTAAGATCTAAAGATCTAGGCTAGGCTAGATCTGACTAGTCACGTGTGCAGGAAATCTAGGCTATGTCTGCTGAGTAAATTAAGTCTAAAGAATATAGCTGAGGCTAAGAATTTAAGCTAGCTAAAGACTAGGCTATGAAATCTAGGCTAAAGCAAATCTGGGGTGGATCTAGGCTAAAGTAAGGTAAAAGGTATAGGCTCTAAACTCTGTGGTAAAGTAGGCTAGTCTAGGCTAAAATGAGGCTAGGCTCTAGGCTAGATCTAATGAAATCTAGGCTAGTAGGGTCTAGCTCACAAATCTAGGCTAGTAAAAGCTCTAAGCTAAATCTGAGCTAGGTTTAAAATCAAGATCTGAGTTAAATTCAAAGTCTAATAGGCTAGGCTAATCTGAACTCAAATTTAAGATCAACTAGGCTAAGCTATAAAATAGTCTAGGCTCTAAGGGATAAAGTCTAGGCACAAAATCTCTAGTCTAAAGAGCTAAATCTAGGCTGAAGCTGAGCTAAGTCTGGAAAAGATCTGGGCTAAATCTAAAGCTCTGATCTAAAATCCAGGCTAAATGATAAATCTAGGCTAAAGTATGCCTGAAAGGCTGAGCTAGATCTAAATTTTAGGCTAAATGACTCTAAACTAGGCTAAAATCTAAAATCTAGGCTCTAAAGCTAGGCTAAATGCGGATTAGCTAGATTAAATTAAATCTAAGGCTAGTAAAATCTAGGCCTAAATTTAGGTAGGCTAAATCTAGATCTGAGGCTAAAATCTAGCTAGGCTAGGCAGAGAGTATACTAAATCTAAGATCTAAAATCTAGGCTCTGGACTAAATCCCAGGCCACAGGCCTAGCCCTGGATCCTGGGCCACTGAGCCCACACAAGCCAAGTGCTGAGCCTAGCTGACACTGAGCTGGCCCTGGGCCTGATAAATGGATGGGATAAAATAAAACCTGCTATGTGAGCCCTGAGCCTAGGCCTAAAATAAAATAAAATAAAATAAACTAAAGGTATAAAATAAATAAGACTAAATAAAGGCTATAATAAATGAGCCTAAAATAAACTTAGAGAATTACTATTGAGATAAAATAAAATGGACCTCCAGTAAAGATAAAATAAATACTAAAGAAAACCTGAGCCAAAATAAAAGAATAAAGTAAATGAATCTAGGCCACTAGGCCACTGAGCTAAATAGGCCCTAAGGAATAAAATAAGAATTAAAGGCCTGACCTAGAGATTAAAAGCTAACTGAGCCACAAACCATGAGCCCTAGGCTCTGAGCCCTAGGCTGAGCACGGGGCCTAGGCTCTAGGCTAAAATCTAAAATCTAAACTAAATCTAAATCTAAATCTAAAATCTAAACTAAACTAAATCTAAAAATCTAAACTCTAAACTAAAAATTTAAACTAAAAACTAAAATCTAAACTAAACTAAAAACAAAACTAAAAAAAATTAAACTAAACTAAAAAAACTAAAAAAATCTAAACTAAACTAAACATGAACTAAACTAAATCTAAATTAAACTAAATCTAAACTAAAATCTAAAAATATAAACACTAAATTTTAACTAAACTAAAACTATACTCTAAGCTAAATTTAAAATCTATAAAAATCTAAACTAATCTAAAATTCTATTGTCTGCCTTAGATTTTGATTGATGGTCCTTTGGTGATAATCGTGGGTTATTTGTTATGGGTTTGGGCCTATTTTTTCTAGTTTTGTTGTTCTCCTTATTATGGTGCTTTCTTTCTTATTGATGTTGTTTTTTATTTTTGGTTGTGGCCTTGGTGGTTTTCCTACGGTATTAATGTTATCCCTGAGGTTTGGTTGTTAATCTATTTTATTGGGATTGATTGTTCTGGTGGCTTTGTGGTTGGATGTTTTATTTATTGGTTGGAGAACTTTGTAGCCTTGTTGGAGGATGGTATTTGGATGATTGGCTACACAAGGCATGTTGGCTATGATGGCCTTAATGTTTCCCTCTCTTTCTTCTTTTTGGCTAGTAGCACGATATGTAATTGTATCCCTTCTTCTGAATTTTAGATACTTACATATAGTGTTGCTCCTTGAGATGACTGTGATTGAGCCTGAGCCTTTTCTTTACTTTGCTCTTTATCTTTGTCCTTACTCTTTATGCCTAGTTAATTATACTCATCCTTTCCTTAGTAGGTTTCATAATTCTTTTATAGGTTGGGAGCATCTTGCAGGTGGTTCTTACCATTATCAGAGGGACCAAGTGGATTTGGCTGTTGCTCACATGGACCTTCTGCTATTGTTGATTTGGTTTTTTTCCTTTTGTTTTCCTTTATATATTATTATAATAGTTAGCAGATACATCTCTTTAGGATTTATTATAGCTCTTTGAGTATTAGTTTAGAGATTTATTCCTTTTAGGACTTTGTATCCCCCTTTTTTGTGGTAATAAAATTCCCCTAATTTTTAACATACTAACCCTAAATCCTAAACCCTAAACCCTAAACTCTAAAAAACCCTAAACCCTAAATCCTAAAAAGCCCTAAACCCTAACTAACATACCATAAACCCCACCTAAACATAGCCAAAACCTAAACCCCAACCTAAATAAAATCTAAACTAAACCCTATAAACCTACCTTAGCACAAACCCACCCTGAGCCCTAAACCCTAAACTTAAAACAAAACTTAAACCCCAAAACTAAAACTAAACCTAAACCCCAACCCAAAACTCTAGGCCCCTAAAGCTCTAAACCCTAACACAAAACCCTAAGCCTACCTAAACCTAAACTCACAGACCCACAAACCCTAAAACTATAACCTAAACCCTAAATGCTAATAAACTAAACCCTAAAACATAATAAACTAAACTGGACTTAAACCCTAAAATGGGAACCTTGAGACATCATCTTAAAACCAAGTCAGTCTAGATCTGGCGGTGGTTATCCGCGGTGGTGGTGGGGGATCTGGAGGTGCTGGTGGATATGGAGGTGGTGGTCAGAGTAGTGGTGGTTATGGAGGCAGGAAAAGTAATGGAGGTTACAACCGTGGTGGTGGCAGAGAAAGAGATCATGGATATGATGGAAAATTCAGCTACTCGAGAGGCGGGGGTGGTTTTGATGGGAACTAGAGAAATTGAAGAACTGTCGATCAAATTTGCTCCTTACAGAACTATGTCTTTATAGTAGAGATAGTTTTAATTATCTAGGGTTTTTTATTTGCTCTATGTGTGCTCATTTTTTATCTATGTCATCGCTTGTGTCTTAGAAAACTTGGTGTGCTACTTGGTTGATGAAATCAAAAAAAGGAATCTTGAATCTGAATTTATTCTCCATTTCTAAAAAAAAACCTTGAACCCTAACTCTAAACCTTAAACTAAAACCTAAATCCTAAACCTAAAACCTAAACCATAAACCCTAAACACTAAACCCTAAACCCTACACACCCTAAACCACATGCAATCACTAAATCCTAAAACCTCTAATCCTAATCATGACCCTAAAATAAAAATAAAATAAAATAAAATAAATCTAAACTACAAAAAATAAACTATGCTAAATAAATAAAACCTAAAATAAACTAAACTGACCTAGGCTAAATAAGATAAATACTAAAATAAACCTATAAAACTAAAAATAGATCTAAAGATAAGATCCTAAAAGGCTACCTAAATAAAATAAAGAAACCTGAGCTAGGTAAAATAAAAAATAACCTGGCCTAAATAAAATAAAAGTGGACTAACTAAAGAAAGGCTAAAACCTAGAACTAAGATAAAACTAAACTAAAATGATACCTAAAGATAACAAATAACTAAATAAAAATAAATAATAAGATAAACTAAAATAAATAAAAATAAACTAAATAAACCTACCTGTCAGGATTTAAAGATAAAATAAAAATAAAACACTAGGCCCTGGGCCTACAAACATAACACCTAACTAAATAAGACCTAAAACAAAATAAATAAATAAAATGAGCCTAAATAAAGGCTAGACCCTAGGCTTTGGACCATACTGGACCACTGGCTATAATAAATAAATAAAAAACCTAAACCCTATGTTAAAAAAACTAAACCTAAAAAAACCATAAACCTCTATAAATCTAAAATCTAAAGCTAAATTCTAAACTAAATCTAAATCTAAACTCTAAAAATCTAAACTCAATCTATACTAAACTAAACTAAATCTAAAAATTTAAACTCTAAACTAAAAATCTAAACTAAAAAACTAAAATCAAAATTAAACTAAAAAAATTTAAACTAAACTAAATCTAAACTAAAATCTAAAAATCTAAACTCTAAATTCTAAATTAAACTAAATTAAACTAAAACTAAACTCTAAACTAAATCTAAAATCTAAAATCTAAAACCTAAACTAATCTAAAATTCTACTCTCTGCTTTGGATTTGGATTGCTAGTCCTTTGGTAATAATCATGGGTTATTTGTTATGGCTTTGGGCATATTTATTTCTTGTTTGTGTTGTTCTCCCTATTATGGTGCTTGCTATTTTGTTTTCATGGTTTTCTATATTACTGTTATCCCTGAGGTTTGGTTATTAATCTATTTTATTGGGCTTGATTGTTCTGGTGGTTTTGTGGTTGGATATTTTGTTTGCTGGTCGGAGGACTTTGCAGCCTTGTTGGAGGATGGTCTTTGGATGATTGGCTACACAAGAAATGCTGGCTATGGTGGCCTTGATGTTTCCATTTCTTTCTTCTTTTGGCTGGTAGCACGATATGTAATTGTAACCCTTCTTCTAAAGTTTGGATGATTACATATAGTGTTGCTCCTTGAGATGATTGTGACTGAGCCTGAGCCTTTTCTTTACTTTGTTCTTTATCTATGCCATTACTCTTTATGCCTACATAATTATACTCATCCTTTCTTTAGTATGTTGCAGAATTCTTTTATAGGTTGGGAGAGTCTTGCAGGTGGTTCTTGCCATTATCAGAGGGACCAAATGGATTTGGTTGTTGCTCACATAGACCTTCTGTTGTTGTTGATTTGGTTTTTTTTTCTTTTGTTTGCTTTTATATATTTTTCAATAGTTAGCAAATACATCTCTTTAAAATTTATTGTAGCTCTTTGATCATTAGTTTAGAGATTTATCCCTTTTAGAGACTTTGTATTCTACTTTTTTTGGCAATTAAATTCCCCTAATTTTCCAAAAAAAAACCTAAACCTATACCCTAAACCCTAAATCCCAAACTATAAACCCTAAAAAACCTTAAACCCTAAACCCTAAACCCTAAACCCTAAAGCCTAACCTCTAAACCCTAAACTACAAGGCCTGAGCCCCCAGGCCCAACCCCACTGAGCCTAGGCCACAAACCTAGGCCCAACCTAAATCCTGGGCCTAAATAAACCCTGGGCCCAGGCCCTACTGACACTGGGCCCTACCTGGGCCTAAGCTGAAGCCCCAGGCCCTAAACTGACCCTGGGCCCTGGGCCCTAAACCCTAAAAATCTTAAAACCTAAAGCTGAGCCCTGACCCTGCTGCCTGTGCCTCGGCCCTGACACTACCTAATAAGCCTAAACCTAAAACCTTATAAACTTAAACCTAAACCTAAACCCTAAGAATGGGTGAGAACCTTGATGGGGAACATCACCATTAACGGCTCTAGATCTAGTAGTGGAGAGAAGGTGGAGGCAGTAATTATCACAGTGGTGGTGGGGAATCTGGAGGTGCTGGTGGATATGGAGGTTATGGTCAGCACAGTGGTGGTTATGGAGGCGGGAGGAGCGACAGAGGTTACAATCATCACGATGGCAGAGTGAGAGCTCGGTGATATGATGGTAGATCCCACTACTCAAGAGGCGTGGTGGTAGTTCTGATGGGAACTAGAGAAACTGAAGAATGACCGATCCAATCTATTGCTTATGAAAATGTGTCTTTACAATAGAGATGATCCTAGTTATCTAGGATTTTTTATTTGCTCTATGCATGCTCATTTTTTATCTATATCATCACTTGGGTCTTAGAAAACTTGGTGTGCTACTTGGTTGATGAAATCAAAAGAAGAAATGTTGAATCTGAATTTGTTCTCTATTTAAAAGAAAAAAAATCTTATACCTACCACCTACTAAAATCTAAACCCCAAACCTAAACCTTCCCTAAACCCTAAACCATCCCTACACTAAATCCTCCCAAACCCTCCCAAACACTACTGACCCCTAAACCAAACCTTAAATCCTAAACCCTAAAACCCTAATCCTAAATAAAATAAAACCTAAAAATAAAATAAATAAATAAATAAACCTAAACCTAAATGAAATAAAATAAAACTAAAACCTAAACCTAACTAAAAAATAATAAATAAAATAAAAATAAATAAATAAATAAAACACATAACTAAAACAAAAAAAATAAAATAAAATAAAACTAAACTAAACCTAAACCTAAAGCGTAAAATAAAATAAAATAAATAATAAAAACTAAACTAAAATAAAATAAATAAAAACTTAAACTAAATTAAAAATAAAATAAACCTAAAAATAAAAAACCTAAATAAAATAAAAACTAAACATAAAATAAAAATAAGATAATCCTAAAATAAATCAGCTAGGGCATCATCTAACTTGGCTTCGACTACTTCAAAATCATTCAAAGGCATCCTCATTAGTAAGGATGGTTGCTCAAGTGAGTCCCTGGAACATGTTTTGACTTCTTTTTTAGGCTTGTCTGCAGTTATGTGCTCGGATCTGGTTGTAGAAATGCTTGTTAAGCCATTTGAATTCAGTTTGGTTGGAAAGTTTGCTCTTTGTAGGTTTAATCTGAAAAATATTCTCTCTTTCTTTCATAGTCTAAAGCTTTTTGGTTCTTTTACAATTAATTTAATTGATACCCACCACATTTTGATTTAGTTTATGAACAACTTAAATTACTCATGTTTTCTCTCATCGTTCTTATTTTATTTTCAATTGCCAAATGAGGTTGTTGAAATGGACTCCACTGTCTGATATTAAGGAAGAATCCCCAATCATTTTGGTTTGGATTTCTCTCCCTAATATACAAATTAATTTTGTTAACCATCAATTCCTTTTTACTATGGGTGCTTTATTTGGTCAGCTATTGCAAATTGATACTATGAAATCTCATCATTCAGTGGCTAGAATCCTTGTTGAATTGGACATTAACACCCCAAAGAAATCTGGTTGGGATCTAAAAATTATAGTTATAAGCAAAGAATTGAATTTGAAAATTTCTTTGTCTTTTGTTTGCACTGCAAAATCCACGAAAGCATAATTCTGAATGTTTCATTCTTCATCCTTACCTAAAAAATAAAATACTTATTAAGAAAATTTCTATTCCTAAGCCTAGGCCGACCACTATTAAATATCAAAAAGTTACTTCAAAAAAATAAGGATTTTTTTTGAATATTCCTAATAAGGCTGTTTTACCTCTTCTTTTGTGCAATTGAAGGCTTCTAATGCGACAATAATATTTTTTTCTAAACTTTTGAATGATGATTTTATTTCCACCAATTTGATCCTTGCATCCTTGTCGCCGATAGATGAAAATGAAGCTTTAATTGAGAATATTAATGAAGATATTAATGTTATGCATCATTCGAATTCAATGGAGAATATGATTTTAGTACCTCATGATAGTCAGGTTGCAAAATTTTATTTTTCAGGCCCAAGATGATTTAAATTCTTAAAAAGATTTGGTTTTGGCTAATAATTTGGGTAATGAAGAGGAAGGGCTTGGTGCTCACACTTTCCTTCTTAATGAATCTATTTTTGCTCCCTCACTTGTGATTCTCAATGCTCATTTATTTTTAATAAACTCTAATGTTTTGGAAGAAGGAGAACTCACTTCTAAATAGGAGCTTTCTCCTAAATCTGTGACTAATGTTACTAAATCCTTCTCCAGTGATGATTCTATGGGAAAAGAAAATGGTTTCCAAACTTATCATACTAAAAAGAGAAAAAATGTTAAAAATTTCCTTCCCAAACAGCCAAGAAATAGCAGATCTGCCTCTCCTCTCTCTTAATTAACCTTTTCTTAACCCCATTTTATTTCTTTATGTTTAATTTTATTGTTTGGAATGTTAGAGGGATTGGTACCCTAAAAACCCTAACAACATAAACCTAAACTAAATAAAACCTAAAAAAAGAAAAAAAAAACATAAACCTAAATAAAATAAAAACCTAAACTAAAACCTAAAAATAAAATAAAATAAAAAATAAAAACAAAACTAAAATAAAATAAATAAAAATCTAAACTAAATTAAAAAAATAAAATATACCTAAAAATAAAAAACCTAAATAAAATAAAATAGACCTAAAATAAAATAAAATAAAATAAAAATTAAATGAAAACCTAAACTTAAAAAATAAACCAAAAAATAAAACCTAAAAATAAATTAAAAATAATACCTTAACCCTAAACCCAAAACCCTAAACTAAACCCTAAACCATAATAAATAATAAATAAAACTTAAACCCTAAATTAAAAAAAAAAACTAAACCCTAAACCAAAAATCCTAGACCCTAAGCCCTAAACCCTAAACTATAAACTAAAATCTAAAATCTAAACTAAACTTAAAAAATATAAACTAAATCTAAACTAAACTAAACTAATTATAAAAATCTAAACTCTAAACTAAAAATCTAAACTAAAACAAAAATTTAAAAATATAAACTAAAAAAATCTAAACTAAATTGTAAATATAAACTAAAACTAAACTAAATTTAAACTAAAACCTAAACTCTAAACTCTAAACTAAAACTAAACTAAACAAAATCTAAAAAATCTAAAAAACTAAAATCTAAACAAAAACCATAAACCCCAAACTCTATGCTAAACCTAAACCCCAAACCTTAAATCCTAAATCATAAAATCTAAACTAAAATAAAAAATCTAAACTAATCTAAAATCTAAACTAAATCTAAATTTAAACACTAAAAATCTAATGTAAATCTAAACTAAATAAAACCTAAAAATCTAAACTCTAAACTAAAAATCTAAAGTAAAAAGCTAAAATCTAAACTAAAAAACTAAAATCTAAACTAAATAAAAAATTAAGATAAAAAATCTAAACTAAATAGAAAACTAAACTAAAAAAATCTAAACTAAATTAAAAATTTAAACTAAATCTAAACTAAAATCTAAAAATCTAAATTCTAAACTCTAAACTCAAAACTAAACTAAAACTAAACTCTAAACTAAATCTAAAATTCTAAAAATCTAAATTAAACTAAATCTAAACTCTAAAATCTAAAATTTAAACTAAATCTAAATCTAAACTAATTCTAAATATGTAAGCTAAATTTAAACTAAATCTACAAATCTAAATTAAATAAAAAACTAAACTCTAAAACACTAAATCTAAACTAAACTAAATTCTACACTAAAACTAAATCTAAAATCTAAACTAAACTAAAGTAAACTAAATAAAAATAAAATCTAAACTAAATATAAACTCTAAAATAAATAAAGATCAAAACCAAAAAAATCTAAAACTAAATCTAAAAACTAAATCTAAACTAAATCTAAACTAAACTAAATCTAAACTAAACTAAATCTAAAATCTAAACTAAATCTTAAATCTAAATTAAATAAACTAAAATCTAAACTAAAAAATATAAATAAAAAACTTAACTAAATAAACTAAATTTAAAATCTAAACTAAATAAACTACAAACTAAACTAAAAATATAAGTCTAAACTCTATAATAAACTAAATCTAAACAAAATCTAAGCTAAAAACTAAATTTAAAATCTAAACCCTAAAACTAAATCTAAACTAAACTAAATCTAAAAACTCTAAACTAAAATATAATCTAAATTAAACTAAAAAATGTAAACTAAATCTAAAATAAATCTAAAATCTAAAAATCTAAACTCTAAAACCTAAACCAAAACCCTAAAAAACTATAAATGCTAAACCCTAAACCCTAAAACCTTCAATGCTAAACCCTATACCATAAATCCTAAATCCTAAACTGCCTAAACTAACCCTAAATCTTAAACTAAGCTAAACCCCAAAACCCTAAATCCTAAACTTACCTTAAACCCTAAACCCTAAACCCTAAACTTACCTTAAACCCTAAACCCTAAGCTGTAAAACCTAAACCCTAAACCTCAAAAACTTAAGCCTAAACTAAATAAAACCTAAAAATTAAAAAAAAATAAAAAAACCTAAACCTAAATAAAATAAAATAATAAAATAAAATAAAAACCTAAACTAAAACCTAAACCTAAAATTAAAATAGAAACTAAACTAAAATAAAATAAATAAAAACTTAAACAAATAAAAAAAAATAAAATAAAATAAACCTAAAAATAAAAAACCTAAATAAAATAAAAACTAAACTAAAAAACTAAAATTTTAATTTAAATTTTAGGGTTTAGATTTTAGGTTCAAGGTTTAGGTTTTAGGGTTTAGGATTTAGGGTTTAGGGATTAGTGTTTTAGGGTTTATGGTTTTCTAGGGTTTAGGTTTAAGTTTCAGAGTTTAGATTTTTTAGATTTTACATTTGGAATATATTTAGTTTAGATTTTTTGAGTTTAATTTAGTTTAGAGTTTTTAGATTTTGTTTATTTAATTTTTTTAGATTTAGTTTAGATTTAGTTATCAGGTTCAAATTTATGTTTAGATTTTATTTAGTTTAGATTTTAGACTTAGTTTTAAGTTTAGATTTAGTTTAGTTTAGTTTTCATTTAGTTTTGTTTAGAGTTTAGATTTAGATTTTCATTTTAGTTTAGAGTTTATTTAGTTTAGATTTTATATTTATTTTTTTAGTTTAGGTTTTTAGTTTAGATTTTATTAGTTTGTATTTTTTTTAAATTTAGTTTAGATTTTTTTTAGTTTTGATTTGTATAGATTTAGTTTAGTTTAGATTTATTTTAGATTTAGTTTTTAGATTTAGGTAGATTTTTATTTATTTTAGAGATTAGATTTTGTTTATTTAGTTTAGTTTAGATTTTTTTTTATTTAGTTTTAGAGTTTAAAGTTTAGTTTAGTTTAGATTTAGAGTTTTAGAGTTTATATTTTAGTTTAGATATAGATTTTTAGATTTAGTTTAGATTTAGTTTAGATTTTAGATGTTGAGTTTAGATTTAAGTTTAGTTTTTTTTAATTTAGGGTTTAGATTTTATTTCTTATTTATTAGGATTTAGGGTTTGATTTAGGGTTTAGGGTTTAGAGTTTTGGTTATTTTTTAGGTTCCTTTTTTAGGTTTAGGTTTATATTTAGTTTTTTTATTTTATTTTATTTTAGGTCTATTTTATTTTTTATTTTAGATTTAGTTTTTATTTTATTTAGGTTTTTAGTTTTAGGTTTATTTTATTTTTTTTATTTTCTTTAGGTTTTTATTTAGTTTTTACTTTTATTTTATTTTATTTTTAGGTTTAAGTTTAGGTTTAGGTTTTAATTAGGTTTTTATTTTATTTTATTATTCTATTTTATTTAGGTTTAGGTTTTATTTATTTATTTATTTTATTTTTAAGTTTTATTTAGTTTAGGTTTAGGTTTTTAGGGTTTAGGGTTTAGGGTTTAGGGTTAGTTTAATGTATAGGGTTTTGGGTTTAGGGTTTAGGTTAGTTTAGGGTTTAGAGTTTAGGGTTTAGGGTTTAGGGTTTAGGGTTAGTTTAGGGGGTTTAGGGTTTAGGGTTTAGGGTTTAGGGTTTAGGGTTTATGGTTTTTTAGGATTTAGGTTTAGGTTTTAGAGTTTAGATTTTTAGATTTTAGATTTAGTTTAGATTTACTTTAGATTTTTTTTACTGTAGTTTAGTTTAGATTTTAGTTTAGAGTCTTTAGATTTAGTTTATTTAGTTTAGTTTAAATTTAGTTTAGATTTAGTTTTAAGGTTTTGATTTAGGTTTAGATTTTATTTAGTTTAGATTTTAGATTTAATTTTTAGTTTAAATTTGGTTTAGTTTAGTTTAGAGTTTAGGTTTATATTTTTAGTTTACTTAAGAGTTTATTTAGTTTAGATTTTACATTTAGTTTATTTAGTTTAGGTTTTAGTTTATATTTTGTTAGTTTAGATTCTAGTTTATTAAATTTAGATTTTAGATTTAGTTTAGTTTAGATTTAGTTTGGATTTTTTAGTTCAGATTTTGTTTAGATTTATTTTAGTTTAGATTTAATTTATATTTAGTTTTTAGATTTAGTTTTAGATTTTTTTAGGTTTATATTTTTATTTATTTTAGGGTTTAAATTTTATTTATTTTTTATTTATATTTTATTTCTATTTAGTTCATTTTAGTTTAGTCTAGATTTTAGATTTAGTTTTAGAGTTTAGACTTTAGTTTAGTTTAGATTTAAAGTTTCAAAGTTTAGATTTTAGTTTAGATTTACACTTTTAGATTTAGTTTAGATTTAGTTTGGATTTTTAGATTTAGTTTAGAGTTTAGATTTAGTTTAGATTTAGTTTGGATTTTTAGATTTAGTTTAAAGTTTAGATTTAGTTTAGATTTATTTTGGATTTTAAAATTTAGTTTAGAGTTTAGATTTAGTTTATATTTTAGATTTGAGAGTTTAGATTTCAGTTTAGTTTAGACTTTAGATTTTTTAGATTTAGTTTAGAGTTTAGTTTTAGTTTAATTTAGATTTAGTTTCATTTAGTTTAGACTTTATAGTTTAGATTTTTAGATTTTATTTTAGATTTAGATTAGTTTAGATTTAGTTTAGATTTTAAGTTTAGTTTAGATTTTTTTTAGTTTAGTTTAGATTTTAGTTTTTTAGTTTAGATTTTTAGTTTAGAGTTTAGATTATTAGATTTAATTTAGTTTAGTTTAGATTTAGTTTAAATTTTTAGAGTTTAGATTTAAATTTAGTTTAGATTTTAGTTTAGCTTAAATTTTAGATTTTAATTTAGAGTTTAGGGTTTAGGGTGTTTAGGGTTTAGGTTTAAAGTAGGGTTGCTTTAGGGTTTAGGGTTTAGGGTTTATAATTTTTTAGGGTTTAGGTTTAGGTTTTTTTTAATTTAGGGTTTAGGTTTTATTATTTATTTATTTTTAAGTTTATTTTTTTAGGTTTAAGTTTTTCTTTAGTTTAAATTTTATTTTATTTTAAGTCTATTTTATTTTTATTTTAGGTTTAGTTTTTATTTTATTTAGGTTTTTTATTTTAATGTTTATTTTATTTTTTAGTTTAGTTTAGGTTTTTATTTATTTTCTTTTAGTTTAGTTTTTTTTTTGGGTTTAGGTTTAGGTTTGTTATGTTTTAGTTTAGGTTTTATTTATTTATTTATTTTATTTAGGTTTAAGATTTATTTATTTATTTTATTTTTAGCTTTTATTTAGTTTAGATTTAGATTTTTAGGGTTTAGGGTTAGTTTAGGGTTTAGGGTTTATGATTTAGGATTAGTTTAGGTTTAGGGTTTAGTGTTTCTTATCATTTAGGGTTTAGGGTTTAGGGTTTTTTAGGGTTTAGGGTTTAGGGTTGAAGGTATAGGGTTTATATTTAGTTTAGATTTTATTTAGTTTTCATTTTACATTTAGTTTTTAGTTTTGATTTAATTTAGTTTAGAGTTTAGTGTTTTTTTAGTTTGGATTTTAGATTTAATTTATTTAGTTTAGATTTTTAGTTTAGATTTTTTTTTTAGTTTAGATTTTAGTTTAGATCTTGTTTAGATTTTTTAGTTAAGATTTAGTTTAGATTTAGTTTAGTTTAGATTTAGTTTAGATTTATTTTTAGTTTTAGTTTTAGATTTTTTAAGTTTAGATTTTTTTTTTTTAGTGTTTAGGTTTAGTTTAGATTTTATTTTTATTTAGTTTAGTTTAGTTTAGCTTAGATTTTTGGTTTAGTTTTAGAGTTTAGAGTTTAGTTTAGAATTAGAGTTTTAGAGTTTAGATTTTAGTTAAAATTTTAATTTAGATTTAGTTTAGATTTTTAGATTCAGTTTAGAGTTTAAATTTAAATTCTATATTTTAGAGTTTAGATTTAAGTTTAGTTTTTTTTAATTTAAGGTTTAGGTTTAATTTTTTATTAATTAGGTATATGTTTTCGTTTAGGGTTTAGATTTTATTTTTGGGTTTATTTTTTAGGTTTAAGTTTTATTTAGTTTTTTATTTTATTTTATTTTAGGTTATTTTATTTTTATTTTGGATTTAATTTTAATTTTATTTAAGTCTTTTATTTTTAGGATTATTTTATTTTTTAGTTTCGTTTAGGTTTTTATTTACTTTATTTTAGTTTAGTTTTTATTTTTTTTTATTTTATTTTATTTTTAGGTTTAGGTTTTAGTTTAAATTTTTATTTTATTTTATATTTTATTTTATTTAGGTTTAGGTTTTTTTATTTATTTTATTTTTAGGTTTTATTTAGTTTAGATTTATGTTTTTAAGGTTTAGGGTTTAGGGTTTAGGGTTTAGGGTTTAAGGTTTAGGGTGAGGTTTGGGAGTTTAGGTTTAGGTGGTTAGGGTTTAGAGTTTAGGTTTTATGATTTGGTTTAGGGTTTAGGGTTTAGTGATAGTGAGGTCAGGGTTTAGTTTAGGGTTTAGATTTAGGTTTAGGGTTTAGGGTTTAGGGTTTTAGGGTTTAATCTTTATGGTTTTTTATGGTTTAGGTTTAGGTTTTAGAGTTTAGATTTTTCGATTTTAGATTTAGTTTAGATTTTTTTTAGTTTAGTTTAGTTTAAATTTTAGTTTAGTAGTTTTATGGTTTAGATTTATGTTTAGATTTTAGATTTAGTTTTTAGTTTAGATTTAGCTTAGTTTAGTTTAGTTTAGTTTAGAGTTTAAATTTTGAATTTTAGTTTAGTTTGGAGTTTATTTAGTTTAGATTTTAGATTTAGTTTAGGCTTTTAGTTTAGATTTTAGTTTATTTAGTTTAGATTTTAGATTTAGTTTAGCATTTAAATTAAGTTTAGTTTAGATTTTTTTTAAATTTAGTTTTAGATTTTTTTTAGGTTTATACTTTTATTTATTTTAGACTTTAAAATTAGTTTAGATTTAATTTTTGTTTAATTTAGATTTTTTATTTAGGTTTAGAGTTTAGAGTTTAGTTTAGTTTAAATTTAAAGTTTTAGAGTTTAGATTTTAGTTTAGACTTAGATTTTTAGATTTAGTTTAGATTTAGTTTAGATTTTAGATTTTAGAGTTTAGATTTTAAGTTTAGATTTTTTTTTAATTTAGGGTTTCGATTTTATTTTTTATTTATTAGAGTTTTAGATTTTGTCTGGGGTTTAAGATTTATGGTTTAGGGTTTAGGTTTTACTTTTAGGTTTATTTTTTAGGTTTAGGTTTTTATTTAGTTTTTTATTTTATTTATTTTAGGTCTATTTTATTTTTATTTTAGATTTAGTTTTTATCTTATTTAGGTTTTTGTTTTAGGTTTATTTTATTTTTTATCTTGTTTAGGTTTTTATTTATTTTATTTTAGTTTAGTTTTTATTTTTTATTTTATTTTATTTTTAGGTTTTAGTTGAGGTTTTTATTTTATTTTATTTTTTATTTTATTTAGGTTTAGGTTTTCTAATTTATTTTATTTTTTAGGTTTAGGTTTTTAGGGTTTTGGTTTTGGGTTTAGGGTTTTGGGTTTTGGGTTTTGGGTTTTGGGTTTAGGTTAGTTTAGTGTTTAGAGTTTAGGGTTTATGATTTAGGGTTTAGGGTTTAGGGATTAGAGTTTGGAGGTTTATAGGTTTAGGGAGATTTAAAGTTTAGGGTTTAGGTTTAAGGTTTTTTAGGTTTAAGGTTTAGGTTAGTTTAGAGGTTTATGAGAGGGTTTAGGGTTTAAGGTTAGTTTTGGGGTTTTAGGATTTAAGGTTTAGGCTTAATGTTTAGGATTTAGGGTTTAGGGTTTAAGATTTAGGGTTTTAGGGTTTAACATTTAGGTTTAGGTTATAGAGTTTAGATTTTTTAGATTTTAGATTTAGCTTAGATTTTTATTAGTGTACTTTAGCTTAGAATTTAATTTAGAGTTTTAAGATTTATTTTATTTAGTTTAGTTTAGATTTAATTTTAGGGTTTAGATTTAGGTTTAGATTTTAGAATTAATTTTTAGTTTAGATTTAGTTTTGTTTTATTTTATTTTGTTTAAATTTAGTTTAGTTTAGAGATTAGATTTAGATTTTTTTGTTTAGTTAGTTTAGATTTTAGATTTAGTTTATTTAGTTTAGATTTTAGATTTATTTAGTTTAGGCTTTTAGTGTAGATTTTTTTTACTTTGGATATTAGTTTATTTAGTTTAGATTTTAGATTTAGTTTAGTTTAGATTTAGTTTAGATTTTTTTAGTTTATATTTAGTTTAGATTTTTTTTAGTTTAGATTTAGTTTAGATTTAATTTTTAGATTTAGTTTTAGATTTTTTTTTTTAGGCTTAGATTTTTATTTATTTTAGAGTTTAGATTTTATTTTTCTTTTATTTTATTTAGTTTAGTTTAGATTTTAGAGTTTAGAGTTTAGTTTAGTTTAGTTTTGGAGTTTTAGAGTTTAGATTTAGATTTTTTGGATTTAGTTTAGATTTATAGATTTAGTTTAGAGTTTAGATTTAGTTTAGATTTTAGATTTTAGTGTTTAGATTTTAGTTTCATTTAGATTTTTAGATTTTTAGATTTAGTTTAGAGTTTAGTTTTAGTTTGGTTTAGATTTAGTTTAGTTTACTATAGATTTAGTTTAGTTTACATTTTTGAAGTTTAGTTTTTAGTTTAGTTTAAATTTTTAGTTTAGATTTTAGATTTCTATATTTTGTTTAGTTTAGATTTTTTAGATTTTAGATTTATATTTAGTTTAGATTTTAGTTTAGTTTAGATTTTAAATTGTAGTTTAGAGTTTAGGGTTTAGGTTTAGTTTAGGGGTTTAGGGTTTAGAGTTTAGGTTTTAGAGTTTAGCATTTAGAGTTTAGGATTTAGGGTTTAGAATTTATAGTTTTTTAGGGTTTAGGTTTAGGTTTTTTTTAATTTATGGTTTAGGTTTTACTATTTATTTATTTCTAGGTTTTATTTTTAGGTTTAGGTTTTTATTTAGTTTAGATTTTTTTTATTTTAGGTGTATTTTATTTTTATTTTAGGTTTAGTTTTTATTTTATAAAGGTTTTTATTTTCAGGTTTATTTTATTTTTTTAGTTTATTTTAGGTTTTTATTTATTTTATTTTAGTTTAGTTTTTTATTTTTATTTTATTTTATTTTTAAGTTAGGTTTAGGTTTAAGTTTAGGATTAGGTTTTAGTTTAGGTTCTTATTTTATTTTATTTGTTTATTTTAATCAAGTTTAGGTTTTATTTAGTTCAAGTTTAGGTTTTTAAGGTTTAGGGTTTAGGGTTTAGGGTTCAGGGTTTAGGATTACTATTGGGTTTAGGGTTTAGGGTTTAGGGTAGTAGGGTTTAAGGTTTAGGGTTTAGTGTTTTTTATGATTTAGGGTTTAGGGCTTAGGGTTTTTTAGAGTTTAGGGTTGTAGGTTGAGGATTTATGGTTGTAGGTTTAAGGTTTAGGCTTGTAAGCTTAAGGTTTAGATATAGGTTTAGATTTTATTTAGTTTAGTTTAGAGTTTTTGATTTTTACATTTAGTTTAGAGTTTAGTTTTAGTTTAGTTTAGATTTAGTTTAGTTTAGTTTAAAGTTTAGAGTTTAGATTTTTATATTTTAGTTTAGACTTAGTTTAGTTTAGATTTAGTTTAGATTTTTAGTTTAGTTTAGATTTTTTTAATTTAGTTTTTAGTTTAGTTTAGATTTTCAGTTTAGAGTTTAGATTTCTAGATTTAGTTTAGTTTAGTTTAGATTTAGATTAGATGTTTAGAGTTTATATTTAGATTTAGTTTAGATTTTAGAATTTAATTTTGATTTAGTGTAGGGTTTAGATGTAGGGGTTTAGGGCTTAGGGTTCAGAGTTTAAGGTTTAGGATTTTAGGGTTTAGGGTTTACAGATTAGGGTTTAGGGTTTATGATTTTTTAGAATTTAGGATTAGGTTTTTTTTAATTTAGGGTTTAGGTTTTATTATTTATTTATTTTTAATTTTAGGTTTTTATTTAGTTTATATTTTATTTTATTTTAGGTCTTTTTTTAGTTTAGGTTTAGTTTCTATTTTATTTAGTTTTTTATTTTTAGGTTTATTTTATTTTTTTAGTTTAGTTTAAGTTTTTTAGTTTAGGGTTAGTTTAGGGTTTAGGGTTAAAAGTTTAGGGTTTAGGGTCCAGGGTTTACGATTAGTTTAGGGTTTAAGGTGTAGTGTTTTTTATCATTTAGGGTTTAAGGTTTAGGCTTTTTTAGGGTTTAGGGTTTAAAGTTGTAGGTTTAGGATTTAGGGTTGAAGGTTTAGGGTTTAGATTTAGGTTTAGATTTTATTTATTTTTGATTTTAGATTTAGTTTAAGTTTTAATTTAGTTTAGTTTAGAGTTTAGATTTAAATTTTTAGTTTAGTTTAGAGTTTATTTAGTTTAGATTTTAGATTTAGTTTATTTAGTTTAGGTTTTTAGTTTAGCTTTTTTTCAGTTTAGATTTAATTTAGATTTAATTTATTTTAGATTTAGATTTAGATTTTAGTTTTAATTTTAGATTTACAAGGTTTAGATTTTTATTTCTTTTAGAGTTTAGGTTTAGTTTAGATTTTATTTTTTTTTAGGTTAGTTTAGTTTAGTTTAGATTTTTGATTTAGTTTTAGAGTTTAGACTTTAGTTTAGATTTAGAGTTTTAGAGTTTAGATTTTAGTTTAGATTTAGATTTTAGATTTAGTTTAGATTTAGTTTGGATTTTTAGATTTAGTTTAGATTCTATATTTTATAGTTTAGATTTAAGTTTAGTTTTTATAAAAAACTTAGGGTTTAGGTTTTATTTTTTATTTATTAGGGTTTAGGATTTCATTTAGGGTTTAGGGTTTAGGTTTTATTTTAAGGTTTACCTTTTAGGTTTAAGTTTTTATTTAGTTTTTTATTTTATTTTATTTTAGGTTCATTTTATTTTTATTTTAGATATAGTTTTTATTTTATTTTGGTTTTTATTTTTAGGATTATTTCATTTTTTTTAGTTTTGTTTAGGTTTTTATTTATTTTATTTTAGTTTAGTTTTTATTTTTTATTTATTTTTAGGTTTAGGCTCAGGTTTAGGTTTTTATTTTATCTTATATTTTATTTTATTTAGGTTTAGGTTTATTTATTTATTTTATTTTTTAGGTTTTATTTAGTTTAAGTTTAGGCTTTTAGGGTTTTGGGTTTAGGGTTTGAGGTTTAGGGTTAGTTTAAGGTTTAGGGTTTAAAAATTAGAGTTTACAGTTTAGGGTTTATGGTCAGTTTAGGGGGTTTAGGGTTTATGGTTCAGGGTTTAGGGTTTAGGGTTTAGGATTTAGGGTTTAGGGTTTTAGGGTTTAGGTTTACAATTTTTTAAGTTTAGGTTTAAGTTTTAGATTTTAGGGTTTTTTAGGGTTTAGGGTTTAAGGTTTAGCATTTTTTATTTTTTAATCTTTTTTATTTTTATTTTTTATTTTTTTATTTTTTTTAGTTAAGTAAACTGGTAGGTTTAGGTTTATATAGTTTATTTAGTTTATTTTTTATTTATTTTATTTTATTTTATTTTATTTTATTTATTTTAGTTATGTTTTTATGTTTATTTAGCTTAGTTTATTTATTTTTGTTTTATTTATTTTAGTTTAATTTTTAGGTTTAGGTTTAGGTTTAGGTTTATTTTTTATTTTTAGGTTTAGGTTTAGATTTTTATTTTATTTTTTTAGGTTTAGGTTTAGGTTTAGGTTTAGGTTTTTATTTATTTTAGTTTAGTTTATTTTAGTTTAGGTTTAGGATTATTTTATTTTTATTTTAGGTTTATATATATTTTTATAGTTTAGGGTTTATGTTTTATTTAATTTATTTATTTTTACATTTATTTTTTAGGTTTAGGTTTTTATTTACTTTTTTATTTTATTTTATGTTTATTTTATTTTATTTTAGTTTAGTTCAAGATTTTATTTATTTTAGTTTATTTTAGTTTTTATTTTATATTTTATTTTAAATTTAGGTTTAGGATTAGGTTTAAGTTTAGGTTTAGGTTTTAATTTAGATTTTTATTTATTTTTTAATTTTTTATTTAGTTTAGGTTTATTTATTTATTTTATTTTTAGGTTTTATTTAGTTTAGGTTTAGATTTTTAGGGTTTAGGGTTTAGGGTTAGTTAAGGTTTTAGGTTTTGGGTTTTAGGTTTAGGTTAGTTTAGAGTTTAGGGTTTTGGGTTTTGGGTTTAAGGTTTTTGGTTAGTTTAATGGATTTAGGGTTAGTTTAGAGGTTTAGGGTTTAAGATTTAGGGTTTATGATTTAGGGTTTAGGGTTTTAGGGTTTAGGGTTTAGGTTTTAGGGTTTAGGATTTATGGTTTATGGTTTTTTTAGGGTTTAGGTTTTAGAGTTTAGATTTTTAGATTTTAAATTTAGTTTTGATTTAGTTTAGATTTTTTTAGTTTAGTTTATTTTAGATTTTAGTTTAAAGTTTTTAGATTTAGTTTAGATTTAGTTTTAGGGTTTAGATTTAGGTTTAGATTTTAGATTTAGTTTTTAGTTTAAATTTATTTTAGTTTAGTTTAGTTTAATTTAGATTTAGGTTAGTTTAGAGTTTAGTTTAGAGTTTATTTACTTTAGATTTAAATTTAGTTTATTTAATTTAGGTTTTTATTTTAGATTTTTTAGTTTCAATTTTAGTTTATTTAATTTAGATATTTTTTAGTTTAGATTTAGTTTAGATTTAGTTTGGTTTATACTTAATTTTTAAATTTACTTTTAGATTTTTTACGTTTAGATTTTTATTTATTTTAGAGTTTAGATTTAGTTTAGATTTTATTTTTATTTAGTTTAGTTTAGATTTTATATTTAGTTTTAGAGTTTAGAGTTTAATTTAGTTTAGATTTAGAGTTTTAAAGTTTAGATTTTGTTTAGATTTAGATTTTTAGATTTAGTTTACATTTTTAGATTTACTTTAGAGTTTTGATTTTAGATTTTAGAGTTTAGGTTTTTAGTTTTTTAGATTTAGTTTATAGTTTAGTTTTAGTTTAGTTTAGACTTTAGAGTTTAGATTTTTAAATTTTAGTTTAGATTTAGTTTAGTTTAGATTTAGTTTAGATTTTTAGTTTATTTTAGATTTTTCTAGTTTAGTTTAGACTTTAGTTTTTTTAGTTTAGATTTTTAGTTTAGATTTTTAGTTTAAAGTTTATATTTTTAGATTTAGTTTAGTTTACTTTAGATTTAATTTAGATTTTTAGAGTTTAGATTTAGATTTAGTTTAGATTTTAGTTTAGTTTAAATTTTATATTGTAGTTTAGAGTTTAGGGTTTAGAGTTTAGGGTTTAGGGGTTAGGGTTTAAGGTTTAGGATTTTAGGGTTTAGGGTTTAAGGTTTAGGATTTAGGGTTTAGTGTTTTTTTAGGGTTTAGGTTTAGTTTTTTTTTAATTTAGGGTTTAGGTTTTATTTATTATTTATTTGGGTTAGGGTTTAGTTTAGGGTTTAGGGTTTAGGTTTTAAGTTTAGGGTTTTTGGTTTAGGGTTTAGGGTTTAGGTTTAGGGTTTAGGATTTAGGGTTTAGGTTTAGGTTTTATTTAGGTTTAGGGTTTAGGTTTTAAGGTTTAAGGTTAGTTTACAATTTAGGGTTTAGGGTTTAGGTTAGTTTAGGGATTAGGGTTTAGGGTATAGGGTTTAGGGTTTAGGGTTTAGGGTTGTAGGTTTAGAGTTTAGGGTTTAGGGTTTTCTTTGGAAAATTAGAGGAATTTTATTGCCACAAAAAAGAAGGATACAAAGTCCTTAAAGGGGATAAATCTCTAAACTAATGCTCAAAGAGGTACAATAAATCCTAAAGAGATGTATCTGCTAACTATTACAATAATATATAAAAGCAATCGAAAGAAAAAAAAAACAAATCAGCAACAGCAAAAGGTCCATGTGAGCAACAGCCATATCCACTTGGTCCCTTTGATAATGGCGAGAATCACCTGCAAGACTCTCCCAACCTATAAAAGAATTCTACATACTAAGGAAAGGATGAATACAATTAAGTAGGCATAAAGAGTAAGGGCAAAGTAAAGAAAAGGCTCGGGCTCAATCACAGTCATCTCAAGGAGCAACACTTTATGTATGCATCCAAACTTAGAAAGAAGGGTTACAATTACATATAGTGCTACTAGCCAAAAGAAGAAAGAGAGATTAACATCAAGGCCATCATAGCTAGCATACCCCGTGTAGCCAATCGTCTAAAGACCATCCTCCATCAAGGCTGCAAAGTCCTCCAACTAGCAAACAAAACATCCAACCACAAAGCCACCAGAACAATCAAGCCCAGTAAGATAGATTAACAACCAAACCTCGGGATAGCAGCAATGTAGTAGGAAAACCACCAAGGCCACCATAAAAAATGAAAAATAGCATCAATAAGAGCAAGCACCTTAATAGGGAGAAGGACACAAACCAGAAAAAATAGGCCCAAAGCCATAACAAACAACCCACGATTATCACGAAAGAACCAGCAATCCAAATCCAAGGCAGAGAGTACTGCCAACACTAACAGCAGCCACCAATCCTACCTAAAGTCCATAGCCAAAATAATCTTCAAGGCACCAAACCAGGGCACCAACGCACCCAAGGCAAAATAGCAGCCACTAAACAGCCCTCAACCAGCCAACCCAAAATGATAGTAAACCTAAACCCAAGACCAAAAAAAACCACAAGAGCTCATGTCCACCACTAGCAAAATAGAAACAAACTAATAAAACCACCCAACCCATAGCAAATAGGAGGGGCAGTAGGAGAAATCAGAACAGTAGCAAAGCTGCCACCCAAATAGGAAAAAGGCAAAAGGGAAGCGACAGCAGCCCAGAGTGGAAAACCATTACAGGAAAAGGCCAAAACCAAAACCAAAAGAACCAAGACAAATTCACTTAATCTGACCACCAATCCCCAATCCAAAAAGAAATTTTAACAACCAACAAAAAGCCTCCACTAAGCCAAATCCAAGCCAACGATAAAACACCAATAGGTCCCTAGATCTACCATCAACAAAGCCCAACAAAGACCATCAAGAAAACCACCCAAAACCAAAGTGAGAGAAGCAAACAAGTAAAGATCCACCAAGCCTAACCACGAATAGAAAATCGATTCGGCAAGGAAACAAAATGACAAAAAAATAAAGGCATACCCAACATCAAAAAGTATAAGGGAAAAACAAGCAGCAGGCAAAGCCACTACCCAACAGGAAGCCACCAAAACATCACTACTAGTGTGGAAAACCAACCAAGTCTTAGAGAGTTGCAAAACCAATTAACAAAAGTGCCACTAAACCCCAAAAAAGGATTAGAGAGATCAAGAATGGGATTAAATGGAAAAGGGTTAAAGTTTAGGGATAGTTTAGAACCATCAAGGCAACACTCACAGAAAATGAGATTAGCCAAGACTCTCAAGATGAACAGCAAGGACCAATCCCAATAGGGGAAAGCACAATAGCAACAATCAAAAGTAGCTTAAAGAAACCACCATAGCAAAAGGACCAACAAAATTAAGCCAAAAGTTAAAATCTAAGGTAAGGCAGTCTAGAGTTATCCAAATTGGCCAAGCCTCTGAGTAGCTTAAGTAAGTTTTGATTTTCAAACATAGTGAGTTCATTTAACTCAGCATCCAAATTGGCTAGGAAATCCACACAAGCATTACCTTCACAAAGAATATAAGAAATTTTGTAGCAAACTTGGGAGAGGAGGTTTTTAGTGTGGTTAAGAAGATAACATAAATCAGCATTTCCCATTTTATTAGAATTGATAATTTCAAGTAAAAGAAGAGCGTCAACTTCAATCCAAATATTAAAGAGGCCTTTGTTCAAACAAATATCAATAGCTTTATTAATAGCCATAAGCTAATAGAATAGGATTTTGGGGATAGGCAAAAGCACAAATTATAGTACCTTTGAAATCCCTAAGAATACCACCACAACCATATTTATTATGGAAAATTGAACCATCAGTATTGATCTTAATAAAGTTCTTTTTAAGTTTGATCCAATGGATAATCCTAGCAGCTTTAATGAAAGAGACATCAGGTAGAATGATACACAATCTTTTAGCCACAAATTTGTAACCTCTAAAATGAATGTTACTAATATGATTGGCATTAAACAAAGCATGAATTTTTTTTCTTTAGTTCTAGCAAGAATCCTTTTATGATTCATAGGGATACCACAATATTTAGCATCATTTCTATCCATCCAGATGAACCAGAAAAGAGTAATGGCAATTAAAACTTTGATATGACCCTTAACAATTTTTTGAAAGCGGACTTTAAGAAGTTGATATAAAGAAAGAGAGCCATGAAAATAGTTAGTGTTGAAAAGATCATCATACCAAATCTATAATTCGGAAGTAATAGCACCATTGACAAAAACATGGTTAACATTTTTTATATGGAAGCAACAATAACATTTAGAAGGTACATAAAATCCATTATTCTAGAGTAAAGAGTCCACAGGAATAAAGTTATTCATAATCCTCCAATCTAAAACCAAATAAGAAATGGGAATGATATTGTTCCACAGTTTAATGAAAACATTAGAGTTATTTTGTTTATCAATAATAAAATTCCAAACCTTTTTAAGAACAAAATAACCATTGTAAGAGAGCTTAAATGGAATTTGGTCAGGTTTGTTAGAAAAAAATAGGGATATTTCTAAGGTTATGAAAAGGAGAAATAGGGATATAATTCTCAAGTTTGTTATTAAGCCAAAAAAGAGTTAACTTTGATAGTACCAGTAGAGTGTGTAGATAAAAGGGATTCAATAAAGCCATTGCCAGAAGAAAGAAGAACCTGAATGAATACCCCCAAGATATTAAGGATTCAGCAACCTATTTAATGGAGCAAAGCCTTTTCCAAACTGGAGAGTCACCAACTTTATAAGCACAGATAAAGCTAGGTTTAGGGTTTAGGGTTAGGTTTAGGGTTAGAGTCAACAAACTGGAGAGTCTCAAAGATATTAAGGGTTTAGGGTTTTAGGGATTAGGATTAAGGGTTTAGGGTTTATGATTTTTTAGTGTTTAGGTTTAGGTTTAGGTTTTAGAATTTAGATTTTTAGATTTTAGATTTAGTTTAGATTTAGTTTAGATTTTATAATTTATTTTAGTTTAGATTTAGTTTAGAGTTTTTAGATTTAGTTTATTTAGTTTAGTTTAGATTTAGTTTAAATTAAATTTTAAGGTTTAGATTTTTTTAGTTGAGATTTTAGAATTAGTTTTTAGTTTAGATTTAGTTTAGTTTAGTTTAGATTAGTTTAGAGTTTAGATTTAGATTTTTTTGTTTAGTTTAGATTTTAGATTAGTTTAGTTTAGTTTAGTTTAGTGTTTAGATTAGATTTTAATTTGGATTTAGTTTAGTTTAGATTTAGATTTAGTTTAGATTTAAATTTAGTTTTTAGATTTAGTAGTAGATTATTTTAGATTTAGATTTAGTTTAGTTTAAATAGTTTAGATTGATTTAGTTTGATTTTAGTTTAGTTTAGATTTAGATTTTAGAGAATTTAGATTTAATTTAAGATTTGATTTTAGAGGTCCGTGGTTTAGGTGAATTTTAGGTTCAAGTTAGTTTAGGTTTTGTTTAGGAGTTTAGAGGAGTTTAAAGTTTAGTTTAGGTTTAGTTTAGATATAGGTTTAGGTTTAGGTTTAGATTTAGGATTTAGGGTTTAGGTTTAAGTTTAGGTTTTATTTTTAGGGTTTTTGGGGTTTGGTTTTAGGTTTAGGTTTAGTAGGTTAGTTTAGGTTTACATTAGGGTTTAGGTTTAGAGTTGGGTTTGGTTTAGTTTAAGGTTTAAGGTATTTTAAGGTTTAGTGTTTAGGGTTGATGGTTTAGGGTTTAAGGTTTGTTTTAGGGTTTAGGATTTTTTTAAAAATTAGGAAAATTATATTCCCACAAAAAAGGGGGATACAAAGTCCTTAAAGGGGATAAATCTCTAAACTAATGTTGCAAGAGCTACAATAAATCCTAAAGAGATGTATCCACTAATGATTACAATAATATATAATAACAAACAAAGGAAAAAAACCAAATTAACAACAACAGAAGGTCCATGTGAGCAATAGCCATATCCACTTGGTCCCTCTGATAATGGCAAGAGCCACCTACAAGACTCTCCTAACCTAAATAGTTAGTGTTGAAAAGATCATCATACCAAATCTATAATTCGAAAGTAATAGCACCATTGACAGAAACATGGTTAACATTTTTTATATGGAAGCAACAATAACATTTAGAAGGTACATAAAATCCATTATTCTAGAGTAAAGAGTCCACAGGAATAAAGTTATTCATAATCCTCCAATCTAAAACCAAATAAGAAATGGGAATGATATTGTTCCACAGTTTAATGAAAACATTAGAGTTGTTTTGTTTATCAATAATAAAATTCCAAACCTTTTTAAGAACAAAATCACCATTGTAAGAGAGCTTAAATGGAATTTGGTCAGGTTTGTTAGAAAAAAATAGGGATATTTCTAAGGTTATGAAAAAGAGAAATAGGGATATAATTCTCAAGTTTATTATTAAGCCAAAATAGAGTTAACTTTGATAGTAGCAGTAGAGTGTGTAGATAAAAGGGATTCAATAAAGCCATTGCCAAAAGAAACAAGAACCTGAATGAATACACCCAAGATATTAAGGATTCAGCAACCTATTTAATGGAGCAAAGCCTTTTCCAAATTGGAGAGTCACCAACTTTATAAGCACAGATAAAGCTAGGTTTAGGGTTTAGGGTTTAGGGTTAGAGTCAACAAACCTGGAGAGTCTCAAAGATATTAAGGGTTTAGGGTTTTAGGATTAGGATTAAGGGTTTAGGGTTTATGATTTTTAGTGTTTGTAGGTTTAGGTTTTAGAATTTAGATTTTTAGATTTTAGATTTAGTTTAGATTTAGTTTAGATTTTATAATTTATTTTAGAGATTTAGTTTAGAGTTTTAGATTTAGTTTATTTAGTTTAGTTTAGATTTAAATTAAATTTTAAGGTTTAGATTTTTTTAGTTGAGATTTTAGAATTAGTTTTTAGTTTAGATTTAGTTTAGTTTAGTTTAGATTAGTTTAGAGTTTAGATTTAGATTTTTTTGTTTAGTTTAGATTTTTAGATTTAGTTTAGAGTTTAATTTTAATTTAGCTTAGATTTAGTTTAGTTTAGTTTAGAGTTTAGTGTTTAGATTTCTAGATTTTAATTTGGATTTAGTTTAGTTTAGATTTAGTTTAGATTTTTAGTTTTTAGATTTTTTTAGTTTAGTTTTTAGTTTTGTTTAGATTTTAGTTTTTTAGTTTAGATTTTTAGTTTAGAGTTTAGATATTTAGATTTAGATTAGTTTAGTTTAAATTTTAGAGTTTAGATTTAGATTATTTTATTTAGTAGAGATTTTAGATTTTAGTTTTAGTTTAGATATTTAGATTTAGTTTTGTTTGGATTTAGTGGTTAGCACAGTTTTATTTAGAGGTTAGGTTTGTGGTTTAGGGTTTTCATTTAGGTTTAGGGTTTAGGATTTAGACTATTTAGGGTTTAGTTTAGGATTTAGATTTAGGGTTTGGGGGTTTAGTTTTATTAGGTTTTATTTTGTTTAGTTTTAGTTTGGTTTAGGTTTAGTTTAGGTTAGTTTAGTTTTTAGGGTTTAGGTTTAGTTTTAGGTTTAAGTAGTTTAAGGTATTTTAAGGTTTAGTATTTTTGATGGTTTAGGTTTAAGGTTTGTTTTAGGGTTTTGGATTTTTAAAATTAGGAAAATTATATTCCCACAAGGGGATACAAAGTCCTTAAAGGGGATAAATCTCTAAACTAATGTTGCAAGAGCTACAATAAATCCTAAAGAGATGTATCCACTAATGATTACAATAATATATAATAACAAACAAAGGAAAAAAACCAAATTAACAACAACAGAAGGTCCATGTGAGCAATAGCCATATCCACTTGGTCCCTCTGATAATGGCAAGAGCCACTACAAGACTCTCCTAACCTATAAAAGAATTCTACATCATACTAAGGAAAGGATTAGTACAATTAAGTAGGCATAAAGACTAAGGGCAAAGATAAAGAGCAAAGTAAAGAAAAGGCTCAGCTCAATCACAGTCATCTTAAGGAGCAACACTATATGTAAGTAACCAAACTTCAGAAGAAGGGTTACAATTTCATATAGTGCTACCAGCCAAAAGAAGAAAGGGAGGGAAACATCAAGGCCATCATAGAAAGCATACCTCATGTAGCCTATCATCCAAAGACCATCCTCCAACAAGGTTGCAAAGTCCTTCAACCAACAAACAGAACATCCAAGTACAAAGCTACCAGAACAATCAAGCCTAGTAAGATAGATTAACAACCAAACCTCAGGGATAATAGCAATATAGTAGGAAAACCACAATTGCCACCACCAAAAATGAAAAATAGCATCAATAAGAGCAAGCACCATAATAGGGAGAACAACACAAACAATAACAAATAGGCCCAAAGCCATAACAAACAACCCACGATTATCCCCAAAGCACCAGCAATCTAAATCCAAGGTAGAGAGTACAGCCAACACTAACAGCATCCACCAATCCAACCTAAAGCTCACAGCCAAAATAATCTCCAAGGCACCAAACCAGGGTACCAGCACCCAAAGCAAAACAATAGCCACCAAATATCCCTCACCAGCCAACCCAAAATGATAGCAAACCCAAAGCCAAGATCAAAAAAACCACAAGAGCTCATGTCCACCACCAGTAAAATAGAAACAAATAGCTAATAAAACCACCTAACCCATAGCAAATAGGAGGGGCAGCAGGAGAAATCAGAACAGCAGCAAAGCTGCCACTCAATTAGAAAAAAGGTAGAAGGGAAGCAGCAACAACCCAGAGAGGAAAACCATTACAGGAGGAGGCCAAAACTAGAACTAAAAGAACCAAGACAAATATACTTAATCCGATCACTAGTCCCTAATCTAGAAAAAAAATAGCAACCAACAAAAAGCCACCACCAAGCCAAATCTAAGCCAACAATAAAATACTAATAGGTCCCTATATTTGCCATCAATAGAGCTGGAAAAACCAGACAACACAGCCAACCAACCTAGCTAGCCAACACAGCCAACCAACCAAGCCAACCAACCTAGCCACCCAGCCAAACACCATAATAGCAGAAGATCTAACTCAGTGAAAAGACCAATAGCAGCCATCAAGCAAAAACCACCCAAGATAACCAGGCAGAGTGTAGAAGGAAACTACAGCATCCACCAAGCCCAACCATAGCAACAGAAAATATGATTCAGGTAAGAAAACAACTAGCCAAAAATAAAGGCAGACCCAACATCAAAAAGTTTAAGGAAAAGCCAAACAGCAGGCAAAGCCACTACCCAACAGGAAGCCACCAAAACATCACTAACAGTGTGGCAAACCAACCACAAGTCTCAGAGAGTTGCAAAACCAGTTAACAAAAGTGCCACTAAAGCCCAAAAAAGGATCAGACAGATCAAGAATGGGATTAAAAGGAAAAGGGTTAAAGTTTAGGGATACTCTAGAACCATCAAGGTAGCACTCACAGAAAATGAGGTTAGCCAAGACTCTCAAAAAGAACAGCAAGGACCAATCCCAATAAGGGAGAGCACAATAACAATAATCAAAAAAAGGGCTCAAAGAAACCACCATAGTAAAAGGACCAACAAAATTAAGTCAAAAGTTAAAATTTGAGGTAAGGCAGTCCAAAGTTATTTAGATTGACCAAGCTTCTCAAAAACTTAGGTAAGTTTTGATTTTAAAATATAGTGAGTTCATTTAACTCAGTGCCCAAATTGTCTAGGAAATCTACACAAGTATTACCTTCACGAAGAATATGAGAAATTCTATAGAAAACTTGAGAGAGGAGGTTTTTAGTGTGGTTAAGAAGATAAAATAAATCAACATTTCCCATTTTATTAGAATTGAGCATTTCAAGTAAAAGAAGAGCATCAACTTTGATCCAAATATTAAATTGATAGTTGTTCAAACAAATGTCAATAGCTTTATTAACAACCATAAGCTAATAGAATAGGCTTTTAGTGGATAGGCAAAAGCACAAATGATACTACCTTTGGAATCCCTAAGAATACCACCACAACCATATTTATTAGGGGAAACTGAACCATCAATATTGATCTTAATAAAGTTCTCTTTAGGTTTGATCCAATGGATAATCCTAGTAGCATTATTGAAAGAAACATCGGGTAGAATGATACCCAATCTTTTAGCAACAAATTTGTAACCTCTAAAATGAATGTTACTAATAAGATTGGCATTAAACAAAGCATGCATTTTTTTTCTTTAGTTCTAGCAAGAATCCTTTTATGATTTATAGGGATACCACGATATTTTGCTTCATTTCTATCCATCCAGATGAACCAGATAAGGATAATAATAATTAAAACTTTGATATGACCTTTAACAATTTTTTTAAAAGAGGCTTCAGGAAGTTGATGTAAAGAAAGAGAGACATGAAAATAGTTAGTGTTAAAAAAGATCATCACACCAAATCCATGATTTGGAAGCAATAGCACAATTGACAAAAACATGGTTAACATTTTCTATATGGAAGCAACAATAACATTTAGAAGGTAAATAAACCCTTTATTCTAGAGCAAAGAGTCCACGGAATAAAGTTGTTCAAAATCCTCCAAGCTAACATAGAATAAGAAATGGGAATGATATTGTTCCGTAGTTTAATGAAAACATTAAAGTTATTTTGTTTATCTCTAATAAAATTCCAAACCTCTTTAAGAACAAAATCACCATTGTAAGAGAGCTTAAAAAGAATTTGGTCAGGTTTGTTAGAAAAAATAGGGATATTTCTAAAGTTATCAAAAAGAGAAATAGAGATATAATTCTCAAGTTTGTTTTCATTCCAATTGTTATTAAGCCAAAAAGAGTTAACTTTGATAACAGCAGTAGAGTGTGTAGACAAAAGGGAGTCAATAGAGTCATTGCCAATCTAATTGTCTTGCCAAAAGAAAGAAAAACCCGAATGAATACCCCAAGATATTAAGGATTCAGCAACCCATTTAATGGAGCAAAGCCTTTTCCAAACTAGAGAGTCACCAACTTTATAGGCACAGATAAGAGGGTGTTTACCTTGGCAATATTTTTTCATCATAAAATTAGCCCAAAGGCAATCATTCTTTCTAAAATTCCACCAGAGCTTATGAGAGAAGGTAGTAATAACTTCACGAATAGCTTTGCAACCAAGATCACCTTCACCCAAACGACCACAGCATTTATACCAGGATGTCCAATGCATTCTTTTAGTAGAATTATTGGATCCACACAAAAAATTATTAGGCAAGAGATCAATTTTGATAAGAGTAGAATTAGTGGGGATAATAGCTTGAATCGAATAAAGAGGCATTGAATTGACAGTACTTTTAAGGATAGTGAGCCTGCCACCAAAGGAAAGTAAATGGAATTCCCGAACATAAATTTTATTTAAAATTTTTTGAATTAACGCATCAAAAAGATGGGATCATTTTGGACCTTTAAATAGAGGAGCACCCAAGTACTTAAGAGGTAAGTGTTGATGTTGAAAATTAGTGATATGCAGGATTTGATTGATTTTATTATTGGAGATACTTGAAGAAGAAACAAAATAGCTTTTGTTATTATTAATAGGAAGACCACTTTCTCTACCAAATTTATTTTAAAAAATCTTGAGATTCTTGATATGATGAATAGAAGCATTACAAAAAATAATGAAATCATCTGCAAAGCTTAAACGAAAAAAGGGAGACCACCAAGAGTTATGTAATACATATTAGGATTGTTTAAGAATAAATCATTGATGCTCCTAGATAAGTACTCAGCAGCAATAATAAATAAAGCAGGAGATAAAGGATCTCCTTATCTTAAGCCATGGAAAGAAGGAAAGAAGCCCAAAGCTTCACCATTAAGCAAAATAAAAACCAGGCATTATTAATATAATTTTTAATAAGAAAACAAATTTATCAGAAAACCCAAATAAATTTAGAATATAGAAAAGGAAATCCCAAGAGATATTA
This sequence comes from Cymbidium sinense, assembly GCA_021442155.1. Taxonomy (NCBI): domain Eukaryota; kingdom Viridiplantae; phylum Streptophyta; class Magnoliopsida; order Asparagales; family Orchidaceae; genus Cymbidium; species Cymbidium sinense. The sequence continues at coordinate 181,721,579 of CM038220.1, forward strand.
TCAAAATATTTGGTAATATCTAATTTGAAAAGAATGTTTCCACCTCTAGTCTTAGCATCTAAATCATGAATTATTTCCTGGGCAAGTAAAATATTATCAAAAATAGATCTACTTATAACAAAATCAATTTGGTTGAGAGAGATAATCTTATGAAGTAAAGGACTATGCATGTTGGCAAGAATTTTGGAAATCAGCTTATTAAAGAAGGTGCAAAGACTACAACAACAACAACAACAACAAGCCTTAATCCCACTAGGTGCCTACATGAATCCTTCTGCTCCATTGTGTCCTATTATGTGTCAAATTCTCATCTAATTCAAGTATACTAAGATCATTTTTATACATCTTAACCAAGTCTTTTAGGTCTACCTCTACCTTTCTTAACATAAGGCAAATCTAATGCATCTTCTCTCTAATGGGGTCATGACGGATGCTTTATGTGGCCAAACCATCTAAGGCGACTCTCCTAATCTTATCTACCGAGCTACTCAACTTTTTCCCAACATACTCATTTTGCATTCTATCTCTGAGTAAAGCCACTCATCCACCTAAGCATCCTCATCTAGTAACTTAACTTAGTCTTATGCTTCTCTTTTATTGGCCAACTCGCACCATAAGTCATTGCGGTCTTACCACCATCTTATAAAATTTTCCTTAAGTTTAAGTGGAACTTTTATCATAATAGGCCGATGCATTCCTCCACTTCAACCATCCAACTTGAATTCTATTAATAACATCTCCATCTATTTCACCATCATTTTGAACAATAGAGCCTAAATATCAATCGCCACTCTTATTAATGACTTGATCACCTAAAGTCACAACACTATTGAAACTTCTACAACTAAAATTACACTCCATATATTCAGTTTTAGATCTACTTAAACAAAACCTTTAGACTCTAAAGTTGACCTCCATAATTCAAGTTTCATTGGACTCCCTCTCTAGTCTTATCAACAAGAAGAATGTCATCGAAAAGCATACACCAAGGTACATCTTCTTGTAAATGCCTCGTAAGAACATCCATAACTAAAGTAAAAGATAAGGGCTTAATGTTGATCCTTGATGTAATCCAACTGAAATAGGAAAATATTTTGTCAATCCTCCTTGTGTTTGGACATAGCAGTATACATATCCTTAATGACTTAAATATAACCAATATTAACTCCTTTCTGCTCTAGAACTCTCCGAAGAACATCTCTTGAGACTTTATCATAAGCTTTCTCTAAATCAATAAATATCATATGTAGATCCTTCTTACTTTCTCTATGCTTCTCTATTAAACCTCTTAACAAATGTATAGCATCCATAGTAGATCTACCGGCATGAAACCAAATTGTGAGAAACTTCATCACATCGTAAACCTATGCTCAATTACTCTCTCCATAATTTTAATGTATGGCACATTAACTTAATTCCTCATTTGCACACTCTTGTGCATCACCTTTATTCTTAAATATAGGAACCAATAGACTCTTTCTCCACTCATCGGCATCTTTTAGTCTTTAAAATAACATTAAAAGATTTGTAAGCCAAGAAATTCCTTGATCTCCTAAACATTTCCACACATCTATTGGAATATTATCCGGTCCTCTGCTTTTCCACATTTCATTTTCTTTAAAGCTTCACTAACTTGATTTACACGATAGAAATGAAATTCTCTATTTTGTTTAGGGTATTAAGGTTGCTAAAATCAATCGCATTTTCGGATCCATCATTGAAAAGTTTTTCAAAATATCTCATCCACCTATTTTCAATATCTTTTCTAAGAAAAGCACTTTATTATTTTCATCCTTAATACCCCTCACTTGAACTATGTCTTTACTTCTCCTATCTCTTTGCTTGGCTAACTTATACATACATCTTTCACCTTCTTTGGTATCTAATCTATTGTATAAATCACTAAAAGCTAAATTTTTTGTATCATATATTGCTTTCTTAGAATCTCTACAGGCCACTTTATATCTTTCCCAATTCTCCAAATTTTTACATCTAAACCAAGTTTTATAATAATGCTTATTATTTCTTATCTTTTCTTGCACACTCTGACTCCACCACCAACTATTCTTATTAAAAGAAGCTTTTCTTTTGATTCTCCAAGCACATCTTTAGCAACTTGCTTAATTTCACTTGATATTTTTCCCACATAGGCTTCTTTATGAACACCCCAAATTCTAATATCTTGTAGCTTGCTCTTAAAATATTTTTATTTGTGTTCTTTAAGTGTCCCCATCTAATCTAGGACAATAATTTAGTTTATTTTTTCTCTTACAATCTTTCATCTTAAAATCTAAAACTAATAGATGTTGGGTACTTAAAATTTCACTTGGTATGACCTTACAATCTTTACAATTTAAACGATCTATTTTTCTTATCAGAAAATAATCAATCTGTGTTTTACTAGATCCATTTTTATAAGTAATAATATGTTCATCTCTTAGGTATGAGAATAATTGAAGTGCTAGAAAAATATCTAGGAAAAGGATTACCATTAAAAAAATCAACCACAACCTCAATCAAATCATTTTTAATAATAAACTAACATTTTTGAAAAAAATTGAGTAGTGAAACCCTCCAGACTAGCAACAGAATCTATGTTCATGCTATTGTGAACTTTAAAAATTTCATCTTCATTAAGCAAAATAGTAAGCAAACCATTATCATCATTGATACTAATAGAAGGAATCAAGTGAGATTTAGAAATAGCTTCATATATTAAGCATATTTCTAAAGTAATTAATAATCGGATCCTTAATATCATTATTCTCTGTAATCCATTCTCCATTGTCATCTTTAATTTTTTTAATATTATTTAAAGCCCTCTTCTTATTAACTAAAGCATGGAAATACCTAGTATTCCTGTCACCATCTGCAATATGTTTACTAGCAGCTTCTTAACGTCACGTTTAGTTTTTAGGTTTATTTCATTTGATTTAGATTTTATTTTATTTTATTTTTTTCTTTTAGTTTATTTTTAATTTTTATTTAGGTTTTATTTATTTAGTTTTTAGTTTATTTATTTATTTAGGTTTTTTTTATTTATTTATTTTAGTTTTTTATTTTATTTATTTTTTATTTATTTATTTTATTTTTTATTTTTTAGTTTATTTTTATTAGTTTATTTGGTTTATTTTTAGTTTATTTTATTTTTATTTATTTTATTTAGGTTTATTTTTTTTATTTATTTTAGTTTTATTTTATTTTATTTTATTTTTATTTTATTTATTTTAGTTTATTTTAGTTTTAGGTTTAGGTTTTTTATTTATTTTATTTATTAATTTAGGTTTATTTATTTATTTATTTTTATTTTTAGGTTTATTTATTTTATTTATTTAGTTTAGTTTAATTTAGTTTAGGTTTATTTATTTATTAGTTTAGTTTTATTTTTATTTTAGGTTTAGGTTTAGGTTTAGGGTTTAGGTTTAGTTTATTTTAGTTTAGTTTAGTTTATTTAGTTTATTTAGTTTTAGTTTATTTAGTTTAGGTTTAGTTTAGGGGTGGAGGGAGGTTAAGTTTAGGATTTAGAGTTTAAGGATTTAGTTTAAAAGTTTTTAGGATTTAGAGTTTATAGTTTAGGATTTAAGGTTTTTTTTATTTATTTATTTATTTTATTTTATTAGTTTATTTATTTTATTTTTTTTTATTTATTTATTTTTATTTATTTTAGATTTAATTTTTATTTTATTTTTTATTTTATTTTATTTAGTTTATTTATTTTATTTTATTTTAGGTTTAGGTTTAGGTTTAAATTTTTTTAAATTTAGTTTTATTTTATTTTTTTTTTTAGGTTTAGGTTTTTTTTAGGTTTAGGTTTAGGTTTCTATTTTATTTTTTAGGTATAGATTTTAGGTTTTTATTTTAGGTTTTATTTTTTAGTTTAGGTTTAGGTTTATTTTTAGTTTATTTTATTTTATTTAGTTTAGGTTTAGTTTATTTTAGGTTTAGGTTTTATTTATTTTAGTTTAGTTTATTTTAATTTTGGTTTAGGTTTATTTTATTTTGTTTATTTTATTTTTATTTTAGGTTTTTTTAGTTTAGGGTTTAGGTTTTATTTTTTATTTATTTTTAAGTTTTATTTTTAGGTTTTTTTTTAGGTTTAGGTTTTTATTTAGTTTTTATTTTATTTTATTTTAGGTTTTTTTTAATTTTATTTTTGGTTTAGCTTTTATTTTATTTAAGTTTCTATTTTTAGGTTTATTTGATTTTTTTAGTTTAGTTTAGGTTTTTATTTATTTTATTTTTGTTTAGTTTTTATTTTTTATTTTATTTTTTATTTAGGTTTAGATTTAAGTTTTAGTTTAGGATTTTATTTTATATCATTTTTAATTTAACTTAGGTTTAGGTTTTTTTATTTATTTTATTTTTAGGTTTTATTTAGTTTAGGTTTTGTTTTTTTAGGTTTTTTGGGTTTAGGGTTTAAGATTTTTAAAAAAATAATAATAAGTAAAGGAAAATTTTATTAAACTAAAGAAAGGGATGCAAAGTCCTTCAGGTGGATAAAGCTCAAAGATCTAATGCTCTAAGATAGACAAAAAGCCTAAAGAGCTAAATCCCCATCTAAGAATAATAAAAGGCGGAAAATAAAAATAACTAAAGAAAATATGAACATCGAAGGAGATAGCAGCCAACGAATAGAACTTGTAAAAGACCAGCAGATAATCAAGGTCCATCACCTTTTACAATAACTAGAGATTATGAAAACCATTTCAAGTCCTCAAACATGCCAAGTAGTAAAATACTCTTGCACAAGAGAAACAGAAAGATCTAAATCCCTGAAGAGGAATAAAATCACCTTGTAAATTCTCAGAAAGAAAGATTAATGAAATAGTCATAAAGAGAAAAACTATAACAATCAAAGCTGAAACAAAAGGCCTAAAGCTGTTCAAAGAATTCAATCAATATAATGAAAGAAGAATAAGGGGCAAGAATAAATAATGTAAGCATTCACAACAAAAAATGCTACCAGCCAAAAAGAAAAAATAAGCACAATTAAGAAACACATCCATCATTGTAATAACCGGAAGACATCCGAAAAAAAAAAAAAGAGAAAAAAAAAGAAATTTCATCGCCACGGTTAAGCCTTGGAAAGGAAAGAAAGGGATCAAGGGAGGGTTTGACCAAACCAAACTCCCAAAACATGAGAGAGGGAGAAGGGAAAGGAAGAGAAGACTCTACCGTGCGTGCACTACCATGCGCGATGGCCAAGGGAGAAGAGAAGGCCTTTGTGCCAAACCGAGGATCGAGGAAGAAATAAGTGCCGATGGGAAGAAAGGAGAGCTGAGCCTCCCGCATGCATGCGTGAGTGAAGAAGCTGAGTCGTGCGTGTGTTAGGGCAAAATTGAGAGGTAATGTATGTATATAATTTATAAAATGATGTTTAATTGAATTCTTTATGTTAATATTATGATCTCAAACTTTGTTTTAAAGTTTATAGTTTTTAACTTAAGATTTATTAATTTCAGCAAATAGGTTAAATTAGGAAAATTAATCCTTGAAAAGAGAAGAATGGAATATATTATGTATGTACATAATTTAATAATTAAATTACAAAATATGATAATAATTATCATTATTATTAATTGAAGATTTAATTTTAACCTAGAAAAATAATGAATAAGGATGTGGATGTGTTAAATTATAAAAGCTATATGTAAGGAGGTTCAAGAGTATTTATTAAATTAATATTTGATTCTGTAGAAATTTTAATTAAGGAAGAAAGCGTTAAAGGAAAGGAGATTCAAGAGGAAACTGTAAGTTAAAGTGGGTAATTATGTTCTTACATTTATGGTAAAAATGTCTTTAATTTCTTATGATGAAATGCATGTTCATATGATTATGACTTTTTCATGTACTGCAAGTTGTGATGATTTTTCTGTTTCTTTCTTAAACTGTGATCTAGCTTACTATTTCTTCATGTTGGATAATAACCTGAATGCTAGATCATATTGCCACGTTATCATTTTCTAAAGTTCACTAATTTACTGTTAATCATGAATTAATGTGCATATATAATTGTATGCTATGAATGTGTATGTTGAAATTGGAGTTCACCCCCTTATGGTACTGGCTGGGGACGCAATGTACCTGTGTACAAAATAATTCAAAAGGGCTAATGAAATTGGAAAATAATTCAAAAGGGCCAATGAAATTGGCAAGTGGCAATGGTAATAGATACTTGTTCTTTGAATGAGTATTTCGATGGTGACTCTTGGAAGTATGATAAAAGTAAAAAAGTAAAAGTTTATATGATAAATGTTTATGTATACCGACCCCATATGCTACTGATAAATGTTTATGTATACCGACCCCATATGCTACTGATAAATGTTTATGTATACCTACCTCCCATAGGTTTGATTGTTTGAGCAAATTTCTTTTTTATGTACTTGTGAAACAAAAAATAGCATGCATACTAGTTCTTTCTTCTTGTTTACTATAGTGTAATAGCATAATTGACTCACTGAATTATATTCATTTGTTAGTTGCTTAATCTTTTTCAGGTAACCCTCCTAATTAAATGGTTGATAGAAGGGAAAGTCATGTTTACGTAGAGGGACTTGTGAGATAGGTAATTATGTCATGTTGAGTTATGTTTAAAATGTGTTTTCTCACGAACTTTGTTAGAATATTTATGTACGGACAAATTGTATAATTATTTGTGATTTGTAGTGGCTCTTTTATGATTAGAGATTGGAGATTTTATTTATGATTAGAAATGTTAAGAAATGTTTTATTTTATCCGTCCGACCATTGTTCCTACATTGGTATTCCAAGCTCCCTGGCACGGTCGTGACAAGAGTGGTATCAGAGATAGATTTTAGATTTTAGATTTAGGGGCATAAGTAATGATTAAAATCAAAGAGCCATTAGGAAGAGGATAAATTTTATGAATAAATTTGCATATGATTAAATTGATTAATGTGTAATGATTATAATTAATTTGTGCTTCTCAGGCCTATGGAATCAATTCAAGAAGATGCTATAAGGGAAAATAGAGAGGCACAAACTACTGAGCACCCAAATTTAGTGCAACCATCTTTACTAGCTATAGATGCATTTACACAAATGATGGAAGTAATGACTCAGATGATAAGGAATCAGCATACCCAAGCTAGTGGAAGTGGTGGAGTTTCTATTGATAAATTTAAAATTATTTCAAGATATGAGGCCACCTTTTTCTGGAGGACCTATAGAATCGAAAACCGGTCGATAAATAGAGAAAATTTTAGAAAGTATGTCATGCCCTCCAGAAGAAGAGTTGCTTTGGCTTCTTTTTTGCTTTTGAGGGAGAAGCGAGATAGAATAGTTACAAATTTGGGGAGGTTTTATGGGAGGACTTTAGAGAATTGGTTTGTACCCCTCTCTAGGGACAAATACAGACAAATTCATCGGGTTGATACGATTCTTCTATAATGCAATATGAAGCTGAGTTTACAATGCTTTCAAGGTATGCACCTCAATTGATACCAAATGCAGAAGAAAAATGTCATAGGTTTCTATGTGGACTGAAGGATATAATCAGACAGCCCTTGATTCCTTTGGGTATTGATGACTATGCTGTATTGGTGGAGCGGGCTAGAAGGATAGAATTGGATGTGCAAGCTACTCAGAGAAGGAGGGATATTCAGAAGAGGAGGAATGATGATAGGCCAAAATCTGGGCAGAATGTTCAAACTAAAAAATCAAATTGGAAGAAGCCTAAGTCGATACTATGCCGTGATAGATGCCACATGCCCAAAATGTGGAAGAGCACATAAAGGAGAGTGCCTCTCAGGCATAAACACTTACTATCGGTGCCATCAACCAGGACATATGGCAAAATCTTGCCCTATCTTTAATCAGGAACCTTTAAGGGATGCTAAGACAAGTGTTCAACCTCCTCAGAGGATGGTTGGTAAGCAAGATTGAATCGGCATCAGTTCCATCTCAAACTGAGCGGTAGAATACCACCTGGTTTATGCACTCAAACAAGAAGCAAAAGACTCACGATGTCATCACGGTATGTCTTTAATTAAATTAACATCATCATAATTTTGTATTGTCTAGATATATATTTGTTTATATGTCTATTCAATTATAGGTATCATCTTTATTGGAAGTAAATCAGTTAGAGTTTTATTTGATACTGGAGCATCACATTCATTTATATCTGAAGAATGTGTGAGGATTTTGGGATTACAAATTATGAAAATGTTTGTAGTACTTTCAGTAGCAATGCCAAATGGGTCTCAAATGAATGCTGAAAATGTTTGCAGTGTGAACCTAAACATCTATGAAAGAAGCTTGAATACAGATTTAATAGTACTGCCAATATATGAATTAGATGTGATTTTAGGAATGGATTGGCTAGCTAAACATTTTTGCTACTATAGATTATTCTAAAAAGATAGTCAAATTCAATATTCCTGGAAAAGAAGAATTTAAATTTGTGGGACATAAAGGAGTATTAACTATGATGGTGTCTTGCTTAAAAGTTCAAAGATGCTTGCAAAAGGCTGAAGGGTTTCTTGCTCAAATTATTGATGTTACTAAAGAGCGAAGATAGATGATGTATGGTAAGAGTATCCAGAAGTTTTTCTAGATGATTTACCAGGTTTACCTCTAGTCAGAGAGATAGATTTCTCTATTGATTTAATTCAAGGTGCAAAACCTATAGCAAAAGTACCATATAGAATGGGAGTTAAAGAATTACAAGAGTTGAAGAATCAGCTACAAGAATTATTAGAGAAGGGATTTATCAGGCCTAGCACATCTCCTTGGGGAGCTCCAGTATTATTTGTGAAGAAGAAAGATGGGAGCTTAAGGCTATGCACCAATTATAGAGAGCTTAATAAACTCACATTGAAGAATAAATATCCCTTGCCAAGAATTGGTGATCTCTTTGACCAACTAGAAGGAGCTTGATTTTCAAAATTGATTTAAGATCGGTTATCATCAGTTGAGAATCAAAGAAGAAAATATACCAAAGACTGCATTCAGTACAAGGTATGGACACTATGAGTTTATGGTGATGCCTTTTGGCTTAACAAATGCTCCAGTTGTATTCATGGATCTCATGAATAGAATCTTTAAACCCTTTTTAGATTCATTTGTGATTGTATTCATAGATGATATTTTAATTTATTCACGAGATGAAGCAGCTCATGAAAACCATCTTCACATTATTTTATAAGCTCTGAAAGGAAATGAATTGTATGCAAAGTTTTCAAAGTGTGAATTTTGGTTAAATAGCATCATATTCTTGGGGCACATGATTAGTAGTGAAGGGTTTGTGGATCAAAGTAAGTCGAGCAATAAAATGGCTGAACAACTACTATCAAAGAAGTGAAGTTTCTTAGGATTGGCGGATATTACGGAGATTCGTTGAAGGGTTTTCTGGTGTCATGCCACTATCAAGGCTAACTTCAGCGTCAAATTTGAATGGTCAGATCAGTGTGAAGAGGCTTTTCAAAAATTGAAGAATTATTTAATGACTGCACCAGTATTAACTATTCCATCAGGGACAGAAGGATTTCAAATTTATAGTGATGCATCATTAAGAGGCTTGGGATGTGTACTTATACAAAATGGAAGAGTGATTGCTTATGCTTCCAGGCAATTGAAAAATCATGAAAAGAATTATCCAACCCATGATCTAGAGCTAGCAGCAGTGGTATTTGTATTAAAAATTTGAAGGCATTATTTATATGGAGTAAGGTGTGAAGTTTTCACTGATCATCAAAGCTTGAAATATATCTTTACTCAGAAGGAGCTAAATTTAAGGCAAAGGAGATGGTTGGAACTCATTAAAGATTATAATTTAGATATTCAATATCATCCAGGGAAGGAAAATGTAGTTGATGATGCTTTAAGTAGGAAAACATCTGGTAGTATTTATTAGTTGATCTCTCAACAGGAGGAATTGATTAAAGATTTAGAAAAATTAGAAATTTCAATTATTAAATCTATAGATGATCATGTTTTATTGTTAAATCAAATGGCTATACAATCAAATTTGAAAGACAGAATACGAGATGCTTTACCTCAAGATGATGACTTTCAGAAAATTTTAGATTTGATAAAAGTAAGCCATACAGAAGATTTTGAAATCGATGAAGAGGGATTACTGAAGTATCATGGAAGGGTTTGCATTCCAAATGTTGGAGATTTGAGGAAAGATATCTTACATGAAGCACATCATTCAAATTATACAATTCATCCGGTGTAGCAAAATGTATCGAGGATCTTAAGGAATATTTTGGTGGCGGAATGAAAAGAAAAGCTGAATTTGTTTATAAATGTCAATCATGTCGGATGGTTAAAGGCATCGAGCCAAGTGGACTTTACAACCCTTGCGATACGGTGGAAATGGGATGATATTGCTATGGATTTTGTTGTTGGCTTACCTAGATCCAGAAAAGGATGCAATACTATTTGGGTTATTATTGATAGGTTGACTAAATCTGCACACTTTATATCTATCAAACAATCTGATACCGTTGAAAGGCTAGCAAGGAAATATGTTGATGAAATCGTGAAGTTACATGGTGTGCCAAAATCAATAGTATCCGTCGGATGGCGATTTCTAGACTATGGAGAAAAATTCAAGAAGCTTTTGAGTGAAGCTTACTTTCGATCTTGCATTTCATCCTAAAGCGATGTGGTCGGAAAGAACGATTCAAACACTTGAAGATTTGCTTAGACTTTGTATCCTTGATTTTAGAGGAAATTGGGAAATTCATTTGCCTTTGATTGAGTTTGCCTACAATAATAGCTTTCAAGCAAGTATTGGTATGGCTCCTTATGAAGCATTATATGGAAGAAAATGCACCGCTTTGTTGGGTGGAGACGTGAAAGAAGAATCATTGGCGGATGTAGTAGATGAAGCCAGAAAAGATCATATTAATCTGTGATAGATTAAAAAATGTTCAAGATAGGCAGAGGAAATATTATGATGTTAAACATAGACCAGTAGAGTTTGAAGTCAGAGAATTTGTATTTCTTAAAATCAACCCCATGAAAGGTATAAAATGATTTGGCAAAGTTGGAAAGTTGAGCCCATATTGGTCCATATGAAATCTTGGAAAGAATTGAGAAAGTGGCTTATAGGCTTTACCTTCTCATGCAAGGAGTGCACAATGTGTTTCACATTTCTCTTCGAAAATATAATCGATGAAGCCAACAAGATTATTGTTGATCTATTGATATTCAACGATCTCATATTTGTGGAGGAGCGAAAGAATTATAGATTATGATGTCAAAGCATCTGAATAGGAAAATTTCATTTATCTGTGTACTGTGGAAACATGTATCAGATCGAGAAGCTACGTGGGAGAAAGAATCAAAAATGAGAAAACTTTATCCTCAATTGTTTAATTAAAGGTATGTTTATTTCTATTATTATCATTAAATTTTGAGGATGAAATTTTTATAAGAGGGAGAGATTGTAATAACCGGAAGACATCAAAAAAAAAGAGAGAGAAAAAAAAATTTCATAACTGCTGCGGTGGTTAGCCGCGGAAAGGAAAGAAAGGGATCCAAAGGGAGGGGCAGCCGGTTTCCACCAAACCAAACTCCCAAAAACATGCGAAGAGGGAGAAGGGAAAGGAGAGGAAGAGAAGACTCTACCTTGTGTGCTTGTGTGCCCTAGCCGTGCATCAACGTGTGCCGTCAGCCAAGGAAGGAGAAGAGAAGGCCTTTGTCCGCAGGCGATGTGACGATCGAGGAAGAAGCGAGTCGGGGGAGGAAAGAGTCGAGCCTCCATGCATCGTGGTGTGAAGAAGTTGAGAAATGCGTGTGTTAGGAAAAGCGAGAGGTAATGTAAGTATATAATTTATAAAATGATGTTTAATTGAATTTTTTATGTTAATATTATGATCTCAAACTTTAATTTAAAGTTTATAGTTTTTAACTTGAGATTTATTAATTTTGCAAATAGGTTAAATTAGGAAAATTAATCCTTGAAAAGAGAAGAATGGAATATATTGTGTATGTACATAATTTAATAATTAAATTACAAAATATGATAATAATTATTATTATTATTATTAATTGAAGATTTAATTTTAACCTACAAAATAGGTAATGAATAAGGATGGATGTGAGCGTTAAATTATAAAAGCTATATGTAAGGATGTTTAAGAGTATTGATTAAATTAATATTTGATTCTATAGGAATTTCAATTAAGGAAGGAAGCATTAAAGGAAAGGAGATTCAAGAGGAAACTGCAAGTTAAAGTGGGTAATTATGTTCTTACATTTATGGTAAAAATATCTTTAATTTCTTATGATGAAACGCATGTTCATATGATTATGACTTTTTCATGTACTGCAAGTTGTGATGATTTTTCTGTTTCTTTCTTAAACTGTGATGTATCTTACTGTTTCTTCATGTTGGATAATAACCTGAATGCTAGATCATATTGCCACATTATCATTTTATAAAGTTCACTGATTTACTGTTAATCATGAATTAATGTGCATAGTGGTATAATTATATGCTATGAATGTCTATGTTGAAACTGGAGTTCACCCCCTTATGGTACTGGCTGAGGACGCAATGTACCTATGCACAAAATAATTCAAAAGGGCCAATGAAATTGGCAAATAATTCAAAAGGGCCAATGAAATTGGCAAATGGCAATGGTAATAGATACTTGTTCTTTGAATGAGTATTTCGACAGTGACTCTTGGAAGGATGATAAAAGTAAAAAAGTAAAAGTTTATATGATAAATATTTATGTATACCACCATATACTCTTGATAAATGTTTATGTATACCGACCCCCATATGCTACTGATAAATGTTTATGTATACCTACCTCCCATAGGTTTGATTGTTTGAGCAGATTTCTTTTATGTACTTGTGACAACAAAAACTAGCATGCATACTAGTTCTTTCTTCTTGTTTACTATAGTGTAATAGCATAATTGATCCACTGAATTATATTCATTTGTTAGTTGCTTAATCTTTTTTAGGTAACCCTCCTAATTAAATGGCTGATAGAAGGAAAGTCATGTTTACCGCCGTAGAGGGACTTCAGGAGATAGGTAATTATGTCATGTTGAGTTATGTTTAAAATGTGTTTTCTCCTGAACTTTGTTAGAATATTTATGTATGGACAAATTGTATAATTATTTGTGGTTTGTAGTGGCACTTTTATGATTGAAGATTAGAGATTTTATTTATGATTAGAAATGTTAAGAAATATTTTATTTTATCCGTCTGACCGTCTGTTCCTGCCTTGGTATTCCAAGCTCCCGGGCCGGGTCGTGACAATCATAGCTTTAAAAGCCACCTACCAGATAGAGGTGGAAACACTAAAAAGCAGCAAAGAGGAAAAAGGAACATACCAACCAGAGGAAAGTCATAAGGAATGGCAAAATCATAGAAAATGCAATTAGCTAAATAGAAATGGACACAATGAAAACAACACAACCACCATAGCCAACAAAGGCCACCAGGCCAACCACCTAAAGGAAAAGAAACAATCATAGAGCAGAAGGCACAAACTAGAGAGCATAGACCAGCTAAAAGAAAAAAAAACAAAAGAAGGCAAAACAGACAAGACAAAAATAGTCAAACCAACCAAAAAAGGTAAATAAAAGGAATCAACACCCAATCCTTAAAAACAAAACCAACAAATAACCCTAAACCACCTAAGAAATAAGCAAACCTGACTGAAAATAGAAATAAAATAAAACAGCCTGCAAAATAAAGGGCTCCAACAGAAGGCCAAGATCACCAGAACAGCAAAACAAACACAAGCCATAAGAAAGAACCAAACAACAATCAACATAAACCTAGAAGGCAACCCACAAAAAATAGCCAGAAAATCCTCCAGTAAAAGACCCAAAAAAGCAGCAACCAACAACTGCTCATACTTGGAAGGCAACCCACCCAACCAAGTACAACCAACAAACTAAAATTCAAGACCAGAGAGAGCCAAAAAAACCAACCAAAATAGAAAATAGAAGCCAACCAAAGCAGAAACCATCTCACCTACCATCATCCACAAAAGAAAACATCAAAGATTATTTTCAAGAACATTTAGAGTGAGTGACCCTCGATAAATTAGGAGGGACATAAATCTTAACATTATTTTTTTTTTTTTCCTTATAAATAGTTTTATAACCTTGCCCTTTATCCAAAAAAACACCATCTGAAAAAGATTCAGAGGTGTAATAAAAAAATTAAGGATCAGAAGTAATAATCAATTGCTTAGAAGAACATTCAGCATCATCCAAAGCAAATGAAGTAGAAAAGTTTGGGTTAGGTTGCATTTCAAAATTAGAGACCAAAGAAGGAGCATAAAATAATTTGTTAAGTTGGAATTATCAATATTATTAGCATCCAACAAATCTTGGTCAAAAACCTCCCTCTCTTCATTAAAAAAAAGAAGCAAGAGAAGAAAACTCCAAGTTATCAATTAAACCTTCATGAGAAGCAAAATCAAGAAACAATCCCTTTAGAAACAAAGAGATCATTATTAAAATATTGACCATAATTGCCAATCAAAGCTTTAACATCAATCTTCAAAAGAATAGAGTTATTAATAATTAAAGCATTATCATAGTTCATATGATCATTTTCCTTTAAAAGATTAGTAGAAGCTAAAGCTAAGTTTTCAAGGATTAAACCATTCCTTTCTCCATCATTCTCATTCAAAGATGGCAAAGAAATAGATCTTTTTCCCTGATCTAAAGCATGATGAGCCAGTTTGGAAGAAAAGGACTCATCCTCCAAAGGATTAGAGACAAAGTTATTGTTTATATCATCATTCAAAACATCATCCTGAATAGGGTTAGCAACAACATCCAATCCTTCAAAAATCTTATCAAAATCAGCTTCTTAAAGATTTTCTTTAATAGAGTTATTTATGGAAAGTCTTAAAGAGTGATTATTACTAAGATTAGTTTTGTCACCAAGAAACATAGTATTAGCTTTAGAATCATGTAAAGAAGACTCTTTATCAACTTGAAGAGAGGAAACTTTATCAACTTTTTTTTCCTTAAATGAGGATGGGCAATAAAACAATCAGAAAAAACATGACCATGAATTTTGCAATGATTGCAAAAAATAAGAAGATTTTCAAATTCCACCTTCTAAAAATAACCATATTTATGAGAGCCAATCCAAATTTCTTTAGGGTATTTTTTTGTAACGTCAATCTCAACCAAAATCCTAACAACAAACAGTATGAGCGGCAGTGGCTTGATACACTTGTAAAGGACGCCCAAAAATAAAACCAATGGAATGAAGAATTTGATGAGTAACAAAATAAATACTCATGTTAGGTAAAGAAATCCACACCGGCGCAATAGAAGATTCCTCATTAACATTAAAAAGAGGTCTCCATTTAAGAAGACACATCTGACAATTATAAACTTAGTAAGATCATCTAGCAAAAACTCTGCTATAATCCAGCCCATTTGATAATTTTATCAAAATATGTCTCCCATCAATTAAGCCAATAAAAAAGAACCCGAAAGTTTAAGACTATGAAAAAATGCATAGATGTCTTCCATTTTAGGGTTGCTGAAATAAAATTTACCAACCAAAGAAAAGGCAAATGGCTCAGTAAGCTTTTTAATATCAGAATCTGAAATTAAAATAGCAGGAACACCTTTAAATGTTGATTGAACCAAATTCAGAGAGGGAACAAAAGGATAATCCATACTAGAAAGAGTTCTTTAAAAGATTTCATAAAAGAAGGAGGATTAGCAACCAAAATACCCAAGGCCGAAGAAGCCCTATTCCGATCCATAGGAACATGGGGGTTTCCCCATGGATTCATAGAGGTAGACGCCATTGAGCACAGCGTCAATCCAAAGAAGGCACTGAAATGGCCAGAGGCCGTCAATTCCTGAGGGAATCTAGTGAAAGTCCCACAAAATGAGCCTAGAGGTGACGAAACAGGCGACTCTGATGAAGGAAATCATAAATCACTGAGCTCGGGGATGGGACTCGGTTTAGGTCTGTTAGTTAGTTTTATTAGTTATTTAGTTTTAGTTAGTTTAGTTAATTTAGTTATTTATTTATTAGTTATTATTATTAGTTTTATTAATTTTATTAGTTTAGTTATTTTTTTATTATCAGTTAGTTATTAGTTTTTTTAGTTTTTTTATTTATTATTATTTTAGTTTTATTAGTTTAGCTATTATTAGTTAGCTATTTTAGTTATATATTAGGTTTTTATTTAATATTTTATTTATTAGGTTTTCAGTTAGTTATTATTATTATTATTTATTATTTAATATTATTATTAGTTTAATTATTTATTTTAGTTTAGTTTTTTATTTTTATTATTTTATGTTAGTTGTATTAGTTATTAGTTAGCTATTATTAATATAGTTAGGTTATTAGTTATTAGTTTTATTAGTTTATTTATTAGTTATTATTATTATTATTAGTTTTTATTATTATTTTAGATATTTTTAGTTCTTTAGTTATACTTATTTTTGTTAGTTTTTGTTTTTATTTTTATTTTAGTTTTAGTTTTTTAGTTTTTTTAAATTTTTATTATTAGTTTTTTATTAGTTTTTTAGTTTTATTAGTTATTATTAGTTATTAGTTTTTATTTATTATTATTAGTTTTTTTATTTATTATTTAGTTTTATTTATTTATTATTTATGTTTTTATTAGTTAGGTTATTAGTTATTATTATTAGTTTTTTAGTTATTTAGTTTTTAGTTATTTTGTTATTATTATTTATTATTAGTTTAGTTATTATTTATTTATTATTATTTTAGTTTTTTATTTAGTTTATTAGTTTAGTTATTTTATTTGTTTAGTTTATTAGCTATTATTATTATTATTGTTAGTTATTACTTTTATTTGGTTTTTTTATTAGTTTTATTTTTCTTATTTTTTAGTTTTTTTAGTTATTAGTTTATTAGTTAGTTAATTATTAGTTATTAGTTATTATTAGTTTATTAGGTTTAGTTTTTTTATTAGTTTATTATTACTTATTTATTTATTAGTTTAGTTTTATTAGTTATTATTTATTAGCTTATTAGTTTTTATTAGTTATTATTTAGTTAGTTATCAGTTTACTAATTTTAGTTATTATTAGTTATTATTATTATTATTATTAGTTTTTTATTATTTATTAGTTTAGTTATAATTTATTAGTTTTATTATTTTTAGGTTGTAGTTTTATTAATTTGTATTAGTTAGTTAGTTAGTTAGTTAGTTAGTTTAGTTATTTTATTAGTTATTAGTTATTATTAGTTAGTTTAGTTTTTTTTAGTTTTTTTATTTTTTTATTTTTTAGTTATTTTTATTTTATTTTATTATTATTAGTTATTAATAATTATTATTATTTTAGTTAGTATAGTTATTCTTAGTTATTATTAGTTTATTAATTATTAGTTATAGTTAAATTAGAATGTTCACTAGGCTTCGTAGTATCATGATTGGAATGCTCACTAGGCTTCCTAATATTTTATTAGTTATTGTTAATTATTTTATTGGGATAGATTGGAATGCTCACTAGGCTTCCTAGTATCATGAGCATTTTCTACTTCTTCCCATTAGATTCTAAGAAAAAGTCTTCTCCTTGAACTTTCCCAATTGATTTTCAAATACAACCAATCCTTTGATAGTCTAACCTTGAAATCTTTAGAGATAATAATTGTCTACTTTAATCGAGAGTATTCTTAGAGAATTTTATTTCCTAGGACATAATTAACTATGGAGGCTTGCCCCAGAACTTTAGAACTTAGTTTAATATAAACCCTATTTATCCATGTAAAGTAGAGAAAAATCTCTATATTCAAGACTCATACCTTAGTTCTTATTAGGTGATTAGGTCCATTGAATGGTGATGCCTCTATCTTTTGAGATAGTACATCATACCTCAATGTCCTACCCAATCACTTCAATAAGTACCCCCTACGATATGTGTGGTATCCCCCCCCCCCACCCACATCTAAAAATAAACACCACACTAAGTTGAAGGACTCACATAGAGTTATGAAGACATGCCCGGTTGTCTGCTGACGTAACAGTCCAGAAACTAGTAATAGAGCTTTGTCCTAACCCCATCAAGTAAGCTCCTAGATGCATACAATTAGACAACGAACATCAAGTCATTTCTGAAGTCAAGAAATTGATCAATGATGACTTCATCCGGAAGAAAATTACCCTACCGTTAATCAGTGTCATCCCAGTTAAGAAAAAGAATGGCCAAATTTACATATGCGCCAATTTTAAGGATCTAAATAATGCATATCCAAAAGATGAATTTCCACTACCGATACTAGAACTGCTGGTGAATATTGCCTTATCTAATGCAGTCTTCTCTTTCATGGATGGCTCATCTGAATATAACCAAATAAAGATGGCCCTTGAAGATGGGTGAAACAATGCTTTTAGAACCCCGATCGAAATCTATTGCTATAAGGTCATGCCTTTTAGCCTTAAAAATACTGGTGCTACATACCAGTGGGCTATGACTCAAATCTTCGATAAACTCATTCATCATCAAGTTGAATGTTACATCTATGATCTTGTGATCAAAAAGTAGAGAAAAGGAAGACCATCTCTTTGACTTAAGAGTAGTTTTGAACGGTTAAGATAGTTTAACTTCAAAATAAACCCCCTAAAGTGTGCATTTGGAGTAGCTTTAGGAAAATTCCTTGGGTTTGTTGTTTGACACTAGGGAATTGAAATTGATCCAGAGAAGATTAAGGGAATATTAGAAATGTCACCTCCTAAAAGTTTAACTCAACTCAGATCATTCCAAGGGTTGTGTATCTAAGACACTTTATATCCAACCTATCGAAGATGCCAGCCATTCTTAGCACTTTTCAAAAAGGATGCCAAGTTCAAGTGGGATGATAAGTGTCAGCACGCCTTTGAAGACATCAAGCATTATATGATGACGTCACCAGTTCTAGCAGCCCCTATCCCGGGCAAGCCGCTCATACTTTATATAGCTGCATTAGATGACTCTATGGATGCTTTATTGGCTCAAGTTAACAATGAAGGGAAGGAAAATGTGCTCTACTACCTCAATCATTGTCTAATCCCTACTGAGGCTAGTTATCCACCCATTAATAAGCATTGCCTAACTTTAATCTTTGCATCCCAAAAGCTATAGCATTACATGCTTTCTCATAAGGTGAACTTGATCTCTAGAATCAATCCACTATAATATCTCATGACATGATGCTATCTGGATGATTGGCATGATGGTCCATGATCCTCTCACAGTTTGACATCACATTCGCACCCCTCCGTGAGATGAAAGGACAAGCGCTAGCAAATTTTTTAGCAGCACCTCCACTTCCTGTTGTCTCTCCATTTAGTGATAATCTTCCCAATGAACAAAACATGAACATTGGGGATACTAGCATTCAGCTGCTGAGAGATGTACTTTAATGGTGCAACTTCCTCTCAAAGAGAAGAAGAACCATAATCTACTATTCCAGGAAAGGCAAGGGTAGGAATAGTTCTCCTAACTCCATACCATAATGTGATGAGATTCTCAAACCATCTGTCCAATCCTTGCACTAATAATGAAGTCGAATATGAGGCTCTAATTGTCAGTCTAGAGTTAGCTGTTACTCTAAGCATCTAGAACATCAACATCTTTGGGGATTCCCAATTAGTGGTCAACCAAATTGTTGGGTCCTATAAAGTTTTAAAGCCTAAACTCCATCACTACCATAAGTATACAATGAAGGTGTTTGCCTAAATCCTAGAGGTTACCATTTATAAGATTCCTCAAGGAGAGAACTTTATAGAGGATTCTTTAACTAAGCTTTCCAAGGAGTTGGCATGTCCGGAGGATGAGTCCATATCAATAAAGGTCCAAAATAGACAAGTCTTATCCCTTATTGATATTGAACTCATCAAAAAGTACTAGCTTGAAGGGGAGGTTATTGTTTCCAAGAAGGAAGATGAGTTAGATTGGAGGCAACCATTCATGGATTACCTAAATAAAGGAAAATTACCTTAAGAGAAGTCCCAAGCCCATCAGATGAAGTAGAGAGCACTTTCCTATGCTCTCATGGATGACACCTTGTACTAGTGGTCCTTTGATCATATGTGGTTATGTTGTTTGGATAAACACGAAGCCCATAAGATCATGATCTAGGTACATTCATAATTATGCGAAGCTCGTCAATCCGGTATGAAGATGAAAGCCAAAATCAAAACACCTGATACTACTGGCGGTCAATGATTACAGACTACATGGACGTGGCTTGGTGATGCCACTAATGTCAAATACACTGTGTGGTCCTACACCAATCACCCAATATTCTACATCATACATTGGCCTCATGGCCATTCGAGTGTTGGGGTACTTACATAGTGGGTCTGATTAATCCTCCTTCTTTTAAAGGTCATTGGTTTATCTTAGCAGCTACCGACTACTTTTTCAAGTTGGCGGAGGTGATTCTGCTTAAAGAGAGCATAGCTCAGCATGTGCTCCATTTTTTCAATAACCATATCATATAAGTTTGGGGTTCCTCGATGAATTATATTCGACAATGGTACTGCATCAAAGCACCAAAATCAACAACTTTACCTAGAGACACAACATAGATTTGAGATATTCTACCATCTACTACGAGGGAAAATAGCTAAGCAAAAGCCTTCAATAAAACTCCATTCAAATCCTGAAGAAGATAGTCGATGATAATAAGCAATAATGCATGATTAGTTAGTTGAAGCCTTGTGGGCCTACCATATCACATATAGAACTCCAACTCAATCTACTCATTTCTCCTTAGTGTATGGGTTTGAAGCCGTTCTATCATTAGAGGTCCAACTCCCATCACTAAGGATAGCTATGGGTAGCAAGATCACAATAGCTAACCCAAAGTTATGATTAGAAGAGCTCGATGGTTTGGAGGAGAGACGCCTACGGGCATGCCAAAATCTTGAGTTGTACAAAGCCAAAATTTATTCAAGCTCACAACAAGTTGGCCATTCTAGAGCTGCTCAAGTATAAGAGCTTGTTTTAGTTCTAAGGAGACCAATTATTGCTCGTTGCAAGATGGGAGGCAAGTTTGAACCCACTTGGGAAGGCCCTTTACCATAGAGAAGGCTACCAATGAGGATCTTATCAGCTTATTTTATTTTTATTTAAGGTTTAGTTTTTATTTTATTTAAGTTTTTTTATTTTTAGGTTTATTTTATTTTTTTTTTTAGTTTGGGTTTTCATTTTTATGTTTTATTTAATTTAGGTTTAAGTTTTTAGGGCTTAGGGTTTATGGTTAGTTTAGGGGGTTTAGGGTTTAGTGTTTAGTTTTTAGGATTTAGGGTTTAGGGTTTTAGGGTTCAGGGTTTAGGGTTTAGGGTTTAGGATTTAAGATTTAAGGCTTAGCATTTAAGGTTTAGTAATTGGTTAGTTTAGGGTTTAGGGTTTAGGGGTAGGTTTTATGGTTTAGGGTTTAGGGTTTAAAGTTTAGGGTTTATGGTTTTAGGATTTAGGGTTTAGGGTTTATGTTTAGTGTTTAGGGTTTAGGGTTTTTAGGGTTTAGGGTTAGGTTTTAGTTTAGGGTTTAGGGTTTAAGATTTTTTTTAATAGAGAACAAATTCATATTCAATATTTATTCTTTTTGATTTCATCAACTAGGTAGCACACCAAGTTTTCTAAGACACAAGCGACGTGACGACATAGATAAAAAATGAGCACGCATAGAGCAAATCAAAAACCCTAGATTAGAAATTAGAGAAACTAAAGCATGGTTAATCCGATCTGTTGCCTATGGAACTGTGTCTTTACTAAATTTTTTTTAATAGAGAACAAATTCAGATTCAATATTTATTCTTTTAATTTCATCAACCAAGTAGCACACCAAGTTTTCTAAGACACAAGCGATGACATAGATAAAAAATGAGCACATAGAGCAAATCAAAACCCTAGATAACTAGAACCATCTTTCGTAAAGACATAGCCATCATCGGATTAACCATTCTAGTTTCTGATTTAAACCACCCCAGTAGCGGATCTTCCATCATATCCACATTCTCTCCCTCCACCACCACCATGGATGTAACCTTCGTCACTCCTCCCGCCTCCATAACCACCACTACTCCAACCACCACATCCATATCCCCCAACACTTCTAGATCCCCCACCACCACTACGATAACCACTGCCTTCTCCTTTGCCTCCGCCACTAGATCTAGACTAAGCCTGGTTGACGGTGATGGTCCTGCCATCAAGGTTCATCCCATTCTTAGGGTTTAGGTTTAGCTTTAGGTTTATTAGGTTTTAGTAGGGTTTAGGGTTATAGGTTTAGGGTTTAGAGTTTACGATTGTAGGTTTAGGGTTTAGGATTTTTTTAGAGTTTAAAGTTTAAGGTTTAGGATTTTTATTTATTTTTAAATTTTTTAAAATTTTAAATTTTTTTATTTTACTATTTATTTTTATTTTTATTTTATTATTATTTTTTTAATTAAATAAATTAGCAGGTTTAAGTTTATTTAGTTTAGGTTTTTATTTAGTTTTTATTTTATTTTATTTTAGGTTTATTTTATTTTTATTTTAGGTTTAGTTTTTATTTTATTTAGGTTTTTCATTTTTAGGTTTATTTTATTTTTTTTTAGTTTAGTTTAAGTTTTTATTTATTTTATTTTAGTTTAGTTTTATTATTTATTTTATTTTATTTTTAGGTTTAGTTTTAAGTTTTAGTTTAGGATTTTATTTTATTTTATTTTTTATTATATTTTTAGGTCTTATTTAGTTTAGGTTTAGGTTTTTAAGGTTTAGGATTTAGATTAGTTTAGGGTTTAGATTAGTTTAGGGTTTTGGATTTTTTTAGTGTTTAGGGTTTAGGGTTTAGTGTAGTCAGTTTAGGGTTAGTTTTAGGGTTTATGATTTAGGGTTTATGATTTATGGTTTCGGGTTCAGGATTTAGTGTTTAGGGTTTTTCCCTTTTTTTTTATTTTTTTTTTTTTACTTTTTAAGTTAAGTAAACTAGTAGGTTTAAATTTTTTTAGTTTATTTTATTTATTTTATTTTTATTTATGTTTATTTTTATTTTTATTTAGTTTATTTTTTTAGGTTTATTTATTTTAGTTTAGGTTTTTATTTTATTTTTTTTTTTTAGGTTTAGGTTTAGGTTTAAGTTTATTTTTTTAGTTTAGTTTTATTTTTATTTTATATTTTAGGTTTAGGTTTTATTTTTTATTTTTAGGTTAAGATTTAGGTTATTATTTTATTTTCTTAGCTTTAGGTTTTTTGTTTTTATTTTAGGTTTATTATCAGGTTTTAATTTTTACTTTAGGTTTAGGTTTATTTTTAGTTTATGTTTAGGTTTAGGTTTAGTTTTATCAGCTTTAGGTTTTATTTATTTAAGTTTAGTTTATTTTAGTTTAGGTTTAGGTTTAGGTTTATTTTATTTTGTTTATTTTATGTTATGTTATGTTATTTTTTTTTTAATTTACAGTTTAGGTTTTATTTTTTTATTTATTTATAGGTTTTATTTTTTTATTTATTTATAGGTTTTATTTATATTTATATTTTTTAGGTTTAGGTTTTTATTTAGTTTTATTTTATTTTATTTTAGGTTTATTTTATTTTTATTTTAGGTTTAATTTTCATTTTATTTTAGTTTAAGTATTTTTTTTATTTATTTTATTTTTAAGTTTTATTTAGTTTAGGTTTAGATTTTTAGGTTCTATGGTTTAGGGTTAGTTTAAGGTTTAGGGTTTAGATTAGTTTAGGGTTTATGGTTTCGGGTTTAAGATTTTTTAGGGTTTAGGGTTTAGGATTTTTTATAGTTTAGGGTTTAGGGTTGTACCTTTAGGGTTCAGTGTTTAGTATTGTAGATTTAGGGTTTATGATTTAGGATTAGTTTGATTTGTGGTTTAGGGTTTAGGATTTAGGGTTTAGGGTTTATAGATTTACATTTATATACATATATATATATATATTTATATATTATATATATATACATATACATATTATATACATATATATATACATATATATACATATTAAATTAAGCAAACCCAGGTTTATTTTATGTTTATTTATTATTTTATTTTATTTGGGTTTATTTTATTTATTTATTAGTTTATTTGTTTTAGGTTTATTTATTTAGTTTAGTTTTATTTTAGTTTATTTTTTTAAGTTTAGGTTTATTTTTTTAGTTTAGTTTAATTTTTATTTTATTTTTTAAGTTTATGTTTTATTTTTTATTTTTTAGGTTTAGATTTAGGTTATTATTTATTTTCTTAAGTTTCAATTTTAGGTTTTTATTTTAGTTTTATTTTCAGGTTTTATTTTTTAGTTTAGG
Organism: Cymbidium sinense; assembly: GCA_021442155.1. NCBI lineage: Eukaryota > Viridiplantae > Streptophyta > Magnoliopsida > Asparagales > Orchidaceae > Cymbidium > Cymbidium sinense. Next base: position 181,745,823 of record CM038220.1, read on the forward strand.
TTTAGGTTTAGTTTATTTTAGGTTTAGGTTTAGGTTTTATTTATTTTAGTTTACTTTATTTTAGTTTAGGTTTAGTTTATTTTATTTTATTTATTTTATTTTTATTCTAGGTTTGGTTTTTTTTAAACTCCATTGGAGGAGTTGGTTTAATTTGGCCCCACTTGGGAGGTTGGTTTTAATTTATTTTATTTGCTTGACTTATTTATATATGATTTAGGGCTTCACTGGGGAGAAGGGTGTGATTTAACTCCACTAGGGAAAAGCATATTGGGTTTAATTTAATCTGAGTTAATGTATGACTATCGGGTGGACCCAGAAGGGCTATATCATGACCTACCTCAAGTTTATAAATCCAAAGGGATAGTTTTATTTAGCGAGCCAACCCAAGGGGTTGCCTTTGGTGCAATAGTTGTGCTAGGAAAAGGCATAGAGACTTACATCTTTTAAAGTGAACATCCGGGTGATGTTAGATGCACAACAAATCTAAGATTTTTTGAGTGAATGTCGCTTGGGACTTATGTTAACTCAAAAGTAGTCAGGATTAATTTTATCATAATTTCATGTGATTTGATATGGTTTGTTTGAATTTATTTGAGTTAATTTGATTTTGAATTGAGGGCATATCTAGGGATGTGAGCTCAGTCAAATTTGATAGATTTAATTTATGGACCCTATTGGTGTGTGATGGACCCATTGAGAAGGGGCTATATCAAACTTGTCATATCTTAGATTTACAAATTCAAAGGGATAGTCTTTGACTAGCCAACATAAGGGGTTTTAGGTATTATGCTAGGAAGAAGGCATATTAGACTTACATCTTCCATAGTAGGGAACAATGCAGACTTGGTAGAACAACAATAGATTTAGGGTTACTATTGAGTGAATGTCGCTGGGGATTTATATCAACTCAAGAGTAGTCAGCCAATTCCACTAGGGAGTTTTGCTAACACCCTAAAGATAGGATGGCTACTTGGGAAAAGGTACGATAGGGGTGTCCTCCTAATCCATAAGTGAATATATATTTATTTATATGTTTGCAAGGACCCTGTTGGTGTGTGAGGGACCACACTAAGAAGAGGCTATGTTAGCCTTGACCTATCTCAGATTTACTGGACCAAGGGAGAATCTACACATCCGTGAGATAGATTCTCCAATCACAGGGGTGGTTACTAGGAAAGGGGAACTATCTAATCCGATAGTAACCCAGGTACATCCCCAGCAAATATGTCCCAAATAAATCTATAAAATTAAACTCAAATTCCTATCCCCAGTGGATAGCCCAAACTTGTTTCCCTAGTGGAAGGTTTATATACCCGATCCCCAGTAGACTCAAGCCCATATCTCTAACAGATATGCCTCCACATCAATTAAAATAAAATAAATTAAAGTCGATTCAATATTAATCCCTGGGGAATATAGATTATTATCCCCAGCAGATATTCTTTCCATAAATCATATAATCAAATCAAAATCAAACCTTAACCCTAGCAAATTTTCTTCTTCTATGCCCTCGGCATAGACCCCTCACATGTCATGTCCAATGCATGTGTGATCCCCTAGCGGATCTCGCTCCATGTCCTTAACATGGAATTCTCATCAGATCTTCTTGGCTCTTTTATGCCCCCGGCATAAAGAGAGATGCATTGCACTGAGATCATGATTATATTTACCTTTTGGGTTTAGGTATAGATTATTTTCATTAGCGCTTGTAATACTTTGGATATTTTTGATCGCTCAGCCAACGTCAATACATGCGGTGTGCCCTATCAATTACACCACACCTGTTGGGAGTCCTTTCGTTAACCTCACTTTTGGAGTGAGGATTCAATCTTTCTATCTTATAATTAGGAGTCTTCTAGACACTAAGACTTCCTTAGTCATAAGACACTTCTAGCATTTATGTGAGCACTTAGCCTAAACCTATAGACTTAAAAGAGTTAACCATAGGATTATGTTATGCCTTAGGGATTAGGATTATCTACCTACCATATAGCTTGAACCCAACCCATTTTCACCTTCTTAAGCCATAACCAAATTCAATTCTTATCAAACCTACAACCAAATCATACATCAGATATCAAATTAAGCCAAAATCCAAACCTAAGCCCTATGACCTATCCCATGGACTTAGCAAAATCTTAATCTAAATTAATCTAAAATAAATTGATTTACTCATAATCAATTTATATCTTCAATCATCTTCTTAAACATAAATCAAATCTACATTCAAATGATCAAAACTAAATCAAATTAAACCAAAAGAACTTAACCTAGGCCCTATGACCTACCTTCATGGACTAAGCCAAATTTCTATCCAAATAAACCCAAACTCAATTAATTTTCTAATAATAAATTCATATCTTCAATCATCTTTACAAATATAAATGAAATATACATTTAAATCATCAAAACTAAATCAAACTAAATCAAGATCTTTCCTAAGCCACATAAACCATTTCCATGGACTTAGCCAAAAATCCACTCAATTCAAACCCAATTCAATTAATTTTCTCATGAATCAATTATTCCTTCAATTATCTTCCCAAATTTAAATGAAATCTACAATCATCAAACCAAATTAAAATCAACCCAAGTCAAACCCAACCTATCCATCTTGCCTTAGAATATCCAAATGAACCAAAACTCATCCAAAACTAAATCAAGTACAATTAAATTTATATATCAAACTTAAATCCATATATTAACTCTCAACTAAATCAAACTCAACCCAAAATCAAGCCAACTAAACCCAATTGATCCACTTGACCCAAAGTGGCAATTTGACCTATTTGAGATAAGTTTCAATCCTACCCAAATTGGATTGAACCAAGCCAACCAAAGTCTCCTATCATGATTGTTAATCACCCTAGGTTGATCAAGTGTCACAAATTAGGTCAAACCAAGTCAACTTAGTCATTTGACCAAGTCAACCCATTAACCCATATGAACCTAAACTAGCCAAATTTTATCCTAAGCCAAATCCCTTGAAATTAATGATTCATACCAACTCAAAATCAATATTTCCATATGACTTGACCTTCAATTGATCAAAACCAAACCCAATTGGCCCTCTTGACCTAAGTTGACCCAAATTGACCTAAAAGACCAAATTTGGTCAAATTAAAATATAATTTTGAATTTGGATTTAGATTTAGTTTATAGTTTAAATTTATTTTAGATTTTAGATTTTAGTTTAGTTTAGATTTGATATTTTTAGATTTTGTTTAGAGTTTAGTTTAGAGTTTAGAGTTTAGATTTTTAGATTTCCATTTAGATTTAGTTTAGTTTAGATTTTTTTAGTTTAGATTTTTTTGTTTAGTTTTAGTAAAGTTTAGATTTTAGTTTTTTAGTTTAGATTTTTAGTTTAGAGTTTAGATTTTCAGATTTAGTTTAGATTTTTAGAGTTTAGATTTAGATTTAGTTTATATTTTAGTTTAGGTTAGAATTTAATTTAGAGTTTAGGGTTTAGGATTTAGGGTTTAGGGTTTAGGGTTATTTTAGGGGGTTTAGGGTTTAGAGTTTAGGATTTAGGGTTTTAGGATTTAGGGTTTAGGGTTTTTGGGTGGTTTAGGATTAGGTTTAGGTTTTATTTTTAATTTAGGGTTAAGAAATTATTTATTATTTATTAAGGTTTAGGGTTTAAGGTTTAGGGTTTAGGTTTTATTTTTTATTTATTTTTAGGTTTTATTCTTAGCTTTATTTTTTAGGTTTAGGTTTTTATTTAGTTTTTTATTTTATTTTATTTTACACCTATTTTATTTTTATTTTAGATTTACTTTTTTACTTTACTTAAGTTTTTTTTATTTTTAGGTTTATTTTATTTTTTTAGTTTCATTTAGGCTTTTATTTATTTTATTTTAGTCTAGTTTTTATATTTTATTTTATTTTTATTTTATTTTAGGTTTAGGTTTTTATTTTATTTTAATATTTTATTTTATTTAGGTTTATGTTTTTTATTTATTTTATTTTTAAGTTTTATTTAGTTTAGGTTTAGTTTTTAGGGTTTAGGGTTTATGATTTAGGGTTAGTTTAGGATTTATGGTTTTTGGTTTAGGGTTTAGCTTAATTTAGGATTTAGAGTTTAGGGTTTAGGGTTAGTTTATGGGGGTTTAGGGTTTATGGTTTAGGATTTATGATTTAGAGTTTAGGGTTTATAGTTTTTCAGGGTTTAGGTTTAGGTTTTAGAGTTTAGATTTTTAGATTTTAGATTTAGTTTAGATTTATTTTTGATTTTTTTAGTTTAGTTTAGTTTAGATTTTAGAGAGTTTTTTAGATTTAGTTTAGATTTAGTTTTAGGGTTTAGATTTAGGTTTAGATTTTATTTAGTTTAGATTTTATATTTAGTTTTAATTTAGTTTAGTTTAGTTTAGTTTAGTTTAGATTTAGTTTAGTTTAGAGTTTAGGTTTAGATTTTAGTTTGGTTTAGAGTTTATTTAATTTAGATTTTAGATTTAGTTTATTTAGTTTGGGTTTTTAGTTTAGATTTTAGTTTATTTACTTTAGATTTTATATTTAGTTTAGAGTATATATTTAGTTTAACTTACATTTAGTTTAGATTTATTTTAGGTTAGATTTAGTTTAGATTTAGTTTAGTTTAGATTTAGTTTTAGATATTTTAGGTTTAGATTTTTATTTATTTTAAAGTTTAGATTTAGTTTAGACTTTATTTTTATTTAGTTTAGTTTAGTTTAGCTTAGTTTAGATTGATTTAGTTTTATAGTTTAGTTTAGTTTAGATTTAGGGTTTTTGAGTTTAGATTTTAGTTTAGATTTAGATTTTTAGAATTAGTTAGATTTAGTTTAGATTTTTTAGATTTAGTTTGAGTTTAGATTTTATTTAGATTTTATATTTTATAGTTAAGATTTTAGTTTAGTTTAGATTTTTGGATTTTTAGAATTAGTTTAGTTTTAGTTTAGTTTAGAGTTTAAATTTTTAATACAGTTTAGACTTAGTTTAGAGTTTCAATTTTTAGAGTTTAGTTTAGTTTAGATTTTAGTTTAGACTTTTTAGATTAAGTTTATTTAGTTCAATTTAAATTTAGTTTAGATTTAGTTTTAGGGTTTAGATTTAGGTTTAGATTTTATTTAGTTTAGATTTTAGATTTATTTTTTAGCATAAATTCAGTTTAGTGCTGTTTAGTTTAGTTTAGATTTAATTTAGTTTAAGAGTTTAGATTTAGTATAGATTTAATTTAGATTTTATATTTTTAGAGTTTAGATTTATTTTAGTTTATATTTTTAGATTTTTAAATTTTTAGATTTAGTTAAGAGTTTAGTTTTAGTTTAATTTAGAGTTTAGAGTTTAGATTTTTTATATTTTATTTTAGATTTAGTTTAGATTTTTAAGTTTAGTTTAGAATTTTTTAGTTTAGTTTAGATTTTAGTTTTTAAGTTTAGAATTTTAGTTTAGAGTCTAGATTTATAAATTTAGTTTAGTCTAATTTAGATTTAGTTTATATTTTTAGAGTTTAGATTTAGATTTAGTTTATATTTTAGTTTATTTAGATTTTAGATTTTAGTTTAAGTTTAGGGTTTAGGGTTTAAGGCTTAGGGTTAGTCTAGGGGGTTTAGGGTTTAGGGTTTATGATTTTTTAGAGTTTAAGTTTAGGTTTTAGAGTTTAGATTTTTAGATTTTAGATTTAGTTTAGATTTTTTTAGTTTAGTTTTGTTTAGATTTTAGTTTCAAGTTTTTAGATTTATTTTATTTTTTTTAGTTAAGATTTAGTTTATATTTAGTTTTAGGGTTTCGATTTAGGTTTTGATTTTTATTTAGTTTTTTTAAATTTAGTTTTTAATTTAGATTAAGTTTAGTCTAGTTTAGTTTAGTTTAGATTTAGTTTAGTTTAAAGTTTAGATTTAGATTTTTTGTTTAGTTTAAAGTTTATTTAGTTTAGAATTTAGATTTAGTTTATTTTGTTTAGGTTTTTAGTTTAGATTTTAGTTTATTTAGCGTTGATCGTCTAATGACCCGGTTAGGAGAGTAGATGCATTAGCTTTGCCTTATGTTAAGAAAGGTAGAGGTAGACCTAAATAGGGTTAAGATGTATAAAAAATGACCTTAGTATACTTGAATTAAATGAGAATTTGACACATAATAGGACACAATGGAGATGAAGGATTCATGTAGCTGACCCCACTTAGTGGGATAAAGGCTTGTTGTTGTTGTTATTTAGATTTTAGATTTAGTTTAGACTTTAGATTTAGTTTAGATTTAGTTTAGATTTTTTTAGTTTAGATTTAATTTATTTTAGATTTAGTTTTTAGATTTAGTTTTAGATTTTTATTTATTTTAGAGTTTATATTTAGTTTAGATTTTATTTTTATTTAGTTTAGTTTAATTTAGTTTAGATTTTAGATTTACTTTTAAAGTTTAGAGTTTAGTTTAGTTTAGATTTAGAGTTTTAGAGTTTAGATTTTAGTTTAGATATAGATTTTTAGATTTAGTTTAGATTTAGTTTAATTTTTTTAGATTTAGTCTAAATTTTAGATTTTAGAGCTTAGAATTTAGTTTAGTTTAGATTTAGTTTAGAGTTTAGTTTTAATTTAGTTTAGATTTAGTTTAGTATAGTTTATAGTTTAGAGTTTATATTTTTAGATTTTAGTTTAGATATAGTTTAGTTTAGATTTAGTTTAGATTTTTTGTTTAATTTAGATTTTTTTTAGTTTAGTTTTTAGTTTAGTTTAAATTTTTGTTTTTTTAGTTTAGATTTCTAATTTAGATTTTAGATTTTTAGATTTAGTTTAGTTTAGTTTAGATTTAGTTTAGATTTTTAGAGTTTAGATTTAGATTTAGTTTAGTTTATATTTTAGGTTTTATTTTAGAGTTTATGGTTTAGGGTTTAGGGTTTAGGGTTTTAGGGTTTAGAGTTTAGGTTTATGTTTTATTTTTAATTTAGGGTTTAGGTTTTATTTTTTATATATTGGGTTTAGGGTTTAGGGTTTAAGTTTTATTTTTTATTTAAGATTTTATTTTTTTTGTTTTATTTTTTAGGTTTAGGATTTTATTTAGCTTTTTTTATTTTATTTTAGGTCTATTTTATTTATATTTTAGATTTAGTTTTTATTTTATTTAAGTTTTTTATTTTTAAGTGTATTTTATTTTTTTAATTTTGTTTAGTTTTTATTTATTTTATTTTAGTTTAGTTTTTATTTTTTTATTTTTTTTTATTTTTTTAGGTTTAAGTTTAGATTTAGGTTTTAGTTTAGGTTTTTATTTTAATTTATTTTTTTATTTTATTTAGTTTTAAGTTTTTTTCTTTATTTTATTGTTAGGTTTTATTTAGTTTAGGTTTAGGTTTTTAGTCTTAGGGTTTAGGGTTTATGGATTTGGGTTTAGGGTTTAGGTTAGTTTAGCATTTTGAGTTTAGGGTTTAGGGTTTAGGGTTTAGGATTTAGGGTTAGTTTATGGGGTTTAGGATTTAGGGTTTAGGGTTTAGGGTTTATGGTTTTTTAGGTTTAGGTTTAGGTTTTAGAGTTTTGATTTTTATATTTTAGATTTAGTTTAGATTTTTTAATTTAGTTTATTTTAGATTTTTATTTAGAGTTTTAGATTTAGTCTATTTAGTATAGTTTAGATTTATTTTTAAGGTTTAGATTTAGGTTTAGATTTTATTTAGTTTAGATTTAGTTTAGTTTAGATTTAGCTTAGCTTAGAGTTTAAATTTTAGATCTTAGAGTTTAGATTTTAATATAGTTTAGATTTTTAGATTTTTATATTTACTTAAGAGTTTAGTTTTAGTTTAGTTTATAGTTTAGATTTTTAGATTTTAGTTTAAATTTAGCTTAGTTTAGATTTAGTTTAAATTTTTGGTTTAGTTTAGATTTTTTTTAGTTTAGTTTTTAGTTTAGTTCAAATTTTAATTTTTTTGGTTTAGAATTTTAGTTTAGAGTTTAGATTTATAGATTTAGTTTAGATTTTTAGAGTTTAGATTTAGATTTAGTTTATATTTTAGTTTATTTAGATTTTAGATTTTAGTTTAGAGTTTAGGGTTTAGGGTTAGTTTAGGGGGTTTAGGGTTTAGGATTTGGGTTTAGGGTTTAGGATTCAGGGTTTAGGCTTTAGAGTTTAGGATTTAGGGTTTTGTGTTTATTATTTTTTAGAGTTTAGATTTTATAGTTTAGAGTTTACTATTGTTTAAATTTTGAGTTTTAAAGTTTAGATTTTAGTTAATTTAGACTTTTAGATTTAGTTCAGATTTAGTATAGATTTTTAGATTTAGTTTAGGGTTTACATTTTTTTTAGATTTAGTTTAGATTTTAGATTTTAGAGTTTAGATTTTTAGATTTTTAAATTTAGTTTAGAGTTTAGTATTAGTTTAGTTTAGATTTAGTTTAGTTTAGTTTAGTTTAGAGTATAGAGTTTAGATTTTTAGATTTTAGTTTAGATTTTAGTTTAGATTTTAGTTTAGATTTAGATTTTTAGATCTAGTTTAGATTTAGTTTAGATTTTTAGATTTCATTTAGAGTTTAGATTTAGTTTAGATTTTGGATTTTTGAGTTTAGATTTTAGTTTAGTTTAGATTTTTTAGGATTTAGTTTAGAGTTTAGTTTTAGTTTAGTTTAGATTTAGTTTAGTTTAGTTTAGAGTTTAGTGTTTAGATTTTTAGAATTTAGTTTAGATTAAGTTTAGTTTATATTTAGTTTAGTTTAGATTTTTTTTAGTTAAGTTTTTAGTTTAGTGTAGATTTTAGTTCTTTAGTTTAGATTTTTAGTTTAGAGCTTAGAATTTCAGATTTAGTTTAGTTTAGTTTAGTTTAGATTTAGTTTTGATTTTAGTTTAGTTTAGATTTCAGATTTTAGTTTTGAGTTTAGGGTTTAGCATTTAGGGTTAATGGTTTACGATTAGATGCCAAACCATTTCAAATGGTCATATGAACTTGACCCAACCCTTGGTTTGACCCAATTTGACCCATTGGTCAACTTGACCCAAGTTGACCCATTTGACCTAAATGGGTCAACATGAGCCAAATCATATCAAATCAACTCCAAATTTCTTGAAATTCGGGCCAACCCAATTTCAAACTATTCCAAATCTGCCCAAAATAAAATCAAAGCCAAATGATCATTTTACCCCTAGGTCAAGGGGTAACCTATGGCCAATTCCACTTGAAATTTAGTCATATCCTTTTCATGGCCACTTGGCACCCTTTTAGTGGACCAAATGGAATGGAGGTGGTGCACATGACCCAATGGGTTTGGGTCAGCCAAACCCAACCCAAGGCCAAAACCGACCACCCCACTCAAAATGAGCACATGGGATCACCACCCACACCTCATTTAACACATGGAAACTCCTCCAATCCCTTCTTCTGTCAAAACTGAACCATGTGAAGCTTAAAATGGCCTAACAAACCCACTCAATAGGATCAATTTGATCAAAACAGAAGAGATGCTCTCAGCCATCCGATCCTTGTAAGGGGAGATATACTCTTTCTAATTTCACTTAAATTCTAATCACTCACACTCGATTGAGCTCTAGGAACTCAGAGGAAGCATTGCTAAGCTCTCCCTAGGTTTCCAAGCTCTTTCCAATTTCCATTTTCGGATTTCTTCAAAGCTAAAATAGGGGAGCTCACTGGAAATTCCACTTTGCTCAATTCACCACCAAACTCCAATTCCTCTTGCAAGCACCTTCAAGGAATCAAGTCGAGTGCACCCAAGTCAAGTTCCATGCATCTAAGCCACGGGAAGAAGGAGGTAGATCAAATTCGCAAGCACTTGAAGCTCATCTTGGCCAATAGGAGGATCCACTTGATCTCAAGCCTTCAAACCTTCAGCAGGGCTTCGTCTTGACTAGACGAAGCTACCTCAACATTTGGGAGTGCCGATGATAGCCTCCGGTGAGGTATGCCTCAAAATTGAGCTTAGTGTAGGAATTATTTGGTCCTTTGTTAATAGAAGTGTGATCTCAAGTGAAATTGATCATTGGATCTTCTTCTTCTTACTTCTTGATGGTGGGTTTGATCTTAGCTCAATCCGAGCTCAAGTGAGCTCGGATCAAGCCTTAAGGGATGGATGATCGCCATCTCCCACAGGCGAGGTAGGATGAATCATGGACCATCCATCCCATGTGTTTTGGATGGATGATCCTGATTAATCCACTTAGATCTGGTGATTAACCCTTTAGAAACTATAGGCGATCTTGGTCGATCTTTGATCCAGGTCAAAGCGCTGCTCGACTAACTGCGGTGATTTGATAACTTAAATAACCAAACTGATTGTGCCACATGGAAAGCATGCGCCGCATCAGCAGTTCTCGTGGTGTCGATGGGATTAGTTATATAATTAGAGGATTTAATTAATTCTTAATCACTGAAACTTCAAAAATACATAACTAAATGTAGAAAAATTAGAAAAATATAAATGAGAACTCATTTTAAAGATAATTCAGTGAGGAATAATATAAATTTATTTCTAATTGAAATCTTAATAATCCTAATTACTCCCTAATGACTTCATTAATTAATTTCAAACTTCTTAGACAAGTTTTGGGGGACGACCTCTCCCTCCCCTAATTTTCTTGGAATTTATTAATGAGTTAATTAGATAAATCAATTAATGAATCCCTAATCTCTCTCTTAATGTAATTAAGGGTAATTAAGCATGTGAATAGTGGTTTAAACATTTAATTAAGGTAATTAAACATTATTTAAGCAATTAGGAGCTATATGGAATAATTTTGGGATATTTTCCTAAGCTATTCCGTAAACCCCCTATCTTCCTTAATCTAAACCTAATTAAAGATTAAACCACTAATGATCTTCTTAATTAGCTTAATCAAATTTTTAAAATCAATCTGAAATTAATCAATCCTTTACTGGGTAGATACTTAGGTGTTCAATAACTTAAGTAAGCTTAAGAAAATTTTTCCAACCCACATGTGTGGGGAGGTTATGAAAGTACTTAATTAAATCCCTTAGCTTAATTAATTAATAATTATGAACCAATTGCATTAGGCCTCTTTCTTTCTTAGAAGCATTGTTGATTTAAATTCAATGTGATTGCATGTCATATGTTGGCTTACAATTGTTTGAATAATTATATTAAGGAGGTGTAGGTAAGGGGTAATTAATGAACTTAATTTACACGTTAACCTAAACAAAATATAAAATCAATCTAATTATTTTAAAAATTAAACTAAAATAACATACACATGTGGGAGATGGGTTAAGACCAGCAAACCTTTTCACATTTCTTAAATTCAAATCAAACTCAAAACAAAACTATAAAAAAAATTCTTTAAACAACTTTGATTCACTTTAAATGATCTTATTCCATAGGATTGTCTATAGAATTAATTAAGGTGATTAAGTTACATGCTTGAATCACTTTATTTCTTTCCTAGCATGCTAAATGTGTATGTCATATGAAAATCATGCATTCATGTCTTTTGAAAAATCAAATTAAAATGAAATATTTCCTTTATGTCAAATTGCATGTTTTGGCTAAAGTAAGAACATGAATGGTTATTATCAATACTAAATCCAAAATTATTTTCAAAGATTAGAAATTAAATATTACAAATAAAAGGTATACTACTTATAATTACTTATAAGCTTGCATGTGAGTATAATATGAAATGTGCATTATGTGACTTTTCCTTCTCTTCTCTTTTAACATAGTTTTGAATAGGATTTTCAAAGTGTATAGTTCATTTGAAAAGAACAAAACACTTGCTTAAATCCATTCCTATTCATTCTTATGTTATCATTTAAGAAAGATCTTCACATTTACACATGTAAATTGCATAACCAAATCGAACAAACAAACATAAACTTTTGCATGACTCTTTTTCCATTCATTTGCTTTTATACATGCACATGTATTTAAGAAAAGTGGTATATTAGTCTAGACATCTTGAGGTTGAGAGGCTTTAAGTAGCCCTAAGTATGTCTTGTATCTTACACCCCTGGTGTAGAAAATAATGGTCGTACTCACTTATGTCTTTCATACATGTAAATGTGCATATGAATAATGGATAAAAGAATCTCTCTTTTTCTACTTAACAAAATCATGCATACATGAAACATTCCAAATTTTTCTTAAACATCATCTCTTAGCATTCATCATTAAGGTCTGCTAAATATTTCCATTTGCATGTATATATATGCTTAGGATTCATCCATATGCATGTTACACATGTTGGAAAGAAATAAAGTGTTGTGTGTTTTGTGATAGTAATTCAGTTTACTTAATCTTAAAATGCCTTTCTTTTTTAATAGGTTTGTTTATGGAAAATCTAAACTTAGGATCAATTAAAACACATAATAAAACATTACTGAACAAAAAATCACTAATGAATCTACCTTAGAAATTACTTAAGGTGGGGAGGAAAGAGAAGTTCTCTTCTCTTTTCCTCTCTTTATAATATTTATTAATTAATTGTAGGTTCATTCAAACAAAATCAAATCATAAAATAAAATCAACCAAATCAACTAAATCACTTAAATGAAACCACCCTTAAGTTAAACCTCTCACATTTAGAAAACTCCAACCTTAAAGCCTAGCTAAGACATACCACACAAGCCATAAATGGCATACACATTAGGCTAAGTCACCATTTCTAGTCCTATGTTTGGGTGGTGCATGGTTTGATGGTTGATTTTATTTTGTGATGTAATGTTTTAGTCTAGATGTTAGTCTAACCATTATCTTCTATAGAAGATTGTGCTTAAGGGGCATTGTAATAAAAATATAAATGCTTTTGCTATGCAGGTTGCTTATACCCCTAAGCATAATCCAAAATAGGTTAGGTGGACTTGGTTACCCATGTGTGGGGTGCTAAGTCCAATTTAATCATATACATACTTGGGATTGTATGGTTTGTTTAGCTAATCTCTGTTTTTCAAGTTTTAGTTAGATTTCCTTTTTCCCATTTTCATATAATTTTGTAATTAGGATTTGGAGTGATTGTTATGGGGGATTAGGATGAACATTGGTTATAAGACTATATTTTATGTACCATGTGAAGCCTTTGGAGCAACCACATTCTCACCAACCAAAAGAAGAAAGAAGAATGAAGAATGAATAAAGAAGAAATGAAGAATGAAGAATGAAGACCCCCATAACATGAAACCCTTCTTGATTGTAATTAATTCATTTGTAATCTAGGTTGTATAAGGGTAGAGCTCGGCTACCCAATTTTTTTTTGGGTTCGTACGATGGAGCCCAACCACAAAAGGCCTTTTATTCTTTTGCGCTAATTTTATAAATTATTTGATATTTGTTTATCTTGTGCATTAAGATGGCATGTTTTCATAGTTTCTTTCTTGCTTTGATGTATGGTCTAGAGGCGATTAGGCTCTTAAAAAATAAATTTTCTATCCAACTAATCAACTCAAAACTAATAATAAATAACTCATAACCTCACCTAAAACCTAGGTTATAAAACAAGATAAAAGATTTTAGCAACTCCTTAGCTACATGTTGTATGTTTTCACATCATGCATAAAAAGCATCTTATTTTACTCTTGTTATAGAGGGCTTCCACCTTTGCCAAAAAACTTAGCTTGACCTTTGAGAGCTATGGTGGAAACACACCTCCTTTCTTGTTTATTTTGGCTCATAATCCAATTTCTCATGCATTAGGCATATGAATCCTAAATCCTATGTCGAAATAATTGTCCAAAATGAAAATAAAATATAACAAAAATTTGCATTAGATTTAAGTCATTAATCACGCCCTACATGATCAATTATGTGTTTAAGGACTCTCTTTTAAATAAACAACATCTTAGCTATCTTGCAAAAACATATGACTTGCCTACATGTATTTAAAATCGTAGGAGTTATTTGGTGGCCACCCCTAAGCGATTGTAAGTCCAACAATCTGGTGGTTTATCCTCTTTTGTGGAGGTAAACCAAATACTCATTTTTGCCTTAGATTTAGGTCATGCTTTTGGCCCTTGCCAAAGCTCCCTAAATTCAAGTTCAGAGGTTGCTACTTTCTTTTGTGGTCTACAAGCATAAATCCTCATCTCTTAAGTATTTCCATGACCTTGTATCATGGAATTGTAAGCCCTAGATTTCTAATAAAAATTTAACTCAAATAAATACATCACTTCAATTTCAAAAATATAAAGCCCAACTATAGGATAGTTTGGGATGCTTACTAGTATCTAGTATCCTAAGCATCCCTTACTTATCTTCCTTTGGTTTTGATAATAACTCCCTCCTCTTGATCAATCCCACTTGATCTTCTAAAACTAAACTTATTGATTGATAGTCCTATCTTTGAAATCTTTGGAGATAATGATCATTTACCTTAATCGAGAGTATTCTTAAGGAATCTCATTCCTTGGGATGTAATTAACTATGGGGGCTTTCCTCCATAGGGAACTTAATGAACCCAGTTTAAAATAAACCATGCTTTACTTTTTCATGTAAAGTAGGAGAAGAATCTCAAGCACATTTCGAAGACCCATAGTCCTTAGAAGTCCTTATTAAAGTTGATTAGGTCCATTTATCTCTAGTACATTATGAAGACCCATAGTCCTCAAGAGTCCTTATTAAAGTGATTAGGTTCATTTATAGGATGGTGGCTTCTATCTCTCGAGATAGTACATCATTCCTCAATGTCATACTTGATCACCCTAATAAGAACATCTACGGATCTGCGTGGTATCCAACACAAGAAGTGTTTTGGTTTTATTTTTGGTTCTTCATTTATTTCTCTTTTCTCTCAAAGGGATTAGATAAATGTAGTGAAAAATTCTTATAAGGAGCCTTTCAAACCTATGGGGAGAAAAGAAAGAGGACACCGTTATAAAAATTCAGCTTAGTAAGATGCCACGCAGATCCATAGATGTACTTATTTAGATGATCGGGTATGTCATCAAGGTATAGTGTACTATCTCAAAAGACAAAAGTCACTACCCTTTAATGGAACCGATCACCTCAATAAGGACTCTTAAGGATGATGGGTCTACATATGTACTAGAGATTCTTCCCCTACTTTACATGGAAAAGTAAAGCAGAGTCTATTTTAAATCAGGTTCTAAGTTCCCTACAGGGGCAAGCCCCTATAGTTAATTACATCTTAAAGGATAGGATCATTTAGGAAAACTCTCAATTAAGATAAATGATCATTACCTCTTGAAGATTTCAATAGGAAGGACTATCAATCGATTGGTTTATATTTTGAAGATCAAATGGGATTGAACAAAAGAGGGAGTTATTATCGAAGCCAAAATGAATAAGTAGGAGATGCTCACGATGCTAGGAAATCTAGCGAGTATCTCAAACTATCCTAAAATTGGGCTTTACATTTTATAAAATGATTTAGTTTTTTGAGTTGTATTTTTTATTAAAAATTTAGGACTTAAGATTCCTTAACTCAAGATTAAGGAAATGCCTAAGAGGTGATGAATCATGCTTATGGCCCACAAAGGGGAGAAGCAACCTCAAAACCTAAATCTAGGGAGCTTTGGGCCAAGCACAACCTAAATCTAAGGCAAAATGGGTAATTGGTTTGCCTCCACAAGAGAGGATAAACCACCCGATAACTTGGACTTACAACCATCTGAGGGTGGCCGCCAACTAACTCCTCCTATGATTTTAAATACAGGTAGGCAAGTCTTATGCTTATGCAAGATAACTAGGCTATTTTTATTTAGAAAGAAGTTAAGTCCTTAAACTCACTCTCTAAAAGACTAGATCATGTAAGGGGCATGCTTCAAATGACCTAAATCTAATGCATTTCAAATTTCATTTTTTATTTCATTTTTGGACAATCAATTTTGACTTAGGCTAATAGGATTTTTATAACTAATGCATGAGAAAGTAGATTGTTGGCCAAAATCAAGAATTTTAGGAGGAGAGTTTCCACCACGACCTTCAAAGGTCAAGCCGAGTTCTCTGGAAAAGATGGAAACCCTCCAATCAAGAGTGAAATAAGATGCTGTTGTGCATGATATTATAAAGAAAAAAACTCATCCAGCTAAAGGGTTTCTAATTCTTTTATCTTGATTTTATTCCTAAGCTTTAGATGAGGTTATGAATTATTTAGTTTTAGTTTGAGTTTTTAAGTTGGGTAAAAGATTTATTTTTTTTAAAGAGCCTAATCCATAACCATTCCATACATAAAGAAAGGAAGAAACTAAGAAAAGCATGCCACTTAATGCACAAGTTAAATAAACATCAATCAATTTATAAAACTGGCACAAAAAAATGGTCGTTTGTGGTGGGCACCACCGCACAAACCGAAAATATCAAATGTGGGAAGCCGAGCTCTACCCTTATACAATCCAGATTACAAATGAATTAAATTATAATTTAAGTAAAGGAATTCATTGTTATGGGGGGCTTCAAGCTTTATTCTTCTTTCTTCTTTCTTCTTTCTTCTTTCTTTTTCTTTCTTTCTTTCTTCTTTGGATCTTCCTTTGGATGGTTGAATGGTAGATGCTCCAAGGCTTCACATGGTACATAAGATAAAATCTTATGACCAATGCTCATCCTAATCACCCATAACAAATCATTCCAACATCCTAAGTATACAAACTTTTACATGAAAAGGAAAAGGGAAATCTAGCTAACACCTGCAAAATAAGGGTTAGTCAAATCACACCACACAAATCCCAAGCATGTATATTTGACTTATCACCCCACACATGGGTGACTAAGTCCACCTGGCCTATGGATTATGCTAAGGGATATAAGAACCTGCAAGTGAGAAGCATTTATATTTTTATTTATGATAGCGCCCCTTTAGCATAATCCCCTACAGAAAAGAATAGTTAGACTAAGCACGTCCTACCATTCAATATACAAGCATACACCCTAACATCCAGTCTAAACATTCATCATAAAAAAAAACATAACATCAAGCCATGCACCGACCTAACCTAAAGCTAGACGTGGTGACTTAGGCTAATGTGTGTGCTTTGAAGGTTTGTGTGGTATGCTTAGCTTATGACTTTAGGTTTGAATTTTCTAAGTATGAAAGACATGTTCAACTTTGAGGAGGGTTTCATTTAAGTTATTTAGGGACTTTGGGTTATTTTTTTATTTCATGTTTTAGCTTGGTTTAAATGAAACCTACAATTAATTACTAAGTTATAAAGAGAGAGAAAGAGAAGAGAACTTCTCTTTCCTTCCCTATTCCTTAAGTAGTTTCTAAGATAAGTTTCATTTTTAGTTTCATTTAGGTGAATATTTTAATTATATCCTTTAATTAATCCTAAGTTTAGATTGATTCTGAACAAACCTATCCAAAAAGAAAGGCATTTTAAGATTAAGAAAAATGAATCAAATTCACATAACATACATTACTTTAATTCTTTCCCATCATATATAACATGCATATGGATGGACCCTAAGCATATCTATACATGCAAATGAAAATAATTAACACACTTTATGATGCATGCTAAGTAATTCATTTAAGAAAATTTAGAAGATTTAGATGCATGAATTTTCTTAAGTAGAAAAGGTTTTCTTTCTCCAAAATTTCACATACATGCATGAAAGTAAGAAAGGCATAAGTGAGTACAACACCATTGTTAACCAGAGGTGTAAGGTACAAGACCTACTTAGGGCTACTTAAACTCTCACAACCTCAGGGTTGTCCAGACTAATATACCATTTTCCTTAAGTACTAACATACATATAAAAGAAATAAAGTGGAAAAGAATATGCAAAAGTTTGTTTAATGATTTCATTTTTGTTTATGCAATTTATTCATGCAAGTGTAAGAAATCCTTCTTAAGTGAGAGCATAGGGATAAATAGGGCTTAGAATTAAGTAAGTGTTGGGTTCTTTTCAAATGAACCATGCATCTTACTAACCCATATTCAAAGTTATGCTAACCTAAGTAAGAAAGAAAAAGCTACACTAAACATGCTTTATAATTCATCACATGCAAGCTTATAATTAAATTATAAGAATAGAACACCTTCAGATTTGATGTTTTATTTATATATTTTAAAAATATTTTGGATTTAGTAGTGATAATAGTCACTCATATTTTACTTTAGCCAACACATGCACATTTGACATAAAGTAAACAATTTCATTTTAAACCTTTGAAAACATGAAATCATGGATGCATAAGTCACATGGAATACAATTTAACATGTTGTAAAAGATCTAAAGCAATGTAATCATATGAACAAACTCACTTTACTTAATTCCTAAAGACATTCTTAAAGAATAAGAAAACTTAGAATAAATCAAAGTGAATTTCAAAATGATTTTGGTTTGTTTAAAGTTTGATTTAATTTTGAAAAGGTGAGATGAGTTTGTTATTCCTAACCCATTTCCACATGTGTTTTGTATTTTAGTTTAATTTTTAGATAATTAAATCCATTTTTAAATGTTGATTAGTTTAAGGTATACATTAAGTGGCTTAACCCTTACCTACAACACCTTAGAGAAATTAACTAAGTAATTATGAGCCAATGAGATGACATAAAACTCACAAGGTATGTAAATTTGCAATGCACCTAGTAATGAAAAGGCCTAATGAAATTTGGCTTACAATTAAAAGTTTATTAAGCTAAGAGGTATTTAGCTTAAGTATTTTTAAAACACCCCTTCACACTTATGAAAGGGGTTTAATTCCCTTAATTAGACTTAGGCTATTGAACCCCTAAGAATCTACCCAAGGTAGATTAATTAAGTTCTAGAGATTTTTAGAATTTTTGAAAATTATTTTAAAGGGGTAATTAATGAATTAACCCTTAATTAAGAAGGGATTAAGGAAAGAAAAGGGGCTTTAGGGAATAGTTTTGGGGAAATACCCCAAAATTATTCCCTAAAACCCCTACTAACTGGATCTAACCTTAATCCAATTTAATCATAGGGAAAATCCACTAATTATATCTTAATTATCCTTAATTAACATGATGGGGTAATTAAGGAATGAGCTAGCAATTTCCCTAATCAAGGTCTCAATAAATTTCAAAAAAAATTAAGGGAGGCAGAGGTCATCTGTTAAAATGAACCCTAGAAGTTTGAGATTAATTAGTGGCTTAATTAGATAATAATTAGCTAATTACCATTCCCAAAGAAACCTAAATTCATATAAAAAGGAAAATTAAAATACATTGAAAACAATTTTATAATATTCTAGATGGAATTATTTATCGAAGGAATTTTTTCTTTTATTTTTCTAATTTTTCTATGAGGAGTTATGATTTTTAGAAGCTATAGGGATTAATTAGGAATTAATTAGTTAAATATCTAATCCCCCCTTAATACCCAATCCACGGCATGACATGTGGCGGAGGTAGTCAGCACGCTTTACATGTGTCGTGTCATGAGCCCCCTGTTTAAGTTATCACATCAAACGGATGGCGCGCAGCTTTTACCATCGTCGATCAAAGATTGAACGGCGAGGATACACCAGTTTATCTAAGGATTAAAATATGCTAATAATCTCATATGTCCATCTAAAAATTTGTAGATGGACGGATGAGATGGGATGAGTTCTTCCCTGAGGAGGAATGTTAGCCGTTCACAATCCAAGGGAAGATCCAAGCCCGATCCTTCATGGATTCAATCAAGACTCAACCCACACCATCTAAAGGACCAAAGCGGCCAATCCAATGGCTAAGATCCTATGAGATGAAAATCCACTTCACAAAAGACCAACACCTCTTAGCTAAGTGGTCAAAATTTTACTAACCTCACTGGAGGTGATCACTAGTGCTCGATTCCCTTGGAGAAGCTTCATCTGGTTGAGACAAAGCCTTGTTGGAGTTTAGAGCACTTGAGATGGAGTGGATCTTCCTATGGGTCACCTCCTCCTTAACTTGAGTTCGACTTTGATCCAATTCAATCCTCCTTTTGCCTTTAGAACTTGGGAATCAACTTAGGTGAGCTCTATTTGGTCACCTAAGTGTGCTTGCAAAAGGAATTAGGCTAAGATCAAGAGTAGAGTAACTTGAGAATTCAGTAGACCTCCCCTATTTTACACTGTGCAAAATCAAAGAATGGGAGATCTAAATGTTCTCTGGGAACCTTGGGGGAGCTCTATGATGTTTGCTAAATCTTTCTAGACCTCAATCCCGTATGATTGTATGAAAATTTCAGTGAATTAGGGGGAGTATATCTCCCCCTTGAAGTATCGAATGGTCGACAATGGACATACCATTTTGATCCAATTGATCATGAGATTTGTTGATTGGAGTGTGCACATGGTCAGTTTGAGCCAAAGAGTGGATTTCCAACCTCCCATGTGCATCCAATTGAGGTTTGGGGGGAGTTTGAATTTTCAATTTCATGCCTATGGGTCGGTTTGGTCCATGGGCCAAATGGGTTGACCCAAACCCATTGGATTGGTTGCACCACTCATCACTAGGTCCCCTTGAGGTTTTAGGAGAGCCTCAAGTGTTTGTGATGAGTGCATGACCAAAATACCCATGGATTAGGCCAAAATTTGTTCTTTGACCTAGAAGTATAATGGTCTTTTTGCTATTTTTTTCAATTTTGGTATGTTTGGTATGTTGAGAAAATAGGTTGGGCCAAGTTTCAAGGGATTTGGAATCCATTTGATAGGGTTTGGCTCATGTTGGCCCATTTAGGTCAATGGGTCAATTGACCAATAGGTCAAACCAAGGGTCAAGTTCATATGACCATTTGAAATGTTTTGGTGCCTTTTTGGATTGGATTAGGTTTTGGCTCATGACTCATTCAGTCAAAAGGGTCAAGTTGACCCATTTGACCTATTTGGGTTAGGTCAAGGGTAGGTTTTGGTTTGGTTAGTCAT
Organism: Cymbidium sinense; assembly: GCA_021442155.1. Classification (NCBI taxonomy): domain Eukaryota; kingdom Viridiplantae; phylum Streptophyta; class Magnoliopsida; order Asparagales; family Orchidaceae; genus Cymbidium; species Cymbidium sinense. Next base: position 181,766,529 of record CM038220.1, read on the forward strand.
ATGGAGTGAATTGGTGTCTTTGTTTCAAATCAATTTGAGTTAGGTTCAGTTTTGGCTCAACATGCCCCCTTTAGGTCATGTTAGGTATAAAGTCAATTGGGTTAGGTTGGGTTTAGTTAGCCAATTGAGGCTTTGGTCAAGTTCCACAAGTGATTTGATTTTTGGCTTAGATCAATTTGACACTTTTTATCAGTTTTAAATCAATAAAATGGGTCAAGTTAGGCTCAAATGGTTCAAAATCAAGTCATGAGTGAACTTAGATCAATGGTTTCAATCAATTTAGCTAAGGTGGAATTTGGTTATGCTAAGTGTTGACTTAAATTTGACTTTGACCTTGATTGATTGATCTCATGATTGTTGATCATGATGAGAGGGTTATATGAGTTTGGTTCAATCCAATTTGGTTAGGATCAAAAGTTGGCTCATAAGGGTACTTTAGGTCACTTTGGGTCAAGTGAGCTTAAGTGGGTCAAATGGCTTGGTCAAAGCTTGATTTGAAGTTAATTGATCTTGTATATGGACTTATGATTGAAATATAAATTCATTTACAAGTGGTTTGATGTCAAATGGATTTTGATCCATTTGAAAATCTCATATTCAAAGGAGGAATATGAAGGAGTTTTTAGTTTGATTTTTGATTTGGGTTTTGATTGAAGATTGAAGTATGGATTTATATATAAACTCATGATTATAGGATTGATTGAACCATGAGAGAAAATCAAGAGTTTGGCTTGATTTGAAATGATTTTGGCCAAGTTCAAGATTTTGACTTGAAAGGCTTAGATTTGATTTTGATTTGAGTTTGAGTTTGAGTTTTGGAGTTGGTTTTGATTGTTTGAATTTACATTTTATTTATATATGTGAATATAAATGAGAATATAAATTGATCATGAGAAAATTTCAAGAATTTGAAAGAGTTTAATCATTATTTAGGTTAAATCCATTAAAGGGAATTTAAAGTATTTAATTGAGTTTTTAATTTGAAATTTAATTTTTGACTTGGATTTGGTAGATTTATATTTATATTTCATTAAGGAGAGATCTCCACTGGGGGAGAGGATTGAAATTGTTTCAAATTTTGTTAGGTTTGAATTTTTAGATCAACCCTATTGGTTTACAATGGGTTGTACTGAATAGGAGCCATGGGCTCTTAGACCTAACTTAGATTTACCAATCCAATGGGTAGTCCACTAAGCACATAGTAGGACTAACCAGACAATGGGATGCCTTTTGGTATACAGTAGCTGTACTTAGAAAGAAAGTGTAGTAGACTTACATCTTCCAAAGTAAGGGCCAGTTGTTGGGGTAATCTATTGGCAAGGCAATAGATTGAACCTAACCTAGGGCTGACTATTGAGTGAATGCCACTAGAGGACTTAGATCAACTCAAAGATAATCAAGATTGATTTCATTTTTAGTTTTGTTTGTTTTGATTATAATAGATCCCATAGGTTTGTGATGAACTGCACTGAGTAGGGGCCATGGAAGCCTAGACCTAACTTAGATTTACCAATTCAAAGGGATAGTCAACCAACCACAATGTAGGACTATCCAACCAAGGAGAAATGCCTTTTGGTACACAATGGTCAAGTCTTAAAAAGAAACCATTGGGGTGATTGGTTGCTTTGAGCAACAAATCAAACCCAACCTAAATCAACTCAAGAATAGTCAAAGATAGATTTCATTTTTAGATATGTTTATTTTGATGGATTCCATCAGTTTGTGATGGATCACACAGAGAAGGAGCTTATAGAAGCCTAGGTCTATCTCAGATTTATTGAACCAAAGGGAGTAACTTCTTGATGGGAGAACTATCCAACTAAATGAGTGCCTTTCTATTTGCAATGATCAATTTAAGGGATGAAAGCTTGGGGACTCACATCTTCCACTAGATAAGATCGGGTGATGGGTTGCTTTGGGCAACAAAAAACCCTAGGGTTGCCTCTTTACAATCATGCTAGAAAGAATGTGTCAGTCTTATATCTTTCAAAGTAGAATGATCATGGTAACACTTGTGACAAAATAGGGAACGAGGGTGACTAAGAGTGATACTGGGATTTATCTTAACTCGTAGTCAAATTCCAAGGGAGTTCACGACCGCTAAAGATAGGATGCTTGCTTGGGAGAAGGGACCCTTTGGAGGCTTGAATTCTATTCCACAAGTGAATAAATTTTATTTGTTTATTTTAGTTTATTTATTTTATTGTAGACCCTGTTAGTTTGTGAGGGATCAAACTAAGAAGGAGCTTATATCAGCCTAGACCTATCTCAGATCTATTGAACTAATGGAGAATTTATGCATCCATTGAACAAATTTTTCAACCACAGGGGTGGTTACCAGGAAAGGGGGACTGTCCAATCCAAAAATAACCCGGGTAGTGTCTAAATGGGGTCACAAAAGACTTGATCCAAATAGAGTGCCGTGGGATGGGGCGGTGGGCTTAATCAACCAGAGAAAAGGACATGGCTAGTCATAAATTCAATAGGTATTCATTGTCCAACTCAAGGAGAAAGCATGGGGACTCATATCTTCCAAGAGTGGTGTACTCATAGGGTGAGTCAGTCGGCTAACATCAACCAAAGGTGCTCATCGTTTTGCAATCCTAGGAAAGCTGGGGACTCACATCCTCTATATGAGCGCTAAAATGTCTATCTTTGACTCGACAGTGCTATCACCTAGGGAGACTAGTGAATGCCTCAGGGGACTTAGATCAACTCAAAAGTAGTCAAGAGGGAAACATCAGGGACTTATCCTAACCTCAAATATACTAGTTAGAATATGATAATTTGGAGTTCAAGAAGAAAGCAGGGGACTCACATCTTCTTAAACAAAGTCAACATGAGGTAACTTGGCTCTTGGTGAAGCATACCATACTAACAAGGCTCATTGGTTTTGCAATATCAAGTTAGGGGAAAGTGGGGACTTACATCCTCCAACAAATGACCACTAGGGTGACATACTAGCGAGGTAGCATGTAGACCCGACCTAGAGCTAATGAGTGAGTGCCACTGGGGCTTGCTCCCACATCAAATAGCTTGAGATAAAAGATTTATGTTTGTGTTGTGAAAGAGGGATAGGATGCCACTGGGGGACTCTTACACCCACCCTAAACATGTCATGGCGGATTCACAAGACAAAAAGAAACAGAAAGAAGAGATTTGATGAATGGAATCAAATTTTATTCTTTCATTAATGAATTATTTTCAAACAAGTTTTGTTTCATGGATAATAGTTCTTTAGAAAGATCCCATTAATTGGAAGCATCGGTTGTTCTTTAATCAATAACCTGATAAGATTTTTCTTGGTAGGCCTTCTTTATGACATAGGGGCCTTCCTAAGTGGTTCAAACTTGCCTCCCATCTTTTGACGGGCAATAATTAGTCTCCTTAGGACTAACACAAGTTCTCCTACTCGTAAAGACCTAGGGTGGACCAGCTTATTGTGAGCTTGAATCATTTTAGCATTGTACAACTTGAGATTTTGGCAAGCCCGGAGGTGACTTTCTTCCAAACCTTTGAGCTCTTCTAACCAGCATGCTCATAGTGATCTTGTTATTATCCCTAGTGAAGGGAGTTAAACTTCTAAGGGTAGAACAACTTCGGACCCATACACTAAGAAAAATGAGGTAGACTGAGTTGAAGTTTGATATATGGTGTGGTAGGCCCATAAGGCTTCAACCAATTGCTCATTCCACTATCGCTTGTTGTCATCAAGATTCTTCTTTAATATCTGGATGAGATTTTTGTTGAATGCTTCTGCTAAGTCATTAGCTTTGGGGTAGTATATGGTGGAGTATCTCCAATCTATACCATCTTCTAGAACTATTGATCTTTGCTTTTGAATCTGTACCATTATCGAATATAATTCATCGAGGCACCCCAAACCTATATACGATATGGTTCCAAAAAGCATGGTGAATATTGACCTCTCTCGAGGGATGGCTTACCCACTTGGAAAAGTAGTATGGCTAAGATGAATCGATGCCCTTGGAAGAAGGAGGATCGATCGGACCTACAATGTCGGTACCAACACTCAAATGGCCATGAAGCCAAAGTAGGTGTAGAATGTTGGGTGGTTGGTGGAGGACCACACTGCTGATGGCATCTCCTAGCTACGTCCATGCAATTTGTGATCATAGAAGGCGTAGTATCCAAGTCTTTTGATCTTCAACTTCTTCTGATGTACTCCACATAGACAAATGTATCTTGGTTATAATGCCATGGGCTTCATGTTTGTCTAAATAACATAACCACATCTAGTCAAAGGACCGTCGATACAGGGTGCCATCAACAAGAGCGTGGGAAAGAGCTCTCTGTTTTACTTGATGGGCTTGAGATTTCTCTTGAGGTAGTTTTCCAGTGTTCAAGTAATATATGAACAGTTGCCTCCAATCCAACTCCTTGTCCATTTTGGCAGCACAACCTCCCTTCAAGAGAAAGTCTCTCGATGAGTTAGAATCAATAAGGATAGATACTTGTCTATTTTGGACCTTTATTGAAATGGAGTCATCTTTTAGACATGCCAACTCTTTGGAAAGTTTTGCCAAGGCATCTACTACTGCGTTCTCTGCTCGGGGAACCTTGTAGATAGTGACTTTGGAATCTGGGCCAACAAGTTCATGGTATACTCATAATAATGATGAAGCTTAGGCTTGAGGACCTGGTTGGACCCGATAATCTGGTTGATCACCAATTGAGAATCCCCAAAGATGTTGATGCTCTTGACACTGATAGTGATGGCTAACTCCAAACTGATAATCAAAGCCTCATACTCGACTTCATTGTTTGTACAAGGATTGGAAAGGTAGTATGAGAATCTCATCACATCATGGTTTGGAGTTAGAAGAACTATTCCCCCCCCTTTCAGGAGAATAGATCATGGTGCTTCACCTTTAAGAAAAGAAACATCAAAATACATCTCCCATCGGTGGTTGTGCCTCCCCTAAGTTCATGATTTGTTCATCCAGATGTCACTAAGCAAGAATCCAGAAGTGGGTGTCTAAGAAATATGTTAGTCTTGACCTTTTTTTACATGGAGGGGTACAAATGTGATATCAAAAGCGTGAGTATCATGGATCAATGAGCCAAATGTCAAAAGTGTTGGTCATGTCATGAGATACTTGGATTATTGGTTCTTGAGATCAAGTTCACCAGAAAGCATGTAGTGTCATAGCTTTTGAGATGCAAAGATCAAAGCTAATCATATTTCTCAATAGGTGGATAGTTTGCTTTGAGGGATTAGATGGAGGCGAGGTAGTAGGCTTTCCTTCCCTATCATTGGCTTGGGCCAGAGCATGAGAGTCATCCAATGCAGTGTAAAGGATCAATGGCACGGGATAGAGCTGCGGCTTCACCAAGTATTTTTTGATGTCTTGAATGCGAACTTATCATCCACTTGAACTTGGCATCCTTTTGACAAGTCTTGAGGGTTTGCATCTCCGATAAGTTTGAGATAAAGCATCTTAGATATGACAGTCATCCTTGAAAGGATCTGAGTTGAGTTAAACTCTTAGGAGGTGGCATTTCTAAGATAGCTTTAATCTTTTCAAGATCTATTTCTATTCCTCGATATTGAACAACAAACCCAAGGAATTTCCCAAACTCGAATGCACACTGGATTCATTTTGAGGTTATATTATCTTAACTTCAAAACTACTCTCAAGTCAAAAGTGGTCTTCCTTTTCTCTCTTGACTAGATCATCAACGATGATGGATGAGTTCATTGAAGATGAGTCATGGCCCATTGGTATGTAGCACCTTTTTAAGGCCAAAAGGCATGACCCTATAGAAGATTCGATGTTCAAAAGTAGTGTTTCTTTCATCTTGAGACATCTTGATTTGGTTATAGCGGATGATCCATCCATGAAGAGAAGGCGCATGAGATGAGGCAATGTCCACCATTAATTAGTATAGGAAGAGCCTTAGGGCATGCCTTGTTTAAGTCCCTAAAATTGATGCATATGAATTTGGCCATTCTTCTTCTTAACGGGATGACACTAAGCGTAGGATATTTTTCTTCCCTGATAAACCAACATCGATCAGTTTCTTGACTTCAAAAATGACCTATTATTCAATTTCTATCACATGCTTCTAGGATCTTGCTTAATAGAGGTAACATTAGGATCTATTGCTAGCTTGTGGGACAATGTCAAGATAATCGGGTATTTCTTCATAACTCCATGCAAGCGTCTTTAAACTTAGTCAATAACTAAGTCATTGGTTTCTTCTTCATTGATAAATGTCGGGCGAGGATTTTCTTCTATCCTGAGGTTGATTTCTTTTAGCTTATCAATTGTTGAATGAATCTCCTCTTCAAATTAGCGGTGCCTCTTTGACTTGGAGATCATCGGATCATCGAAGTTTCTAAACACACATTCTCATAAGAGTTGGGGATGTGTGAGAAGAACTATCGATTCCAAATGGTTGGTAACAACTAGGCAATAATTTGTCATCACTGGACCCTTTCGAATCTAGTCGCTCTTGATTATGCTTCCTATTGTTCCATAATTTTTCAAAATATTATAACATTGCTTGGACCAAGTGTGAGGAACTAAACCTTCTACAAGATTTTGAACACAAGGTGAGTAAAAGTCAAAAGGTAATTCCATTAATTCTTTAAAAGTATCTTCCTCAAGTCCTACATCCAGCTCTGGACTTGAGGATGATGAACCAAAAGAACTCTTCCTTTGTCACTAGACTTAGGGACTTCCTTAACTATCAAACCTTCAACTTTGAGATGTAAGTGAGGTAAGAGCTAAGGTTCCCAACTATAGTTTACATAAACTAGATTCAATACTTTGCTTTTGCTTGGAGGCCCTCTTCATCTCTGGTTGGATCAAAGTCACCTCCAATGGAACCGGAGGGGTTGGGCGGTATACTAATCACATTAGACTCATCCTCGACGGATTCCAAGTCTATGTGAATATTGTACTATGAACTGGAATGACCTCTATTGGCAGAAGGCCAACTAGAGGACTTCCACCTCCGCCTCTATTTTGCCTCACTCTACTTGGTGGAGGTTGAGCCATCTACCCACATGTCATATGATGGAATGAGCGTATGGGTGGAATGTGATATGCGGATCCATTTCTTCTTCAATTCTCCTTTCTTGCTCACTTGGACTTTTCTTTTTCTTTTCATTTTCTTTTATCTTTTCTTTTTTCTCATTTTCATTTGTTTTACATTTGCATTTAAATTTTGTCCAAGTTCATGAGAAAGGGTATTTTGAGAGAAATAATAGGTTGCATCCTCATAAATCTCAACCTCTCTAGCGAGAATGGCTTTTCATCCCTGACTGATTACAATTCATCTTTTTTTGAACTTGATGCATTGATGAAGGGAGGATGGAACGATCTTGTTCTGATGTATCCAAGGCCTACAAGCAAAGTAGTGAATGAAGTATTTGAATCAATGATGTAGAACTTGGCTTCAGTCTTCCAGTCATCGATCTCTAATGGTAACACTATAGAACCTTAAGCCTGCTCTCCTTGATCATTAAATCCTCACAACATCATCCTATCTCCTCAAAGAGTAAAGATGTTGATCTTCAAATAGGCAAGGGTCTTTAGATTCATAATGTTCACTGCTGCACCTAAATCCACAAGAACCCTGGTGAGCTGAACCTGTCCATGTCTACTGTAATGTATAGGGGACGATTGTGCTCCAAGTCTGCCAGTAGAAGGTCTTCATCAGTGAAGGTGATCCCTTGGGCCTCTTTTTCATAGTGTGCTTCCTCACCTATAGTAGACAACTGAGCTAAGCATATTTCAGTATCAAGGAGAGCCTTGATTAGTACTCATTTATCTCTTTGGATAAGATAAGGGCATCATATATGCTTAGCTTAGATGGCAACTTTCTTAGATGAGAAAGGATGTTGTAGTCCACCTTCAGCTGGTCTTCCATAAGCATATCCAAGGGTGGAGCATCTTCTGGAAGGGCTTCTCAATCTTCAGTACCAATGACTTGTTTCCCTCTATCGAGAGGTGCTGCCCTAGGAGGTAGAACCTTACCACTACAGAGGTTGACTTTGATAATCTCAAGAGGCAAGGTGGTGGCAAGTTCTACCTACACTTCAGGCTCACCTACAACTTCTCCTATGGGACTCTCAGAATCGGATGATTCTAAGTCTATCTCAAGAGGTGAACCCCAGTATTGAGTTGGAAAGTCCAACTCTAAATCGAAAAGAAGATCAAAATTGTTATAGTTATTAGACTTGAAGAGTTATCATTAGGAATAGAAGAAGATAACTCATCATAAGAGATATGTAATTCAAAGCGCTTTATTCTTCAATTTCTTGGAAGTATTTGGAGGTACAAAGTAGAAGTCAAGTGAGTAAGTGGAGTAAGGGATTTGATGCCCTTATCATATAAGAGTTCTACTAGAAGAAATAGAAGCTAGAAATGGTAGAAGTCCGGTGTGGAAGATGCAGAAGGCTGAGTGGACACGATGTGGCTGCTAAGGGGCTATCTCGTGACACATCTTTCTTTGTCTCTCTCTGAGCTCCACTTTCCTAGAGTTGGCACAACTTGCAAACCTTCCTTGGTGTTGGAGGTTTGAGCTGACTAGGAAAACTTCTTGATCTTATTTTCTTAGAGGTTTTAGACAAAGATGTCCCAACCTTCTTTGGTTTTGGTAGGATCACTGTATCCCCAAGGAACCTAATGGAACTGGAAGGTTGTTCCATAAGATATTCCTTTGGGATAATGACAACACCAATCTTGAAACTGTGTTCAAGCCAATCCTTAAATGTAAAGCAATCCTCCAAAATGTGGCCTAGCATATGGTGGTAAGGGCAAAAGTTTGGATCATGACTTTTACCTACTTCCTCTGGTCTCCTAGGCTCGGGTAGCTAAAAATCAAGTTTCTTTAAGAGATTCTTAAAGATTTTCTTGATTACCTCCCTCTTAAAAGAATAAGGTTTGTTTAACTTATCTAATAGAGTAGGTGGACCATAGACTGGCGGTGATATGCATGTTCTTGCTGGTGGTATGGTGAGTGGGTGCTTGGCCATGGAGTGAGGTGGAGGCGGTATGGCTACCTGTGGTGGTAAAGGAGGTGGAGCTATTGAGGTCATGGTCTCTGATCTCTAGTTGCTTCCCCTTTTCAAGCTTACCCTCTCAGGTTTCTTCTCATAAACCTTTTGGGATTTTGCTTTGGCAACTGATCTGGAAAAGGCAACTGTTTGGCCTCTCCTTGTAGACTAGCCGCCTTGTTGATTAGCTTCTCAAATGTCTTTATGGTGAAGCCCTTAAGCATGAAGATGCGTGGGCCATGGATATTCTTCAAGAGAATCTCAATGGCATGTTGTTTGACTATGGTTCACACTTCATACTCAGTTAGCCATCGAGAATATAATCAATAAGTGACTCGAGTGTTGTTGGGCTACAACAGATCACTAATAACCCTTTGAGCTCCGACAAATCTCTTGATGAAGAGTTGCTCTAACTCGACAAATGTCTTGTTAACCGTGGGTTACATACCAATCAAAGGCAATACCACTAGGCTCTTGACAAAGTCTAAAAAAGTAAAGCATCGCCACTGCATTGCGAAGTGAGCTATATGTTGCCTCCTCCCACTACCATGCTCTTGAAGGAAGGAGGCACAAAACCCTTGGGATATTGGATAGCATCAAATTCTCGGTAGGGTCTACCCTTTGAACCGATGATCCTCCCGGGCTTGAGCCAAGGCTTCCTTCACTGCTCAACCATGGATTTGATCTTTTTCATGTATGGAGGTACTTTCTACCTTCCTATACAAACTAGTGCTACCTTGCTCAACGGAGGTAGAGTCTTACTAGATCTAAGACATGCACTAGTTTGAGACATCGGCGTGCTTGGATGAAGAAGGGCTTGCTTCAAGCACGACCTCTTCTAACAACTCCTGCAACTACAGTGTCATCCTATCAATCTATTCATCTTTCTGCCTTAACTAAATTTAAAGGTGATGGGATAATTCTATGGTGTCTCTTTGATCAACCTCATCTCCTTCATCTTTTGCTCCCCAGAAGAGAACCTCCGTCTACCATGTACTGAATCCCCATCAAGTCATCTTCATTGGGATGACTCTTTCTTCATCGACCATACCCCAAGATCTCCTTTTCTCCATAAAATAGTGTGCAACTATCTCATCTAAGGATCAATCTAACTCTCTACAACAACTTGGGTGACCGTGTGATCAATGAGAGGCATGACCTCACTAGTTGGGGAGTCAATCCATGTGTATACTCACTAGAAGAATCTGATACTAGCATAATAGGGTAACAATCTAGATGATTATCACCACTTCGCCACTATACTATCATCCGGAATATCCATAATATCACCATCTCGCATATGGGTGGAGTTGGTGAAGGAAAGACCGATGCTCGGTCATCACTCCTTCACCACCATTAGGCAAGGGTCTGGAGAGCTCACCCATGGGTGGTGTAGGAGGAGTAGGATCCTTGGCTTGGATCACCATGGTTTCTCCCGGATCCATGGCCTTTAATGGAATGGGTGATGTTGGAACTGCCTGGCGATGGGCGTGGTGGAGTGGTGGGGTGGAGACACCACTCTCTATGTAGCTACCCTCCTATGATGGGTCCCGTGAGGAGGATACTATCATATGGTGTGGGTAGCATTGGAAAGTCCAGGGCGACGACTGAACCTCAATTTCTCTGTTGGTGATATGATGTATGGGCCTCTGCCTCTCTGTTGATCTACCTCCCTATATGGGGATAACATATCATAAATCAAAGCTGAGCACCACGAGCATTGCTCCACTACGGTGAAGAAACAGAAGTGGGCGTGTGACCTCCTACTCGAGAAACTGCTGGTGTAGATGCACCACGGAGGAGTGATGAGATCCTCAGCATCCTCTCTCGATCTCAGAGAGGATGAAACTTTTTCTAACTAGTGGTGAATGTGATCATGAGACTCATCCATGGGCATGGCTGCCTCTAACTTTCTAGCTATCCTAGTATAGAACCATTTGACCATATGGTTCTTGTTTATCTTGGGTGTGGGTGGGGAGAGTGTGAGCTAGACCCATACTCAAATGTAGGGAGGAAATCCGGAGAGCCTTACCCTTGGAGGTAGATGATGGGGTGCTTAGCTGCACTAGGGCAATGTGGGCAACTATAGGATGAACTACTGGGCGAACTATGATTGAAACTCAAGGTTGTATGCGCCAGCTTTCCTCTTGGAAATCTCAATCGAGGGTAAGTCTACCACATGACCGCGGCCACCCTCTTCACTTTTGTGAGGGAATGCCCTCAAGTGATCTTGGCCCCCAAAGCCATGGCCAAAGTGGATCAAATGGGTGATCCAATGAGGAAGTCTGATCCAAGGCTAGATCCATGCATGAGGGAAGGTAAAGACAAATTTTATGATCCACACCATTTTGTGCTTGGCTCTGTTGGTTGAAAGAAATCTGTAATGAGAAATGAATCTTGCATTAGTTTTCTGCCTCCATAGATTTTAAATTTAGAATTTTGAAAATTTGAACCCACATCCAACAACTTGGAAGTGTTAAATGGGGTTCAAATGAATTTAAAAATATTGATTGAAAGAGGAATTTGAGTATGAATCCAAACTTCAACAAATTTGAGTATGTTGAAATATGGATTCAAAATTTTGATAGGATGCTTCCATAGGTTCATTTTGTTTTGATTTTGAATTTTTTGTGATTTTGAGGACCCTTCCCTTTAACAAATTTGGGTATGTTAAAGTAAGGGTCAAATGATTTTGTGTTGTTTGAATATTTTGAAATTTTCACTTACTTAGCAAACTTAAGTATGCTAAGTAAAGTGAAAGTGTTTGTTTTTTTTTTAAAAAATTTTGTTTTATTTTAATTTTGGAAAAATTTGTAATTCTAATTTAGCAAATTTAGGTATGCAAAGTGAAGAATCCAAGTGTATTTTGTTTCATTTTTGAAAATAGGATTCTTAGCAAATTTGGTATGCTAAGAAAATCCTAACTATTTTATTTATTTGGAAAAATTTTTATTTTTGAAAAGGGTAGGATCCTTTAGCAAATTTGGTATGCTAAGGAAATCCTAAGGTGCTTCATTTTATTTTTGAAATGATTGAAAGTGGAGATTCAACTTTAGCAAATTTGGTATGCTAAAGATGAAATCCCACTTGGTTTTATGAAATGGAAATTTCACTTAGCAAATTTGAGTATGCTAAATGAAATTCCAAATGGTGTGTTTAAAATTTTGATTTCATTTTTTATTTTGAAAAATGGAAACTTCTCCTTAGCAAATTTGGTATGCTAAGGGAAGAAGTTCCAAAGGTGTGTGAGAAATTTTGTTTTGAGTTTGGAAACTTTACTTAGCAAATTTGAGTATGCTAGGTGAAGTTTCAAAATATGTTTTGAAAATTTTTTTGAATTTTTGATTTGGAAACTCTACTTAACAAATTTAGATGTGTTAAATGAAATTCCAAATGTGTTTTGAAAATTTTTTGAAATTTTGATTGTTGATTTTGAATTTAGATTTGGAAACTTAACTTAACAAATTTGGGTATGTTAAGTGAGGTTCCCAAATGTGTTTAGAATTTTGAGAATTTTTTATTTTTTGATTTGGAAACCTTACTTAACAAATTTGTGTATATAAATGAAGTTCCAAATTTTGATTAGAATTTCAAAAACAATTTTTTTTTTAGATTTTGATTTTGGAAACCTTACTTAGCAAATTTGTGTATGTTAAGTGAAGTTCCAAAATGTGTTTAGAAATTTGAAAAATTTTTTTTGATTTTGATTTGGAAACTTACTTAACAAATTGTGTATGTTATGAAGTTCCAAAATGTGTTTAGAATTTTGAAAATTTTTTGGATTTTGATTTTGGAAACTTACTTAACAAAATTGTATCTGTTAAGTGAAGTTCAAAATTTGTTTAGAATATTTTGAAATATGATTGCTGACTTTGAATTTGGATTTGGAAACTTTGCTTAGCAAATTTGATTATGCTAAGTGAACTACCAAATGTGAGTTTGAAAACAAAAATTTTGAAATGTGATTGTTGATTTTGATGTTTTGAAACGAGGACCTCCATTCAACAAATTTAAGTATGTAAAATGGAGGTTGATTTTATTTTTGAAATGTAATATTTTTATTTTGTGTGTGATTGTTGCTTTTTTTGAAAGAGGAATTCAACAAAAAACATGTGAGATATGTAGTAGGATTTCTTAAATGATGTTTTTTTTTTTAGTTGGAGATGAAATCTTCATTTATAAACTAAAATATTAAATGAAGATATTCATGTGTTTTGAAAATTTTGATTTTGTTTACAAATGAACTTTCCATTCAATAATTGTGAATGTATTGAATAGAAGAATGCATGTGAGCTTTTTGAAAAGTTTTATGATTATGAATGTGATTTTGGAAAAGGATGATTGTTCATTTTATTTTGAAAATGAAATCTTCATCAAAGTGAATTGAAAGAAGATATTCATTTGTGCTTTTGGAGAATATTATTAGTTTAATTTCGAAAAATCCCTACATATAACAATTACATGAATCGTTAAATCAGGGTGAAGAATTTTTGTGGAAAATATTTTATTAAGTTTATTTTTGAAAAAGGTACTTTTGAAAAGTAAAATTCTTTATGGAAGTTTTATTTATTTTTAAGATGAACCTTTCCTTATCATGAAGATGATAAGGAGGAAGTCTTTAAGAGTTTTCTTTTTATTTTAGATCTTTTCATTTTACCCATTGGAGGAACCCAATAGAGGTTTTAAACCAACAGGGAATGCGGTCCTAAAACCTAAAGATGTTGGCTAACTCAACCCAAGGATAAAATGAGCTAAGTGCCAATGGAAAGAAAGATAGTCTTGGATTCATACCAAGTACAAAATTATCAATACTCAAAGACAATGATCATTTACCAAAGATGGAGAGAAACCATCCCCAAGAGTCACTAGAAAAATCTGGTGAAATTCTATGGGAATGCTTTCAAATCTGGAGAAAGAAAGGACACCCTTACAAAAATTCATCTTGTAAGATGCGATCCAGATGTACTTATTGGTGATGGATGTCATCAAGGTATAGTGTACTATCTTGAAAGATTAAAGTCACTACCCTTTAATGGAACCAATCACCTCAATAAGGACTCCTAAGGACGATGTGCATATGTACCAGAGATTCTTCCCTACTTTACATGAAAAAGTAAAGAAGGTTTATTTTAAACAGTTCATTAAGTTCCCTACATGGGCAAGCCCTCATAATTAGTACATCCTAACAGATCCTTTAGAAAACTCTCGATTAAGATAAATGATCATTGTCTTGAAGATTTCAATAGGAAGGACTATCAATCGATTGGTTTATATTTGAAGATCAAATGGGATTGATCAAAAGAGGAGTTATTAAGCCAAAATGGGAATAAGTAGGAGATGCTTACGATGCTAGGAAACTGAGCATCTCAAACTATCTAAAATTGGGCTTTACATTTTAGAAATTGATTTAGTTTGTTTGAGTTATATTTTCATTAGAAATTTAGGACTTAAGATTCCTTAACAAGATTAAGAAATGCCTAAGAGGTGAGGAATTATGCTTATGGCCCACAAGGGAGAGAAATCAAAACCTAAATCTAGGGAGCTTGGTGAGGGAAGCACAACCTAAATCTAAAAAAATGGGTAATTGGTTTGCCTCCACAAGAGGATAAACCACGACAACTTGGACTTACAACTGGTGGCCCAACTAACTCCTCTATGATTTTAAATACATGTAAGTCATGCTTATGCAAGATAACTAGGCTATTTTATTTAGAAAAGACTAAGTCCTTAAACTCACTCCCTAAAGAGACTAGATCATGTAAAGGGGCATGCTTCAAATGACCTAAATCTAATGCAATTTCATTTTATTTTGTTTTGGACAATCATTTTGACTCAGCTAATAGGATTTTTATGACTAATGCATGAGAAATAGATTATTGGCCAAAATCAGAAGAAGGAGGTGAGTTTCCACCACTCAAAGGTCAAGCAGTTCTGCAAAGATGGAAGCCCTCCAATCAAGAGTGAAATAAGATGTTTGTGCATGATATTATAAAGAAAGAACTCATCCAACTAAGGGGCTAATTCTTTTATCTTGATTTTAATCTAAGCTTTAGTGAGGTTATGAGTTGTTTATTTTATTTGAGTTTTAAGTTGGGTAAAGATTTATTTTCTAAAGAGCTCTAACATCCAAGCCATACATAAAGCAAGAAAGAAATAGAAAAACATGCCAATATGCAAGCTAAACATCAATTTATAAAACTAGCACAAAAGAATAAATGGTCATTTGTTGGGCACCACCACAAACCAAAATATCAAATGGTGTAGCTCTACCTTATACAACCAGATTACAAATGAATTAAATTATAATTTAAGCAAAGGAATTGATTGTTATGGGGGGCTTCAAGCTTTATTCTTCTTTCTTATTTCTTCTTTCTTTCTTTTCTTCTTTCTTCTTTCTTCTTTGGATCTTCCTTTGGATGGTTGAATGATAGATGCTCCAAGGCTTCACATGGTGCATAAGATGAAATCTTATGACCAATGTTCATCCTAATCCCCATAACAAATCATTCCAAAATCCTAAATATACAAACTTTTACATGAAAAGGAAAAGGAAATCTATAACACAAAAATAAGGTTAGTCAAATCACACCACACAAATCCCAAGCATGTATATTGGACTTATCACCCCACACATGGGTGACTAAGTCCAGCCTATGGATTATGCTAAGGGTATAACCACCTGCAAGAAACATTTATATTTTTATTTATGATAGCGCCTTTAGCACAATCCCTACAAAAAGAATAGTTAGACTAAGCATTCTCATTTCTGAGCATACACTAACATCCAGTCTAAACATTCATCACAAAAACATAACATCAATCCATGCACCTAACCTAAAGCTAGAAGTGGTGACTTAGGCTAATGTGTGTGCTTTGAAGGTTTGTGTGGTATGCTTAGCTTAGGACTTTAGGTTTGAATTTTCTAAGTATGAAAGACATGTTCAACTTAGAGGAGGGTTTCATTTAAGTTGTTTAGTGACTTCAGCTTATTTTTTTTATTTCATGTTTTATCTTGGTTTAAATGAAACCTACAATTAATTACGAAGTTATAAAGAGAGGGAAAGAAAAGAGAACTTCTCTTTCCTTCCCTAATCTTTAAGTAATTTCTAAGATAAGTTCATTTTTTTCATTTAGGTGAATGTTTTGATTACATTTTAATTAATCCTAAGTTTAGATGATTCTAAACAAACCTATTCAAAAGAAAGAAATTTTAAGATTAAATAAAATGAATCAAAATTCACATAACATACATTACTTCAATTATTTCACATATATAACATGCATATGGATGGACCTAAGCATATCTATGCAAATGAAAATAATTAACACACTTTATGATGCATGCTAAGTAATCCATTTAAGAAAATTTAGAAGATTTAGATGCATGAATTTTCTTAAGTAGAAAAGGTTTTCTTTCTCCAAAATTTCACATACATGCATGAAAGTAAGAAAGGCATAAGTGAGTATAGCACCATTGTTAACTAGAAGTGTAAGGTACAAGACCTAATTAGGGATACTTAAAGTCTGGCAACCTCAGGGTTGTCCATACTAATATACCACTTTCTTTAAGTACTAACATACATACAAAAGAAATAAAGTGGGAAAGAATATGCAAAAGTTTGGTTAATGATTTCATTTTTTTCTTATGCAATTTATTCATGCAAGTGTAAGCAATCCTTCTTAAGTGAGAGCATAGGGATGAATAGGGCTTAGAATTAAGTAAGTGTTGGGTTCTTTTCAAATGAACCCTACATCTTACCAACTCATACTCAAAGCTATGCTAACATAAGTAAGAAAGGAAAGGCTACACTAAACATGCTTTACAATTCATCACATGCAAGCTTATAATTAAATTATAAGAATAACACACCTTTAGATTTGATGTTTTATTTATAGATTTTGAAAATATTTTGGATTTAGTAGTGATAATAGCCACTCATATTTTACTTTAGCCAACACATGCACATTTGACATAAAGTAAATAATTTCATTTTAAAACTTTGAAAACATGAAATCATGGATGCATAATCACTTGGCATACAATTTAACATGTTGGAAAGATCTAAAGCAATGTAATCATATGAACTCACTTTACTTAATTCTAAAGACATTCTTAAAGAATAAGAAAACTTAGAATAAATCAAAGTGAATTTCAAAATGATTTTGGTTTGTTTGAAGTTTGATTTAATTTTGAAAATGTGAGATGAGTTTGTTATTTCTAACCCATTCCACATGTGTTTTGTATTTTAGTTTAATTTTTAGATAATTAAATCCATTTTTAAATTTTGATTAGGTTAAGGTATGCATTAAGTGGCTTAATTAACCCTTACCTACAACACCTTAGAAAAATTAACTAAGTAATTATGAGCTAATTAGATGACATAAAACTTGCAAGGTATGTAAATTTGCAATGTGCCTAGTAATGAAAAGGTCTAATGCAATTTGGCTCACAATTAAAAGTTAATTAAGCAAAGGAGTTTTTATCTTAAGTACTTTTAAAACACCCCTTCACACTTATGAAAGGGGGTTTAATTTCCTTAATTAGACTTAGGCTATTAAACACCTAAGAACCCAAGGTAGATTAATTAAGTTCTGGAGATTTTAGAATTTTTAAAATTATTAAAGGGTAATTAATGAATTAACCCTTAATTAAGAGGATTAAGGAAAGAAAGAAGGTTTAATAAGGGGGGAAATACCCCAAAATTATTCCCTAAAACCTCACTGGATCTAACCTTAATCCAACTTAATCATAGGGAAAATCCACTAATTACATCTTAATTACCCTTAATTACATGAAGGGAGTAATTAAAGAATAAGCTAGTAATTTTCCTAATCAAGGCCTCAATAAATCTCAAGAAAATTAGTGGAGGTAGAGATCATCCCCTAAAATGAACCCTAGAAGTTTGAGATTAATTGGTGACTTAATTAAGGAATAATTAGCTAATTACCATTCCCAAAGAAACCAAATTCAGAGAAAAAGGGAAATCAAAATACATTGAAAACAATTTTAGAATAGTCTAGATGGAATTATCAATCCAAAGCATTTTTTCTTTTACTTTTATAATTTTTCTATGAGGAGTTATGATTTTTTATAGGTATGTAGAATTAATTAGTTAAATAACTAATCCCTAATACCCAATCCGCGGCGTGGGCGTCAGCGCTTACATGCATTCGCGTGAACCCTATTTAAGTTAACATCGAGGGAAGCGTGGCCATGCTTTTACGTTTAGCCATCCAATCAAAGATGGATGGTGAGGATCTGATTTTATAAATTGAATAAATTAAAATGTGAAATAATCTGGTCGTCCATCTAAAATGCAGGATGGAGATGGGTTCTTCCGAGGAGGAATGTGAGCCATTCACAATCCAAAGGAAGATCCGAGCCTGATCCTTCACGGATTCAATCGAGACTCAACCCACACCATCTAAAGGACCAAAGCAGTCAATCCAATGGCTAAGATCCTATGAGATGAAAATCCACTTCACAAAGACCACACCTTTCCTAAGTGGTCAAAATTCACTAACCTCAGAGGTGATCATGGACCTTGATTCGGCTTCATTATGGTTGAGACAAAGCCTTGCTGTTTAGGTAGATGGAGTGGATCTTCTATGGGTCACCTCCTCCTTAGCTTGAGTTGGCTTTGATCCAATTCAATCCTCCTCTTTAGAACTTGGGAATCAACTTGGGTGAGCTCGACTTGGTCACTAGTGTACAAAAGGTGGGAAGATCAAGAGTATAGTAACTTGAGAATTTAGTAGACCTCCCCTATTTTGCACTGTGCAAAATTGAAGAATGGGTGATCTAAATCTTCTCTAGGAACCTTGAGGAGCTCTGTGATGTTTGCTAAATCTTCCTAGACCTCAATCTAGTATGAGTGTATGAAAATTTTAGTGAATTAGGGGGAGTATATCTCCCCCATCGAAGGATCAGATGGCCAGCAATGGACATGCCATTTTGATCCAATTTATCAGAGGCTAGGGGCTGTTTGATTAGTTAGGAGTGTGCACATGGTCAATTTGAGCCAAGGAGTGGATTGCCAATCTCCCATGTGCATCCAATAAAGGTTTGGGGGGAGTTTGAATTTTCAATTTCATGCCTATGGGTTGGGTTTGGTCCATGGGCCAAATGGGTTGACCCAAACCCATTGGGTTGGGTGCACCACTCATCACTAGGTCCCCTTGAGTTTTAGGAGAAATCAAGTGTTTGTGATGAGTGCATGACCAAAATACCCATGGGCTAGGCCAAAATTTGTTCTATGGCCTAGGGTAAAAATGGTCATTTATTATTTTTAATTTGGGTATGTTGGTATGTTGAGAAAATAGGTTGGGCCAAGTTTCATGGATTTGGAATCCATTTGATAGGGTTTGGCTCATGTTGACCCATTTAGGTCAAAATGGGTCAACTTTGGGTCAAGTTGACCAATAGGTCAAATTGGGTCAAACAAGGGTTGGGTCAAGTTCATATGACCATTTGAAATGTTTTGGTGCCTTTGGTTCAATTTGGATTAGATTGGTTTTGGCTCATATGACTCATTTAGGTCAAATGGGTCAAGTTGACCCATTTGACCTATTTGGGTTTAGGTTTGGTTAGTCATATGGAGTGGTATCTTTGTTTCCAATCAATTTGAGTTATGTTCAATTTTGGCTCAACATGACCCCTTTAGGTCATGTTGGGTCTAAGCTGGGTGTTGGGTGAGAGGCTTTGGTCAAGTTCCACAAATGATTTGTAATGGATTTGACCCATTGGTTTCAATTTGACTTAGACCAAGTTTTGACACATTTTCACCCTTTAGGTCAAAATTGGTCAACTTGGGTCAAGTGGGCCAAATGAGTAAGGTTAGGCTCAAAGGTTGACTTGGTCAAGTTTAAACATAGGTCATGAGTGAACTTAAATCAATGGTTTCAATCAATTTGGCCTATGGTATGGTGGATTTGGCTATGAGGTTTCATTTTGGTTAAGTGTTGACTTGGTCAACCCTTAGGTTTGATTGGTTTGACCCAATTTGATTGATTGATCATCCCATGATGATTGTTGATCATGATGAGAGGATATGAGTTTGGTTCAATCCAATTTGGTCGATCAAAGTTGGCTCATAAGGTACTTTAGATCACTTTGGGTCAAGTGAGCCTACGTGGGTCAAATGGCTTGGTCAAAGCTTGATTTGATGTTGATTGATCTTGTATATGGACTTATGATTGAAATATAAATTCATTTACAAGTGGTTTGAGTGAAATGGATTTTGATCCATTTGAAATCTCATATTCAAAGGAGGAATATGAAGGACTTTTGGGTTTCATTTTTTATTTGGGTTTTGATTGAAGGATTGAAGTTTGGATTTATATATGAGCTCATGATTGTAGGATTGATTGAACCATGAGAGAAAATCAAGAGTTTGGCTTGATTTGAAATGATTTTGGCTAAGTTCAAGATTTTGACTTGAAAGGCTTAGATTTGATTTTGATTTGAGTTTGAGTTTTGGAGTTGGTTTTGATTGTTGATATATATATATTGTGATTGAAATGAGAGAAAATCAAGAGTTTGGCTTGATTTGAAATGATTTTGCTAAGTTCAAGATTTTGACTTGAAAGACTTAGATTTGATTTTGATTTGAGTTTGAGTTTGAGTTTTGTTGGTTTTGATATTTGAATTTATATTTTTTTATATGTGAATATAAATGAGAATATAAATTGATCATGAGAACATTTCAAGAATTTGAAAGAGTTTAATCATGATTTAGGTTAAATCCATTAAAGGGAATTTAAAGATTTAAGAATTTTAATTTGAAATTTAATTTTAACTTGGATTTGATTGATTTATGTTTATATTTCATTTATATATGAGAACATAAATGGGAATAAAAATATATTTTGAGAAAATCCCATGAGTTTGAACTGGTTTGATCAAAGTTTAGGTTAAATCCATTAATGAA
This sequence comes from Cymbidium sinense, assembly GCA_021442155.1. Lineage (NCBI taxonomy): Eukaryota > Viridiplantae > Streptophyta > Magnoliopsida > Asparagales > Orchidaceae > Cymbidium > Cymbidium sinense. The sequence continues at coordinate 181,787,490 of CM038220.1, forward strand.
AAATTAATGAATTTAAGGTAATTTCAAGCATTTTTAATTTGGAATTTAATTTTTGCCTTTGATTGATTGATTTATATTTATATTATTTATATGAGAATATAAATGAGATACAAAAAAATCCCAAAATTTGAATAGGTTTGATCAAGTTTGGGTGTTGATTTTGGCTAAGTCCTTTAATGGAAAATTAAAGGGACTTAAGAAAATTTTCATGAATTATTTTGAATTTTGAATTTATATTTCATTTATATATGGGAATACAAATGAGAATATAAATGGATCATGAGAAAATCTCAAATATTTGTGTAAGTTTAGGTCACAATTTTGGCTAAGTTCTTAAGAAAGGGTTAAGGACTTAGGAAATTTTGACTTTGGAATTTTTGATGGATTTTGATCATGGGTTTCAATCATGGATTTCAAACAAGGTTTGAATCATGGAATTGATTTGGTTGGAGTTTGAAAAAATCAAATAGAATTGATTTAGAGTTTGACTTGAAAGATGGAAAGTGAGGAATGGTTTAAGCTAAAAGGGTAGGAGATTTTCCTAACACTCCTAAGGCATGCCCTATTCCTATAGCTAACTCTTTTAAGTCTTCTAGGGCTAAGTGAGAGTGTCCACCTAATCACTAGATGTGTCTTAATACTAAGGAACTCTTAAAGTCTAAGAGGAATCCTAAGCCTAAGATGGAGGTGTTGAGAGCTCATTCCAAAAATGAGGTCAACAATAAAGAATCAAAAATAAAAATTTCATCCACAGTTACGCTGCTTTGACAAACACAAAGCCCGTAAGATCCTAATCAAGGTACACTCTAGATTATACGAGGTTCAACAAAGATGAAAGCCAAGATCAAGAGACTAGGATACTACTAGCCATTGATGATCATAGATTGCATAGATTTAGCTAGGCAATGTCACCAGTGTCAAGTACACGGTGTAGTCCTACACCAACCACCCAACATTCAACATCCTACGTTGGCCTCATGGCCATTCGAGTATTGGGGTATCGACATAGTGGGTCTAATTGACCCTCCTTCTTCTAAAGGTCATCAGTTTATCCTAGATTCTATTGACTACTTTTCTAAGTGGGCAGAGGTGATCCCACTTAGAGAGGTCACAGCTCAGCATATGCTTCAATTTTTTGGGAATCATATCATATATAGGTTCGGGGTGCCTCAACGAATTATATCTGATAATGGTACTATATTTAAGAGCACCAAGATCAACAACTTTTTTCCAGAGACATAATACAAATTGGAGATACTCTGCCATCTATTATCCAAGAGCAAATGGCTTAGCATAAGCCTTCAACGAAACTCTCATTCAAGTACTGAAGAAAACACTCGACGACAACAAGCGACAGTGGCATGAGCAGTTTGTTGAAACCTTGTGGGCTTACCGCACCATATACAGAACTCCAACTCAGTTTACTCCTTTCTCCTTAGTGTATGGGTCTGAATTCATCCTACCATTAGAAGTCTAACTCCCATCACTAAGGATAGTTGTGGGTAGCAAGATCACAACAGAGCAGAATGTCAAGTTGCGATTAGAAGAACTCGAAAGTTTGGAGGAGAGATGCCTACAGGCATGCCAGAACCTTGAGTTGTATAAAGCCAAAATGATTCAAGCTCACAACAAGTTGGTCCATCCTAGAGATTTTCAAGTTGAGAGCTTGTTTTAGTTCTAAGGAGTCCAATTGTTGCTCTTCGCAAGATGGGAGGCAAGTTTGAACCTACTTGGGAAGGCTTTTACAAATATAGAAGGCCTACCAAGAAAGATCTTATCAGCGCATTAATCATAAGAAAGAGTTCTCAATGCTTCCAATCAATGGGCTCTACCTAATGAAATATTATACATAAATCATGTTTAACAATTATCATCAATGAAAGTCCCATGTCAAATTCAATCTCTTCCATATTGAGAGCATCTTTGTTTGTGAATCTGTTAAGGTGTGTTCAAGGTAGGTGTAAGGAACCCGAGCGACATCCTATCCTTCATCGACATGACACCAACACAAACTACACATGAACATATAAAACAAATACATATCTTTTATCTTGGGCTACTTCAAGTTGGGATAATGGTCCCAGTGGCACTCACTTAGTAGCTACTCTAGGTCGAGTTGATGTGATACTTTGCTAGTGCATCGCCCTAGTGGTCTTTTTGCCTTGGAGGATGTAAGCCTGCTACGCTTTCCACTCAGCTTAGCCACTGCACACCAATGAGCACCTTATTAGTTTGGTAGGCCTTACTGCACAGCCGGTAAGCTACCTCATGTTGCCTTTGTTTAAGAGGATGTAAGTCTATGCTTTCTTCTTGGATTAGCCTTTGTGCACTAACTGGGTTGAATATATTTGAGGTTTAGGGTTAAGTCCCCTAGCTACTCCTTTCCTTCAACTACTTCAAGTATGGGTCCCTTCCTCGGCCAAGTAGTCACCCTAGATCGGATAGATCTATCCGGCATCAGCTTTATAAGTCTACATACTTTCTTTCCAGATTGATTGTTGCACACTGACGAGCACCTTAGGTTGGTGTTCACTATGCTGACAGTGACCCACCTGGTGGATACACCACTCATAGTAGATGTAAGTATGTTATGTGTTCTCCTTGAGTTGGCCACCGTATACCTACAGGCTTTCTTTTTATGGCTCAAGATAACACCCCTAGCGGCACCTCCCCTATGGGCACTCTTATTGGATCACATCATCTACGACCCCATCTAAACACTACCCAGGTTACTACCGGATTGGAATGTCTCCCTTTCCTAGTGACACCCCATGGTTGGAGAATCCATCCTACATATGTGCATATTTTCCTTGGTCCTGTAAATCTGAGATAGGTCAAGGCCAACATAGCCCCTTCTCAGTGTGATTCCTCGCACACCAACAAGGTCCACATAAACATATAACAAACAAACAAAATATATATTTGCTTGTGAATTAGAAGAATGCCCCCAGTGGCACCTCTTCCTAAGCAAGCATTATATCTTTAGGGCAGTGTCAGCAAAACTCCCTATAAGAATCATTTGACTACTCTAGAGTTGAGATAAGTCCCAAAAGACTCTCTAAGGGCCCAAGGTTATTCGATTTATCAGGGGTCACTGATGGTTGTTCCCTGCTTGGAAGATGTTGCATGCTTTCTTCCTAAAGCTATTTTACACCGAAAGGTAACCCTTAGGTCAGATAGTCTTAGCCTTCGACTGGTAGACTACCCCTTTGGATTAGTAAATTTGAGATAGGTCAACAACATAGCCCCTTCCTAGTGGATCCATCACACACCAATAGGGTCCATCAAAATAAAATGAAATTAATCTTGACTACTCTTGAGCTGGCGTAAGTCCCCAACAAAATTCACTCAGTAGTACCCTAAGTTTGGTTTGATTCATTGTGCTACCAATAGGTCACCCTAGTAGCTATCCTTTACTTTGAAAGATGTAAGTCTGTTACACTTTTTTCCTAGAACATCCGTGCACACCGAAAGGAAACCCTTAGGATGGATAGTCTCTCCCTTCAGTTGGCAGACTACCCCTTTGGATTTTCAAATCTAAGATATGTTAAGGCCGACATATCCCCTTCTCAGTGGGTCCATTGCACAATGACAGGGTCAATGAGTCAATTCTATCAAATTTAACTAAATTCACATCCCTGGATATTCCCTCAATCCAAACCCATTTTCTCTACTGGAGCTAATCAATCAAATCAAGAAATCCAACCAAACTTTTATCCCCAATGGATACATCCCCAAATGAATCTATGAAATCAAACTCTTATCCCCAACAGATAACCCAAACCCGCTTCCCTAGTGGAAGGTTCATATTTTCAATCCTTTGTGAATTCATGTCCATATTCCTAGAGGATATGCCTCCACATCAATTAAGACAAAATAAATTGAAATTAATTAGATCTTAATCCCTGGCAGATTATAGATTCTTATTCCTAGTGAATATTCTTCCAACAAATCATATTCACAATCAAACTCAAATATATATCCCTAGCAAATAGCTCAAACCTACTTCCCTAGTGGAAGGTTAATGTACTCAATCCCCAGCAGATTTCTCCTTTTATGCTCTCGACATAAACCTATCACATGTCACTTCCAATACATGTGGATCCCCTAGCGGATCTTCCTTCATGTCCTTGACATGGAATTCTTATCAAACCCTCTTCCTCCTCTTATGCCCATAACATAAGTTGAGTTGAATTGCACTAAGATCATGATTTTACCTACCATTCAGGTTTAAGTATAGATCATTTTTGTTAGTGTTTGCAATCTTTTGGATATTGTTGATCATCTCGGTCAACGCCAATACGTGTTGTGTGCCTTGTTAGTTACACCACACCTATTGGGAGTACTTTTCTTGACCTCACTTTTGGAGTGAGTTCTAAATCTCCTCATCTTAGACTTAGAGTCTTCTATACACTAAGACTTCCTTAGTCTCTAGCAAGTAGGTAAATAGTTAATCTAAGCCTTGAGACTTAGAAGGGTTAATCATAAGATTAGGCTATGCCTTAGGACTCAGGGAGATTCACCTACCCTATAACCTAAACCCAATCCATGTTCACCTTCTTAAGCTATAACAAACCTCAAATTCAATTCAAACACCAAATTGAAACCCAAATTTCAAGTCAAATGATTGAAGCTCATGATCAAATCCAAACTCAAATTCAACCTAAGCCCTGATTTTATCTTATGGACTTAGTCTTAGCCAAATTCAAATCAATCCAAACTCAAGTGATTTTTTCAAATATAAATTCAACCCTTCAATCAATCTATCAGACTTACAATCAAACTCAATTCCAAATCCAATTTGCTAAAATATGCAATCATACCAAATCCTTCCTAAGTCCTTTGGATCAATTTCATGAGCTTAGCCAAAATCCCATCCAAATCAATCAAAAACTAATTAATTTTCTCATAAATCAATCATATCTTCAATAATCTTCCTAAATCTAAATCAAATCTACATTCAAATGATCAAAACTAAATCAAATTAAATCAAATCAAACCAAGATCCTTCCTAAGCCATATGAATCAACCTTCATGAGCTTAGCCAAATTTTCCTTCAAATCACTTCAAACTCAATTGATTTTCTCATGAATCAATCATATCTTCAATCATCTTCACAAATATAAATGAGATATACATTTAAATCATCAAAACTAAATCAAACTAAATCAAAATCCTTGTTAAAACCTTTGAGCTAATTTTCCAAAATCTCATCTAAATCAAGCCAAAGTCAATTTATTTTTTCATAAATCAATCATACCTTCAATCACATTCACAAATATAAATGAAATCTATAATCATCAAACCAAACAAAATCAACCCAAGTCAAACCCAACTTAGCCATCTTGACTTGAAATACATAAATGAACCAAAACTCATCCAAACCCAAATAAATTGTAATTAAATTTATATATCAATCTGAAATCTATATATAAACTCAGCTAAGCTCAACTCAACCCAAAATCAAGCCAACTAAACTCAATTGGTCCACTTGACCCAAAGTTTCCAATTTGATATATTTGAGCTAAGTTCCAATACTACCCAAATTAGATTGGACCAAGCCTACTTAAACCTTATATCATGATTATTGATCACCCTATGTTGAATAATCGACATAAATTGGGTTAAACCAAGTCAACTTGGTCCTTTGACCAAGTCAACCCCTTAACCCATATGAACTCAAACTAGCCAAATTGCAATCTAAGCCAAATTAATTGAAACCAATGGCCATCATCCAAAACTAATATTTGAACATGACTTGACCTTCAATTGAGCCAAACCCAACCCAACTGGCCCTCTTGACCCAAGTTGACCCAATTTAACCTACATGGATAAAATGGGTCAAATATGGATACAATCTAAATTGGTTGCAACCAATAGCTCAAGTTCATTCCAAATTAATTGTTGAACTTGACTAGAGCCTCAATTGAGCCCAATTGATTGACTGGACCCAAATGACCTATTGAACTTAACTTGACCTAAAGGGTCAAACTAAACTAAAGCCCAATCAAATTCAAATTAAAATCAACCAAAGCCTACAACATATTTCAATTGATCAACCAAACCCAAACCAAGCCATGACTTGGCCAATTGGGTCAAATTGGTCAACTTGACCCATTTGACCCAAATGAACTCAAATTAACCAAAATCAAATATAAGCCAAATTAAACCAAACTAATGACACCAATACATCCAAAATGATCATATGAAATTGACTCAACCCTTGGTTTGACCCATTTGACCTATTGGTCAACCTAACCCAATTTGACCTAATTTGACCTAATTTGACCTAAAATGAATCAAATTGAGCCAAATCAAATCAAATAAACTCTAAATCACTTGAAATTTGGACTAATATACTTTTGACTCATTTCAAATTTTCCTAAAATAAATCCAATGCCAAATGACCATCTTACCCTTGGGCTAGGTGTATCACATGAGACAAATCACCCATGTAAGTGGTCATTTCCATTCCTTAGCCACTTAGCACTCTCCCATTAGTTTACCTAGGCTCCTAGGACACTGCCTCAACCTGACCCAAAGGTGATTGGGTCAGTCATGGCCCAAGGGGAAGTGAAATCACCTCATCTCTCATTGGAGCATTTGGAAAGCTCAAGGACACCACTACCCTCCTTGGCAGCCACCTCCACATCTTCATGCAACCAAACCAAGTCACCTCATCACCTCACCACCCATGACCCCTTGAGATGGGTGGATGTTCACAACAATCACAAGAGTTATTATCGATCAAATGGAGGGGTATACACCCCCCTCCTCATTCCAACTCCAAAACACACTTGCACTCCTTAGAGCTAAAGAACCTAAGGAGGTCCCTAGAACTTAGAGACTTGAGCCTCACAATCCCCACTATCGGTTTCCTTTAAGCTGAAATAGGGAAACCTTCCTCTCACTCCCACTTGCTCAAGGCTCAACCAAAGTGCAATTAACTTTGCACACACCATCCTTGGAGCTAGTCAAGCAAGAACGAAACATCCCCAAGCTTCCAGATGATCGGAGGGTGGACTTCAATCAACGTCAACCTCCCACACTTTGGGTATTGATCTTTCGAGCCATCCACCTCAAATTGGAGCTTATGATGATCAATAGGGCTTCGTCTCCACTAGACAAAGCTTCCTCAATTAGATTTGTCATCGGCCTTGAGCTCCGGTGAGGTATGCCATTGAAATTGAACTTGGGTAAAAATGAGTTAGAACTTTTTAAAGAAAACTTGCATGTCAAGTGATCTTAACTGTTGGATTCTTTGGATCCTTCACGTGAAGCTGTGGGATCCATTTGGAGTCGATCTGAGCTCGTGGACAAACTTTGTTCTCCCTCGCTCATATGATGATAGACCATGCATGTCTGTTCTGCATGATCAAAATGGATGATTGTAATTAGATCAATAAATCAATCTGATTTAATCCTATTAAACCATGGGATTAATAGTAGCGTCCGATCTCAGATCAGATGGTGCACGAGAATGCGCGTTCCACTGCCGCCATGCAAGCTGTGACTATGATAATTTTTAATAACCAATCATGTGGTACCACATGGAAAGTGCACCGAGTCAGCACACTACGTGGCGCCGACAGGATTAAGGGTTAAGTAGGCCTAATTAATGTATTTTAATGGCATAAATTTGTAAAAATCATAACTAATTGTAGAAAAATCAAAACATATAAATAAATACTCATTTTAAAGGTATTTCAAAGGATAATTTATTAAAAATATTCTTAAATAATTTTAAATTGTAATTAAAGCTTAATTAGGGTTTAATTACAAAATTAATTAGCTTAATATTTCCTTAATTACTTAGGTAATTAACCCCAAACTTTGTGGTTTAATTTAATAGGATGCCCTATGCCTCCCATGATTTCCTTGGGATTTATTGCTTACTTAATTAGGGAAATTGACTAATCAAGAATTAATTACTCTCTTAAGTTATTAAATTCTTAATTAATCCTATGAACATTAATAAATTAATTAAGTTATTAATCATCATTCAACAGTGAATGAACCCATGGGATAAGGTTAGGGTCTCCTTCCTAATCTATTTCCCTAAGTTCATTTCATTAATTAAATCAATCAATGTAACTAATTAATTTATTAAACTACTTAATTAATTAAATTGAAATCATAATCATATCAAACCTTAATTAATTAATTCTTGGGTAAACCTTTAGGTGTTCAATAACCTAAAGAGGTCTTAAGGAAATTATGGTTAACCCACATGTGTGGGAAACCATACGAGTACTTAATTAATTTTCTTAATTTAATTAGCCATTAATCGAGCCAATTGCATTAGGCCCTTTTATTTCTTAGGATCATTGCTAATTTAATTTTCAACTCATGTGCATATCATGTTGGCTCATAATTATTTGGAAAATTATGTTAAAGTAACACATGAAAGGGTTAATTAATGTATTTAATGCATGCTACAACTTAATTAACTCATAAAACAAACTTAATTACATTTCATTAAACCAAATTAATTAACAAACATGGGAATGGTTTAGGATTAACAAACCTCTTCCTCACATCCATAAATCAAATCAAAGCATTAAATTAAAAATTATATGAAGACAGCTTTGATTTACTTTAAATGGCTTTATTTAATTTGATTCTCCTTAGGAATTAATTTGATTGAATGATATCATGTGTTTATGTTTATTAATTCTTTTCTAATCATGTTAGATGTTGTATGTCATTTGAATCATACATTCATCTTTTCAAAATTAATTAAATCAAATGATTTTCTTTTATGCAAGCTTGCATGTGTTGGACCAATTTATAATATGTGTGGCTATTATCACTAATAAATTTAAATTATTTTTCTAAAGTTTATAAATTAATTACATTGATTAGGGTGATAATAGTTATGAATATATATAGGCTTTTCATGTAGTTATAGCTTGGGTATGTGAAGTAAGGCTTTCTTTTCCTTAATTCATATGAGTTTGCATGTATTTGAATGTTAATAAATATATAGTCTGGACATCCCAGGAATACAAGGCTTTAGCTATCCCAAAGAGGTCATTTGATTACCTCACTTCTCTGGTTAACAATGACATGTACTTATTTGCTTGTGTGGTGTGCCTCACTAAGCATTGGAGTGATGATTTTCTAAGTTTGGAAAGATTTAATTTAACATAAAGGGTTGATTTCACTTTAAGTTGTTTTAATTGATTTGAGAATTTTAATTTGTGTTTTCTTTTGTTTAATATAATTGTACTTGGTAACTAAGTGTTATGAATAGAAGAAAAAGGATTACCTCCTACCTTAAGCCACTTTCTAAAGAATATTAATTTGATTTAGGTCTCTTTAGTGAATGGCTTATTAAATGACTTAATTAATCCTAAGTTTAAGTTCACTTTAGATAATTATATCTAATATGAAAGGCATCTTAAGATTAATTTAATTGAACTACTATCACTTGACATATATCAAATCATTCTTTTCCATCACATATGACATGCACATGAATTTAATCCTAAGTGTATCCATACATACAACACATTTTAGCACACTTATATGATGAATGTAGATAAGCATTCAAAGTTTATATTTTATTATTTGATTGAATTATTTAGTCATATTGATTTAAAGCTCTATCCAAATTCTTGTACAAAAATACATAGGGATGAAATTAAATAGGTGCATGTCATTCTTAACTAGGAAAGTGAGGTAATCAAATGACCTCTTTAGGGCTAACTAAATCCGTGTTCCCGGGATGTCCAAACTATATACCATTTGCATTCAAACATATGTAAATTTATATACATGAATATAAGAAAGAAAGCTCCAAATTACATGACTAACTAATTCAATCACTTAGCCAATTATGGATGCATGTATTTTTTTTTTAGTAGAAAAAAATAGGGATTCTTATCCTTTAGCCACACATACATACACATATAAAGAAAAATGAGCAAGTATGTGCCTTTCTTAAGTAGGAAAGTGAGGTAATCAAATGATCTCCTTGGGCCTAGCTAAAGCCTCCTATTCCCAAGATGTCCAAACTATATACTTTGCTATCTTACTACACATGGATGTATATGTAAATAAGGAAAGAAAATCATGCAAAAATTACATTTTTATTTGATTAAAACATTTATATTTGTGAAACAAAGTTCCACCAAATTCTAATGTAGGAACACATATGAATGAAATCAAATAAGTACGTGTCATTGTTAACCAAGGAAGTGAGGAAATCAAATGACCTCCTTGGGGCTAGCTAAAGCCTCATGTTCCCAAGATGTCCAAACTATATACTTATTAACATTCAAATAAATGTAAAATCACATATGAATTAAGGAAAAGAAAGCTTTACTTCACATATCTAAGCAATAAGCACATGTAAACCTATATGTATCCATAACTATTATCACTTTAATTAATTTAATTGATTTATAGACTTTGGAAAGTAATTTGAATTTATTAGTGATAATAGCCACACATATTATAAATTAATCCAACACATGCAAACTTGCATAAAAGAAAACCATTTGATTTAACTAATTTTGAAAAGATGAATGCATGATTTCAAATGATATACAACATTTAACATGATTGGAAAGAAATTAATAAACATAAACACATGATTTCACTCAATTAAATTAATTCTTAAGGACAATCATATCAAATAAAATCATGTAAAATAAACCAAAGCTTCTTTAATGCCATTTTTAATTTCATGTTTTGATTTGATTAAAGGATATAAGAAAAGGTTTGTTGGACCTATTCCATTCCCATGTTTATTAATTAGTTTTGGTTAAGGAAATGTAATTAAGTTGATTTTATGAGTTAATTTAAGTTGTAGTATACATTAAATACATTAATTAACCCTTTCCAATGTTACCTTAATATAATCATCCAACTAATTATGAGCCAACATGATATGCATGGAAAGTAAATTAACAATGCTTCTAAGAAATAAAAGGGACCTAATATAATTGGCATAATTAATGGCTAATTAAGTTAAGAAACTTAATTAATCACTCTTATGGTTTTCCCACACATGTGGACTAACCATAATTTCATTAAACTCCTTTAGGTTATTAAACACCTAAAGATCTACCCAAGATTTAATTAATTAAGTTTTTATGTGATTAAAATTTTAATTTAATTAATCAACTAATTTAATTAATTAATTAAGATTTAATTAATTTCCTTTTGAACAATGAAGTGAACTTAGGGAAAGAGGTTAGGAAAGATGTTCTAACCCCACTCCATTAGTCTATTCACTATTAGATGATTAATGAACTTAGTTAATCAATTTATTATTGTTCATGGAGTTAACCCTTAATTGGATTAAGAGAGTAATTATGGCTTAATTAGCTAATTCTCCTAATTAGGTAAGTAATAAATCCGAAGAGAATCATGGGAGGCAGAGGTCATCCCATTAAATGAACTTATAAAATTTGGGGTTAATTGCTCAAGTAATTAAGGAGTAATTAAGCTAATTACTTTTGTAATTAAACCTTAATTAAGCCTTAATTACTATTCAAAATTAATTAAGAATATTTTTATTAAATTCTTCTCTAAAATACCTTCAAAATTAGTGTTTATTTATATTTTTCAAAATTTTCTACAATTAATTATGACTTTTTATAAATTTCTGCCATTAAAACATTAATTAAGCCTAATTAACCCTTAATCCCATTGGCGCATGTGGAGCGCTAATGCAGCGCGCTTTCCACGTGATGTCAGGGATTGGTTATTAAAAATAATCCTAGTTAACACTTGCATGATGACGGAGGAATGTGCTTTCTTGTGCGTGATTTAATAGGATTAAATCAGATCGATCTATTGGATCTAATCATGACTGTCCATTTCGATCATGCAGAATGGACTGTGTGATTTATCATCACACAAGCGAGAGAGATGGAGTCTGTCTGCCATTGCTTGCTTGATCTGAGCTTACTTGAGCTTGGATCGACTCCAAAAGGATCCCACACCTTCGCACGAAGGATCCAAAAGGATCCAACGACTATGATCACGAGATGAAAGATTTCTTCAAAAAGCTCCAAACCATTTTTTCCTAAGGATCAATTTCAATGGCATACCTCACCAGTGATCAAGACCATTAATCTGATTGATCAGAACAAGCTCCAATTTGAGCTGGATGGCTCGGAAGGTCAATACCCAAAGTGTGGGAGCATTGATCGAAGTCACCCTCCAGTCTTCAAGAAGGTTGGGGATGTTTTCTTGCTCGACTAGCTCCAAAGATGGTGTGTGCAAAGTTAATTGCACTTTGGTTGAGCCTTGAGCAAGTTGGAGTGAAAGGAAGGTTGCCATATTTCTTAAAGGAAACTAGCAATGGGGATTGTGGGGAGCTCAAAAAATGCTTTAGAAAGTTCTAGGGGACTCTCCTTAGGGTTCTCTAGCTCTAAGGGAGTGCAAGTGTGTGTTTGGAGTTGGAATGAGGGGGGGTATACCCCTCCTCCATTTGATTAGATGGCTTGGCTTAGTTGGGGTTGTTGTGATCGTTCGGCCATCTTAGGGGGTCATAAGTGATAGGGAGGTGATGAGGTGTCTTGATTTGGTTAGGTGAGGTGGCTGCCAAGGAGGGTAGTTGGTGTGCTTGAGCTTTCCAAATGCTCCAATGGGGGAGGTGAGGTGATTTCACCTCCCCTTGGGTCATGGCCAACCCAACCACCTTTCGGTCAGGTTGGGTAGTGTCCTAGGAGCCTAGGTGGACCAATGGGAGAGTGCTAAGTGGCCAAGGAATGGAAATGACCACTTACATGGGTGATTTGTCTCATGTGATACCCATAGCCCCAGGGTAGGATGGTCATTTAGCATGAGATTTGATTTGGACATATTTGAAATGTCAAAAGTTGGATGGGCCAAATTTCAAGTGATTTGGAATTCATTTGGTTTTATTTGGCTCAATTTGACTCATTTATGTTAAATTGGGTCAAATTAGGTTAGGTTGACCAATTGGTCAAATTAGGCTAAGTTCATATGATCATTTGGGATGTATTGGTGTCATTAGTTTGGTTTAATTTGGCTTAGATTTGATTTTGGTCCATTTGAGCTCATTTATGTCAAATGGGTCAAGTTGACCAATTAGACCCAATTGGCCAAATTAGCTTGGGTCATGACTTGGTTTGGGATTGGTTGATCATTTGAAATATGTTGTAGCTTTGGTTGAATTTAATTTGAATTTGATTGAGGCTTTAGGTTGGTTTGACCCTTTACGTCAAGTTAGGTTCAATAGGTCATTTGTGTCTAGTGGGTCAATTGGGCTCAATTGGGGCTTTCATCAAGTTCAACAATCAATTTGGAATGAACTTGAGCCATTGGCTGCAACCAATTTAGATTGTATCAAGATTTGACCCATTTTATCCATTTAGGTTAAATTGTGTCAACTTGGGTCAAGAGAGAAAATTGGGTTAGGTTTGGCTCAATTAAAGGTGAAGTCATGTTCAAATGTTAGTTTTTGATGGGTATGGGTCATTGGTTTTAATTAATTTGGCTTTGATTGTAATTTAGCTAGTTTGGTTCATATGGGTTAAGGGTTGACTTGGTCAAAGGACCAAGTTGACTTGGTTTGACCTAATTTATGATAATTGATCAAACTAGGGTGATCAATAATCATCATAGGATGTTTAGGTAGGTTTAGTTCAATCCAATTTGGGTAGGATTGGAACTTGACTCAAATAAGTCAAATTGGCCGCTTTGGGTCAAGTCGACCAATTGGGTCTAGTTGGCTTGATTTTGGGTTGAGTTGAGCTTGGTTGAGTTTATATATGGATTTGGGATTGATATATAAATTCAATTATAATTGGTTTGGATTTGGATGAGTTTTGGTTCATTTGGGTATTTCAAGTCTAGATGGCTAAGTTGGGTTTGACTTGGATTGATTTTGGTTTGGTTTGATGATTGTAGATTTCATTTATATTTGTGAATATGATTGAAGGTATGATTGATTTATGAAAAAATCAATTAACTTTGGTTGATTTGGATGAGATTTTGGCTAAGTTTATGAAGTTATCTCAAAGGGTTTTAAGAGGGATTTTGATTTATTTTGGTTTAGTTTTGATGATTTAAATGTATATTTCATTTATATTTGTGAAGATGATTGAAGATATGATTGATTCATGAGAAAATCAATTGAGTTTCACGTGATTTGAAGGCAAATTTGGCTAAGCTCATGAAGGTTGGTTATAGGGCTTAGATTTGTACCTTGATTTAGTTTGACTTAGTTTGATTTATTTTTGATTATTTGAATGTAGATTTGATTTATATTTAGGAAGATGATTGAGGAGAAAATCAATTTATTTTGGATTGATTTGGATGCCATTTTAGCTAAGCTCATGAAATTGATCCGAAGGACTTAGGAAGGATTTGGTATGATTGTAGATTTTGGCAAATTGGATTTAGAATTGAGTTTAGTTGTAAGTTTGATAAATTGATTGAAGGGTTGAATTGATATTTGAGAAAATCACTTGAGTTTGGATTGATTTTAATTTGGCTACTACTAAGTCCATAAGATAAAATCATAGGGCTTAGGTTGATTTTGAGTTTGGATTTGATCATGAGCTTTAATCATTTATCTTGGAATTTGGGTTTGGATTTGGTTTTAATTAAATTTGAGGTTTGGTTATGGCTTAAAAAGGTGAACATGGATTGGGTATAGGCTATAGGGTAGGTGAATCTCCTTAAGTCTTTAGGCATAGCCTAATCTTATGATTAACCCTTCTAAGTCTCTAGGCTTAGGTTAAGTGTTTACCTACTTGCTAGAAATGTCTTATGACTAAGAAAGTCTTAGTGTCTAGAAGACTCCTAAGTCTAAGATGAGGAGATTGAGAACTCACTCCAAAAGTGAGGTCAACAGTATCTATACATGCAACATATTTTAGCACACTTAAATGATGAATGTAGATGTTCATATTTAAATTTTATATTCTTTCATTTGATTGAATTATTTAATCATATTAATTTAAAGCTCTATCCAAATTCTTATAAAAAATACATAAGGATGAAGTTAAATAGGTATGTGTCATTTGTTGAACCAGGGAAGAGAGGCAAACAAATGACCTCCTTGGGGCTAGCTAAAGCCTCATATTCCCGGGATGTCCAGACTATATACCCATTTGTATTCAAACATATGTAAGTTTGTAAATATGAATATAAGAAAGGAAACTCTAAGTCACATGGCTAATTAATTCAATCACCTAGTCAATCATGAATGCATGTATTTTTTTAATAGAAAAGAGGATTTCAATTCTTTAGTCAAATATACATACACATGTATAAAGACATAAACAAATACATGTCATTATTAACCAGGAAAGTGAGGTAATCAAATGACCTCCTTGGGGCTAGCTAAAGCCTCGTATTTATGAGATATCCAGACTATATACTTGCTTGTTTAGATACACATGAATGTATGCATGATTAAGAGAGTGAAAATCATGCAAAGGTTGTGTTTTTTGTACTCAAATTATTTATGTATATGAATTAAGCTCTATCCAAATTCTAATATCCAAATACATGAGAATGAAATCAAATGAGTACATGCCTTTGTTAACCAGGGAAGTAAGGTAATCAAATGACCTCCTTGGGACTAGCTAAAGCCTCATATTTCTAGGATGTGCAGACTATATACCCATTACCATTCATACTTATGTAAATTAACATATGAATATAAAAAAAAGAAAACTTCACATCATATACTTAAGCTATAAGAACATGCACCTCTTATGTATTTATAACTAACATCACAACACATGTTATTATTTATTTATAAACTTTTGAAAATTATATTTGATTTAATAGTGATAATAGCCACCCATATATTAAGTTAGATCAACACATGCAAGCTTTACATAATGGAAATTTTATTTTATTTGATTACTTTTGAAAGATATGGATGCATGAACTTAAAGGACATACATTATTTAGAATGATTGGAGAGGAATAATCAAATACAAACATGTGATTCATTCAATCAAATTAATTCCTAAGGACAATCATACTAAATAAAACTATTTAAAGTAAACCAAAGTTTTCTTAATGCTATTTTAATTTCATATTTTGATTTTATTTAAAGATGTAAGGAAAGGTTTGTTAGTCCTAACCAATTCCCATGTTTATTAATTCATTTGGTTTAATGAAATATGATTAATTTTATTTTATGGGTGAATTAAGTTGTAATATGCATTAAATATAGTAGTTAACCCTTTCCTATATTGCCTTAACATAATTACCCAAATAATTATGAGCCAACATGATATGCACATGCATTGGAAATTGAATTAGCAATTATCCTAAGAAATGAAAGGGGCTTAATGCAACTGACTCATGATTAAAGGTTAATTATGCTAAGGAACTTTATTAAGTACTCTCATGATTTTCCCACACATGTGGGAAAACCATAATTTCCTTAACACCACTTTAGGTTATTTAACACTTAAAGGTCTACCCAAGATTTACTTAATTAAAATTTGATATGATTATGATTTCAATTTAGTTAATTAAGTAGTTTAATTAATTGATTAAGCCTTGAATAATTTAATTAATGAAATGAACTTAGGGAAATATATTAGGAAGGTGGTCATAACCTTATCCAATGGGTTCATTCAATGTTAAACAATTATTAACAACTTAATTAATTAATTTGTTAATATTCATGGGATTAATTAATGATTAATTAACTTAAGAGAGTCAATTTCCCTAATTAATTAAGCAATAAATCCCAAGAAAATCATGGGAGGCATAGGTCATCCCATTAAATTAACCCACAAAGTTTGGGGTTGATTACCTAAGTAATTAAGAAAATATTAAGCTAATTAATTTGTAATTAAACTTTAATTAAGCCTTAATTACTGTTCAAAATTAATTAAGAACATTTTTAATAAATTCTCCTCTAAAATACCTTTAAAATGAGTATTTAATTATATATTTCTAATTTTTTTATAATTAGTTATGATTTGTATAAATTTCAGTCATTAAAACACATTAATTAAGCCTATTTAACCTTTAATCTCATCGGTGCCATATGGTGCGCTGACGTAGTGCGCTTTCCATGTGACATCATGGGATTGGTTAGAAAAATAATCCTAGTCAGTGCTTGCATGGCGATGGCAAAACACACTTTCTCGTGCACCGTCAGATCTAAGATCGGACAGTATGATTAATCTTGTGGCTTAATAGGATTAAATTGGATTGATCTATTGTATCTAATCACACCCATCTATTTTGATCACATGGAATGGATGATATGATCTATCATCATGTGAGCGAGGGAATAGAGTCCATCCGCCATTGCTCGTGTGATCCGAGCTTGGATCGACTCCAAATGGATCCCACACCTTTGCGCGAAGGATCCAAAGGGATTCATCAGCTAAGATCACACGGTACAAGTTTTCTTCAAAAATCTCTAACTCATTTTCTACCTAAGATTGGTTTCAATGGCATACCTCATCGGAGCTCAAGACCAAAGGCTCGAACAATTGAGGAAGCTTTGTTTAGTGTAGATGAAGCTCTATTGATGGCGAGCTCCAATTTGAGGTGGCTTGCTTGAAAATCCATGAACCGAATCTTGGGAGTATGGGGATGGTTTGTGCAAAGTTAATTTGATTTTTATGGAGGTTTGAGCAAGTTGGGATTGAAAGGAGGATTCCCTATTTTGCTTTAGGTGAAACCAATAATGGGGAGCTTGGGGATCATAGAAAAGGCTCTGGGATGCTCACCATGGGGTGTTAGGGTTCTCTCAATGCTCAAGTTCTCATTTTGGATTGAAATGATGGGAGTATACCCCCTCATTCCCAAGATCGGACAGCTCAACTTGATTTGGATTTTTGTGGATGTCCGGCTACCTGGTGGCTTGGAATGGTAGAGAATCATCATAGTGGCTCAATTTGGTTGGCCAAAGCTTGGGAGGTGGCTTCCAAGAGGGATTAGTGGTTGTCCTTGGGTTTCCATGTGCACCAATGGGGAAGGTGAGGTGATTTCACCTCCCATGGGTCATGGCCGACCCAACCACCCCTTGGGTCAGGTTGGGCAGTGTCCTAGGTGTCGAGGTGGAATATTGGGAGAGTGTCAAGTGGCCAATGAATGGAAATGACCACTTATATGGGCGATTTGTCTCATGTGATACCCTTGACCCAAGGGTATAATGGTCATTTTGAATTATATTTGATTTGGGTAGATTTAAAATGAGTCAAAAGTGGGTTAGCCCAAATTTCATATGATTTGGAGTTCATTTGGTTTGATTTGGCTCAATTTAACTCATTTAAGTCAAATTGGGTTAGTTGGGTCAAGTTGACCAATTGGTCAAATTGGGTCAAACCAAGGGTTGGGTCAACTTCATATGATCATTTGGGATGTGTTGGTTTCATTTATTTGGTTTGATTTAGTTTAGATTTAATTTTGATTCATTTGAGTTTAAATGGGTCAAATGGGTTAAGTTGACCAATTTAACCAAATTGTCCAAATTGGCTTGGGTTATGTGTTGATTTAGGTTTAGCTGACCAATTGAAGATGATTGTTGGTTTTGGTTTCAATTAATTTGGATTTGGTTTTGATTTAGGCCCATTTGACCCTTTAGGTCAATTTGGGCTAAGTAGGCCAATTGGGTTCAATTGGGGCAATTGGGTCTAATCATGGCTTTGGTAAAGTTCAACAATCAATTTGGAATGAACTTGAGCCATTGGTTGCAATCAATTTAGTTTACATTTTGAATTGACCTAATTTGGTCCTTTAGGTCAATTTGAGTCAACTTGGGTCAAGAGGGCCAATTAGGTTTGGTTTGGCTCAATTGAAGGTCAAGTCATGTTCAAATATTCATTTTAAGTTGGTATGAATCAATGGTTTCAAGGGATTTGGCTTAGGTTGCAATTTGGCTAGTTTAGGTTCATATGGGTTAGGAAGGTTGACTTGGTCAAAGGACCGAATTGACTTGGTTTGACCCAATTTGTGATAATTGATCAACCTAGGGTGATCAACAATTATGATAGGCTATTTAGATAGGCTTGGTTCAATCCAATTTGGATAGTATTGGAACTTGGCTCAAATAGGTCAAATTTGGGTCAACTGGACCAATTGAGTTTAGTTAGCTTGATTTTGGGGTTGAGTTCAACTTAGTTGAGTTTATATATGGATTTGGGATTGAAATATAAATTCAATAGCAATTGATTTAGGTTCAAATGGGTTTTGGTTCATTTGAATATTTCAAGTCAAAAGGATTAAGTTGGGTTTGACTTGGGTTGATTTTGGTTTGGCATGATGATTGTAAATTTCATTTATATTTGGGATGATAATTGAAGAAATAATTGATTCATGAGAAAATAAATTGAATTGGGTTTGAATTGAGTGGATTTTTGGCTAAATCCATGGAAATGGTTTATGAGGCTTTGGAAAGATCCTAATTTAGTTTGATTTAGTTTTGATGATTTAAATGTATATTTCATTTAAATTTGTGAATATGATTGAAGATATTTGATTGATTCATGAGAAAATAAATTGAGTATGAAGTGATTTGAAGGCAAATTTGGCTAAGCTCATGAAGGTAGGTCATAGGGCTTAGATTTGGACCTTGATTTAGTTTGATTTAGTTTGATTTAATTTTGATCATTTGAATGTATATTTCATTTATATTTAAAAATATGATTGAAGATATAAATTGATTATGAAAAAATCAATTGATTTTAGATTGATTTGGATGGGATTTTGGCTAAGTTCATGAAATTGATTCAATGGACTTAGGAAGGATTTGGTATGATTGCAGATTTTGCCAAATTGGAATTGGAATTGAGTTTGGTTGTAAGTTTGATAGATTGATTGAAGGGTTGAATTGATATTTGAGAAAATCACTTAAGTTTGGGTTGATTTGGATTTGACTAAGGCTAAGTCCATAAGATAAAATCATAAGGCTTAGGTCGATTTTAAGTTTAGATTTGATCATGAGCTTCAATCATTTGGCTTGGAATTTGAATTTGGATTTGGATTTGGTATTTGAATTGAATTTGAGGTCTGGTTATGGCTTAAGAAGGTGAACATGATTGGGTTTAAGCTATAGGGTAGGTGGATCTTCCTAAGTCCTAAGGCACAGCCTAATCCTATGATTAACCCTTCTAAATCTCTAGACTATCTGACTTAAAGGGTGTCTTTCAGTGTGCAACAGCTTTGCTAGGAAGAAAGAATAGCAGGCTTATATCTTCTAATAGAGAAAAATCATTGGGGTGACATGTTGGTAGCACAACAAATTGAACATGACCTAGGGCTGCCCATCGGTGTGCAACTATTATGCTGGAAAGAATGCCTAGTAGACTTAGATCTTCCAAAGCAAAGAACAACTGTTGGGGTTACCTATCGGTGGCACAACAAGTCAAACCCGACCTAAGGGTGACTACTAAGAGAGCATCGTTGGGGACTTATCTCAACTCAAGAGTAGTCAGGTGATTCCTATAGGGAGTTTTCTTATACTGCCCTAAAGATAGGATGCATGCTTGGGAAATGTGCCACTGGGGGATTGATCCACAAGCGAATAAATATTTTGTTTATTTATTATCATGGACCCTGTTGGTGTGTGAGGGACCACATTGAGAAGGGGTTATGTTGGCCTTGACCTACCTCAGATTTATCGATCCAAAGGGAGAATCTGAGCATCCACAAAATAGAATCTCCAACCACAGGGGTGATTACTAAGAAAGGGGGACTATCCAATCCAGTAGTAACTCAAGTAGTGTCTAAATAGGGTTGCAAAGGACGTGATCCAAATAGAGTGCCCATAGGGGAGGTATTGCTAGGAGCGTTATCCTGATCCCTGAAGAAAATAAAGCATGTAGGTATACGATGGCTAACTCAAGGAGAAGGCATATCAGTCTTATATCTGCCAATAGTGGTGTATTCACCGAGTGGGTCATTATCAGTATAGAGAGAACCAACCAACATAAGGTGCCCATCAATGTGCAATGATCAGCCTAGGAAGAAGGCGTATAGACTTACATCTCCCTAAAGTAGAACTGATCACCGGGATAGTTTATCGTCAGCTTGATAGGTGTTATTTAACCTAGGGCTGCGTCTGTAGCGTGCTAGAAAGCGTAGTATACATCTTCCAAAGCAAGGAAAAACTATTAGGGTGACCCATTGTTGGCACAACAAGTCATCCCAACCTAAGGGCGAGTACTAAGTAGGGAGTCACGAAGAAGGATTGGACCTAGACATGAAGTAGTCAAGAGGAAAGAAGTTGTTGGGGAACTTATTATGGTGTTTATTTTCGGGATATGAGGGGACACCATGCAGATCATATAGGATACTTATTAAAGTGATCGGGTATGATATTGAGGTATGGTGTACTATCTTGAAAGATGGAGGAATCTCCCTTCAATGGACCTAGTCACCTAATAAGGACTCCTAAGCCATTATGGGTCTTCTGTACCGAGATTTTTCCCACTTTACATGGATAATAAAGCACAATTTATATTAATCTGGGTTTTAAAGTTCCTTATGGAGGCAAGCCTCCATAGTTGATTATATCCTAAGAAATGTGAATTCCTTAAGAATACTTTCGATTAAAGTAGACAATTAAGGTCTCCAAAGATTTCAAGGTTAGACTATCAAAGGATTGGCTATATTTGAAAAATAAATCAGGATAAATCAATTGGAGAGACTTATTTTTAGAAGTTAAAGGAGATGAGTAGGGAATGCTCATAATACCAAGAAGCCTAGTGAGCATTCTAACCTATCCTATAGTTGGGTTTTATGTATTTGAAGTTGAAGAGAATTATTTTGTTTGAGTTGAAATTTCATTAGATCATTAAGGCTTATAATCTAACAAAATAAGATTGTGGAACTCCTAAGAGGTAAGGATTTATGCTTGTAGTCCAAAGGAAATAGCAACCTTAGATCCTAAATCTATGGAGCTTTAGCATAAGCTAAGGCACGACCTAAATCTAAGCAAAGAGGGGCAGAAGGTTTACCTCCACAAGAGCAGATAAACCACCCGACTGCTGGGATTACAATCACTTAGAGTGGTTGCAAGCTAACTCCTCATATACTTTAAATCCATGTTGTCCAGTCATATAAATTTGCAAGATAGTTGGGTTATTATTTATTTAAAAAGAGACTAAAGTCCTAAACCTGCTCCTAAGAGACTAGAGCATGAGTGGTATGAGCATATGACTTAATCTATAAATGCAAAATCTTTTCAAATTTTATTCCATTTTAGACACATAATTTTGACAAAGGATTTAGGATTTTGATGCCTATATGCATGATGAAATAAAGTTGTTGGCTAATTCAGCGAGAAAGGGGTGTTCTCCAACATAAGGGATGCCCTCATAGGTCAACCATTCTCCTATCATACAAGGATGTAAATCCCCTATTTTCAAGAGTGAAATACTATGATATGCATGTTTTGAAACATTCAACCACACAGCTAATGGGTTGCTAAATCTTTTAATTATCATATTTTATACCTAGGCCAAAAGAATAAGAGGCTGGTGCGGTCGAGTACTATCGTACAACCCAAAAAAAAGAAAAGGTGGGTAGCCAAGCTCTACCCCTATACAACCTAAACATAAAGAATAATTACAATTAGTGAATGCTATGGGGGTCTTCATGTCTTCATATCTTCATTCCTTCATTTGATTTGATTTTGCTCCACTTCAAAGGCATCACAGGGCACCCAAGGACAAAGCCTTCTAGCCACTGCTCATCATAATCCCCCATGGCACTAATCCTAATTCCTAATGCAAAAATTATATTGAAAATAGGAAAAGTAAATCTAACTACATCTATAAAATAGAGGTCAGCTAAACACACATACAATCCCAAACAGTTATATGTGTAATTTAGACTAAGCACCCTACACATGGGTAAGAAAGCCCACCTATCCTAACTTGGATTATGCTTAGGAGTTTAAGCAACCTACAAAGAGTGCATTTATATTTATTTTAAGCATCCTTTAAGCACAATCCTGTAGAAAACATGATTAAGCTAAGAGCGGCCTAACATTCTGTCTGCGAAGCATACACCCTAATATATAGCCTAAAACATTACATCACAAAACAAAACATACATTACATCATACACCATCCTAACTTAGGACTAGAAGTGGTGACTTAATTATAATGTGTGTGTGTTAAGGCTTGTGTGGTATGTCTTGCTAAGCATTAGAGTTATAGTTTTCCAAGTATGGAAGGATTTAATTTAACATAAAGTGTTGGTTTGACTTTAACTTGTTTAATTTATTTGAGAATTTTAATTTATATTTTTGTTTTATTTCATATGGTTTTACTTAGTAACTAAGTGTTATGAAGAGAAGAAAGGGGATCATTCCCTTTCATCCCTATCTTAAGCCACTTTCTAAAGTATGTTAATTTGATTTAGTTCTCTTTAGTGAATGGCTTATTAAATATTTTGAATTAATCTTAAGTTTATGTTCACTATAAATGATCCTATTCTATATGAAAGGCATCTTAAGATTAATTTATTTGAATTACTATCACATGACATATATCAATCATTCCTTTCCATCACATGTAACATGCATATGATTTAATTCTAAGTGTATATATACATAAAATATTTTTAGCACTTCAATGATGAATATGGATATATATTTGAAGTTATTATTTTTCATTTGATTGAATTATTTAGTTATGTTAATTTAAACCTCTATCTAAATTCTTATACAACAATACATAGGGATGAAATTAAATAGGTACTTGTCATTATTAATCAGGGAAGTGAGATAATCAAATGACCTCCTTGGGGCTAACTAAAGCCTCATGTTCCCAGGATGTCCAAATTATATACCCATTCGTATTCAAACATATGTAAATTTGTATGCATGAATCATAAGAAAGAGAGCATTAACTTATATGTAGCACATGTTAATCATTTAGATGATTGTAGAATGCATGTATCCTTGATAAAAGAAGAGGGTTCTAATTCTATAATTAAATACACACACATATATATAAGAGACATAAGCAAGTAAGTGTCATAGTTAACCAGGGAAGTGAGGTAATAAAATTACTTCTTGGGGCTACTTAAAGCCTCGTATTCCCAGGATGTCCAGACTAAACACTTATTTTTTTTCTCAAATACATATGGATGTATACATAAATAAAGGAAGAAAAACCATGCAAAGATTGTATTTTTATTTGATCAAAACATTTATGCATGTGGATTAAAGTCCTATCCAAATTCTAATGTATAAGCACATGTAAATGAAATCAAATAAATGCATGTCATTGTTAACCAAGGAAGTGAGGTAATCAAATGACCTCCTTGGGGCTAACTAAAGCCTCATGTTTTCGAGATGTCTGGACTATATACTTATTAACATTCAAATACATGTAAAACCACACATGAATTAAGGAAAAGAAAGCTTTACTTCACATATCTAAGCTATAAGCACATGGAAACCTATATATGTTCATAACTACTATCACTCTAATCAATGTAATTGATTTATAAACTTTGAAAAAAATAATTTGAATTCATTAGTGATAATAGTCACACATATTATAAATTAATTCAACACATACAAGCTCACAAAAAAAAAGAAAACCATTTGATTTAATTAACTTTGAAAAGATGAATGCATGATTTTAAATGACATACAATATTTAACATGATTGGAAAAGAATGAATAAACAAAAACACATGATTCCACTCAATTAAATTAATTCTAGGGATAATTATGTCAAATAAAACCATTTAAAGTAAACCAAAGCTTTCTTAACATCATTCTTGATTTCATAATTTGATTTGATTTAAGGATGTGAGAAAAGGTTTGCTAGTCCTAACCCATTCCCATGTTTGTTAATTTATTTGGTTTAATGAAATGTGATTAAGTTGATTTTATGAGTTAATTAAGTTGTGATATGCATAAATCCATTAATTAACCCTTCCTTATGTCACCTTAACATAATTACCCAAATAATTATGAGCCAACATGATATGCACTTACATTGGAAATTAAATTAGCAATGACCCTAAGAAATGAAAGAGGCCTAATGCAATTGGCTCATGATTAATGATTAATTACATTAAGAGACTTAATTAAGTACTCTTATAATTCTCCCACACATGTGAGCTAATTATAATTTCTTTAGGATGTCCTTAGGTTGTTGAACACCTAAGGGTCTACCTAATACTTAATTAATTAAGTTCTGATGTGATTATGATTTCAATTTTAATTAATTAATCCATTTAATTAATTAATTAAATCTTAATTGATTTGATTAATGAAATGAACATAGGGAAATAGATTAGAAAGGAGGCCCCCTTATCCCATGGGTTCATTCTTTATTGAACAATGATTAACAACTTAATTAATTAATTTACTATTCATGTGATTAATTAATGATTAATTAACTTAAGAGTAATTAAAGCTTAATTAGTCAATTTCCATATTAATTAAGCAATAAATTCCAAAAAATATCATGGGAGATAAAGGTCATCCTATTAAATTAACCCATAAAGTTTTGGGTTAATTACTTAAGTAATTAGAGAATTATTAAGCTAATTAATTTTGAAATTAAACTAATTAAACCTTAATTACTATTTAAAATTAATTAGGATCATTTTTTATTAATTCTCCTCTAAAATACCTTTAAAATGAGTATTTATTTGTACTTTTCTAATTTTTCTACAATTAGTTATGATTTTTATAAATTTTAGCCATTAAAATACATTAATTAGGCCAAATTAACCCTTAATCCCGTTGGTGCCACATGGCATACTGATGCGGCACACTTTCCACTTGGCACCGCAGGATTGATTATTAAAAATAATTCAAGTCACTTGCGTACAGGCAACGGATGTGCTTTCTCATGCGACATCTGATCTAAGATCGGAAGACCGATTAATCTTGTGGCACTAAAGGATTAAATCAGATAATTATAACAAATCTAATCACGATCGTTCATTTCAATCATGCAGAATGGACAGTGTGTGATCTATCATCACACAAGTGTGGGAGAATGGAGTCCATCCACCATTGTTCACGTGACCCAAGATCACCTAAGCTCGGATTGACTCCAAATAGATCCCACACCTTCACGTGCAGGATCCAAGGGGACCCAAAGATCAAGATCACATGGGATGAAAATTTTCTTTAAAAAGCTCTAACTCATTTTCATCCAAAGGTCAGTTTCAACGGCATACCTCACCGGAACTTAAGACCCGTGGCAAATCCAATTGAGGAAGCTTCTTTGGTGGAGATGAGGCCTATTGATTAGCATAAGCTCCAATTTAAGGTGGTTTGCTTGGAAGGTTGTCACATTGATCAAAATTCACCTCGGTCATCATGAAGCTTTGGGGAAGTTTTATTCTTGCTCGACTAGCTCTAAGGATGGTGTGTATAAATTTAATTACACTTTGGTTGATCCTTGAGCAAATGGGAATGAGAGGATGGTTGCTCTATTTTGGCTTGAAGAAATCGAGAATGGGGATTGAGGAATGAGCTTGGGAGCTTGGGAAATATCTTTGGCGGCTCATCTTGGGTAGTGTGGTGTTTATTTTTGGATGTATGGGGGGAACCACGCAGATCGTAGGGGTACTTATTGAAGTGATCAGGTATGACATTGAGGTATGATGTACTATCTCAAAAGATAGAGGCATCACCCTTCAATGGACTCAATCACCTAATAAGGACTCCAAAGGCATGCTGGGTCTTCAAATATACCATAGATTTTTCATATGCTTTACATGGATGAATAGAGCAGGGTTTATATTAAACTGAGTTATTAAGTTCCCTATGGAGGCAAGCCTCCATAGTTAATTACATCCTAGGGAATAAAATTTCCTAACAATACTCTTGATTAAAGTAGACAATTATCATCTCCAAAGATTTCAAGGTTAGACTACCAAAGAATTTGTTATGTGTAGGAAATCAAATGAAAAGGTTCAAAGAAGACTTATTTTAGAATCCAAATGAAATAAGTAGGGAATGCTTTATACTAGGAAGACTAGTGAGCATTCTGATCTATGCTATAATTAGGCTTTATATATTTGAAAGTGAAGAGATTTACTTATTTGAGTTGAATTTTTATTAGATTGTTAGTCTAATCCACCAACACAAGGTTATGAAAATGCCTGAGAGATGAGGATTTATGCTTGTAGCCCAAAGAAAATAGCTACTTTAGATCCTAAATCTATGGAGCTTTAGTAAGAGCTAAAGTACGACCTAAATCTAAGCGACAGGTGGGCATAAAGTTTACCTCCATAAGAGAGGATAAATCACACTGTTGAGCCTACAACCTGAGTGGCCGCTAGCTAACTTCTCCTATGATTTTAAAACCATGTAGTCCAGTCTTATGAAATTGCAAGATAGTTGGGCTATTATTAATTTAGAAAGAGGTTAAAGTCCTTAAACCCACTCCCTAAGAGACTAGACCATGAGTGGTATGAATAATGACTTAATCTACGGCAAAATCTTTTCAAATTTTATTTAAATTTTGACACTTCATTTTGATAAAGGCTTTTAGATTTTTATATGCCTAAATACATGATGAAATGGATTATTGACCAAATCATCGAAGGGGTGTTTTCCAACACAGGGATGCCCTCAAAGGTCAAGTATTCCCTTATCGTGCAAGGATGAAAATACCCTATTTTCAAGAGCAAAATAATATGATATGCATGTTGTGAAAACATTCAACCATTCAACCATTCAGCTAAGGGGTTTTTAAATCTTTTCATTATCTTATTTAATACCTAGGTTTTATGGTGAGGTTATGAGTTATTTTAAAATTCAGTTATGAGTAATTAATTGGGGTAAATTTAATTTTACCCTAAGAGCCTAACATATCCAGGCCACACATTAAAGCATCATTCATAAAAAATATAAAAAATATGCCATTTGTAATGCACAAATTAAACAAATCACCAAACAATCTTATAAGCTAACGCAAAAGAATGACAGGCCGGTGCGATCGTGTATCGACATACAACTTGAAAAAGAAAAGATGGGTAGCCCAACTCTACCCTTATACAACCTAGAATATAAAAGAATAATTATAATTTTATTAAATGCTATGGGGGTCTTCATTCTTCATTCTTCCCTCTTCCTCCTTCTTTGATTTGGTGGTGCTTGCTTCAAAGGAATCACAGGGCACCCCAAGACAAAGCCATCTGGCCACTGCTCATCCTAATCCCTTATAGTATTAATCATAATTTCTAATGCAAAATTATATTTAGAATAAAATAAATAAATATAACTACACCAAAAAAAAGTGTTAGCTAAACATACATACAACCCAAGAAGTTATATTTATAATTTGGACTTAGCACCCTGCACATGGATAACCAAACCCACCTGCCCAAACTTGGATTATGCTTAGAGGCTTAAGCAACCTGCAAAGAGAGCAATGATATTTATTTCTAAGCATCCCTTAAGCATAATCCCCTTTAAAAAATATGATTAAGCTAACATTGGCCTAACATCCAGTCTACGAGGCATACACCCTAACATCCAGTCTAAAATAATAGATCACAAAACAAAACATATATCACATCATGCACCATCTTAACATAGAACTATAAGTGGTGACTTGATTCTAATGTGTGTGTTAAGGCTTATGTGGTATGTCTTACTAAGCATTAAAGTTCTATTTTTCTAAGTGTAGAGGAATTTAATTTAACATAAAGGGTTGGTTTTACTTTAAGTTGTTTAGTTGATTTTAGGATTTTAATTTATGTTTTCTTTTGTTTCATATGATTTACACTTAGCATCTAAGTGTTATAAAGAGAAGAAAGAGGATTGCCCTCTTTCATCCCCACCTTAAACCACTTCTAAAGCATATTAATTTGACTTAATTTTCTTTATTGAATGGCTTATTAAATGATTTAATTAATCATAAGTTTAGGCTCACTCCAAACAATCTTATTCAATATGAAAGGCTTCTTAAGATTAATCTAATTGAATTATTTTCACATGACATATATCAATCATTCCTTTCCATCACATGTAACATGCATATGATTTAATTCTAAGTGTATATATACATACAATATATTTTAGCACACTTATATGATGAATGTGTACATGTATATTTAAAGTTTATATTCTTTCATGTGATTGAATTATTTAATAATATTAGTTTAAAACTCTATCTAAACTCTTATACAAATATACATAGGTATGAAATTAAATAGGTATGTGTCTTTGTTAACTAGGAAGTGAGGTAATCAAATGACCTCCTTTGGGTAACTTAAAGCCTCGTATTCCTGGGATGTCCAAACTATATACCCATTTGCATTCAAATGTATGTAAATTTTCATACATGAACATAGGAAAGAAAGCTCAAAATCACATGATTAAACCATTAAATTACTTGAACAATTATGGATACATGCATTTTTAATATAAAAGAGGGATTCTCATTCATTACTCACATGTACACACACATGTATAAGAGACATAAACAAGTATGTGCCATTGTTAGCTAGGGAAGTGTAGTAATCAAATGACCTCCTTGGGGCTACTTAAAGCCTCGTATTCCCAGGATGTCCAGACTAAACACTTATTTTTTTCTCAAATACATATGGATGTATACATAAATGAAAGAAGGAAAATAATGCAAAATTATTTTTATTTGATTAAAACATTTATGTATGTAAAAAAAAGTTCTATCAAATTCTAATGTAGGAATACATGTAAATGAAATCAAATAAGTACGTGTCACTGTTAACCAGGGAAGCGAGGTAATCAAATGACCTCCTTGGGGCTAACTAAAGCCTTATATTCTCGGGATATCTGGACTATATACTTATTAACATTCAAACACATGTCAAACTACATATGAATTAAGGAAAAGAAAGCTTTACTTCACATATCTAAGCTATAAGCACATGCAAACCTATATGTATTCACAACTACTATCACTTTAATCAATGTAATTGATTTATAGACTTTGAGAAATAATTTTGAATTTATTAGTGATAATAGCCACACATATTATACATTAATCCAACACATGCAAGCTTACGTAAAAAAATCATTTGATTTATTTAATTTTGAAAATCTGAATGTATGGTTTCAAATGATATACAGCATTTAACATGATTGGAAAGGAATAAATAAACATAAACACATGATTTCATTCAATTAAATTAATTCCTATGAACAATCATATTAAATCAAACCATTTCAAGTAAACTAAAGCTTTTTTAATATCATTTTTAATTTAATGTTTTGATTTGATTTAAGGATGTGAGAAAAGTTTGTTGATCCTAACCAATTCCCATGTTTGTTAATTATTTTAGTTTAATGAAATATAATTAATTTGATTTTATGGGTTAATTAAGTTATAATATGCATTAAGTCCATTAATTAACCCTTACCTATGTCACCTTAACATAATTACCCAAATTATTATGAGCCAACATGATATGCACATACATTGAAAATTAAATTAGTAATGATTCTAAGAAATGGAGGCCTATTGCAATTGGCTCATGATTAATGGTTAATTAAATTAAGGGACTTGATTAAGTACCCTTATAATTCTCCTACACATGTGGGCTAATTATATTTTTCTTAGGATTTACTTAGGTTGTTGAACACCTAAGGGTCTACCCAAGACTTAATTAATTAAGTTCTGATGTGATTATGATTTCAATTTAATTAATTAAACCATTTGATTAATAAATTAAACATTAATTGATTTAATTGATGAAATGAACTTAGAGAAATCAATTAGGAAGGAGGCTAACCTTATCCCATAGGCCCATTCACTGTTCAACAATGACTAATAATTTAATTGATTAATTTGTTATTGTTCATGGGATTAATTAATGATCAATTAACTTAAGAGAGTAATCAAAGAGTAACTAGTCAATTTCCCTAATTAACTAAGCAATAAATCCCAAGAAAATCATGGGAGGCAGAGGTCATCCCATTAAATTAACCCATAAAATTTGGAGTTAATTACATAAGTAATTATGAAATTATTAAGCTAATTAATTTTTTAATTAAATCCTAATTAAGCCTTAATTACTATTCAAAATTAATTAAAATTATTTTTAATTAATTCTCTTTTAAAATACAATTAAAATGATTATTTGTTTGTATTTCTCTAATTTTTTATAATTAGTTATGATTTTTACAAGTTTTAGCCATTAAAACACATTAATTTGGCCTAATTAACCCTTAATCCCATTGCGTCATGCATACGCTACGCGGTGTGCTTTCATGGAGCAAGATTGGTTTTTAAAAATAATCCAAGGTAGCATTTATGTGGCGACGGCGGATGCACTTTCTCATGCGCCGTCTGATTTAAGATCGGATGACCACGATAAATCCCGATGCTAAAAAATTAACTCAGATAATTCAAACAGATCTAATCATGATCGTCTATTCTGATCAAGCAGAACATATGGTGTATGATCTATTGTCATGCGAGCATGTGAGAATGAAGTTTGTCGCCATTGCTCATGTGATTCGAGCTCACCCAAACTCAGATTGACTCCAAATGGATCCAACACTTTTGCACAAAGAATCTAAGGGGATCCAACAGTCAAGATCACACTAGATGAAAGTTTTCTTCAAAAAGCTACAACAAAATTTTCACCCAAGGTCAGTTACAATGGCATACCTCATTGGAGCTCAAGACCGATGGAAAATCAGATTGAGGAAGGTTCGTCTAATGGAGATGAGGCCTTACTAATCAGCATAAGCTCTAATTTGATGTGGTTTATTAGAAAAGCCACTACCCAAAGCGTTGGTGGTCAGCGTTGATCAAAGTCGCGTGACCGATGGTCGATGAACTAGGGAGATAATTCGTTCTTGCTTGACTAGCTCCAAGGATGGTGTGTGCAAAGTTAATTGCACTTTGGTTGAGCCTCAAACAAATGGGAATCAATGGGAGGGTGTCATATTTTGGCTTGAATGAAACTAGGGAACTTGGGAGGCTTGGGAACTCTCTAGGAAGCTCTTGGCAGCTCGTCTTAGGGTTTTCTAGCTCTGAGAAATGCAAGTGTTTGTGTTTGAGTGGAAATGAGGGGGTGTATACCCCCTTTCCACTTGATCAGACAGACAAGCTAAGTTTGGCTCTTTGTGATCATACAGCTACCTCAGAGGGTCATGGGTGTCCTTGAGTGGATGAGTTAGCTCGATTTGGTTGGGTGAAGGTGTGGAGATGGCTTCCAAGAAGGGTAGTGGGTGTCTTGGTGGTTCAAATGCTCCAATGGGGGAGGTGAGGTGATTTCACCTCCCCATGGGTCATGCTAAACTCAACCACCTTTAGGTTAGGTTGGGCAGTGTCCAGAGCCTAGGTGGACCAATGGGAGAATGTCAAGTGGCCAAGGAATAGAAATAACCATTACATGGGTGATTTGCCTCATGTGATACCCCAGCCCAAGGTAGGATGGTCATTTGGCATTGGATTTAATTTGGATAGATTTGGAATGATTCAAAAGTGGTTGGGCCAAATTTCATGTTCATTTGGAGTTCATTTGATTCGATTTGGCTCAATTTAACTCATTTATGTCAAATTGGGTCAAACCAAGGGTTGGGTCAAGTTCATATGATCACTTGGGATGCATTGGTGTCATTGGTTTGGTTTAATTTGGATTAGATTTGGTTTTGGCTTATTTGAATTCATTTGGGCCAAAGAGGTCAAATTTACTAGTTTGACCTAATTGGCCCAATTTGCTTGGGTCATGGCTTGGTTTGGGTTTGGTTAATCATTTGGAATATGTTATGGGCTTTGGTTGCATTTAATTTGTATTGAATTGGGTTTTAGGTTGGTTTGACCTTTTAGGTCAAGTTGTGTTCAATAGGTCATTGGGTCTAGTGGGTCAATTGGGCCCAATCGAGGCTTTGGTCAAGTTCAATAGTCAATTTGAAAGAACTTGAGCCATTGGTTGTAATCAATTTGGTTCATATTTTGATTTGACCCAATTTGATCTTTAGGTCAATTTGGGATCAACTTGGGTCAAGAGGGTCAATTAGGTTTGGTTTGGCTCAATTAAAGGTCAATTCATGTTCAAGTATTGATTTTGGGTTGGTATGAATCATTGGTTTCAAGGAATTTGGCTTAGGTTGCAATTTGGCTAGTTTGGGTTCATATGGGTTAAGAAGGTTGACTTGGTTAAAGGGCTAGGTTGACTTGATTTGACCAAATTTATGATAATTGATCAACCTAGGTTGATCAATAATCATGTTATGAAGTTTGGATTGGCTTAATTCACTTTGATTTCGATTGAATTGAATTTTGGTTCAAATAGGTCAAATTGGTCACTTTAGATCAAGTGAATCAATTGGGTTTAGTTGGCCTGATTTTCCATTGAGTTGAGTTTAGTTGAGTTTATATATGGATTTGGGATAGATATGTAAATTCAATTGTAATTGATTTGGGTTTGAATGAGTTTTGGTTCACTTGAAAATCTCAAGTCAAAAGGGCTAGGTTGTGTTTGACTTGGGTTGATTTTGATTCGGCTTGATAATTATAGATTTTATTTATATTTGGAATGGTGATTAATGAAATGATTAGTTTATGAAAATCAATTGGTTTTTGGTTTGAATTTGAATGGATATTGGCTAAGTCCATGATATTGGATTAAAGGGTTTAGATTTGGATTTTGATTTAGTTTGATTTAGTTTTGATGATTTAAATGCATTTTTTATTTATATTTGTGATGATGATTGAAGATATGATTGATTCATAAAAAAAATCAATTAAGTTTGAAGTGAATTGGGTTATTATTTGACTAAGCTCATGAAGGTTGATTCATATGGCTTAGGAAGGGTTTTGATTTAATTTAGTTTAGTTTGATTTAATTTTGATCATTTGAATGTAGATTTGATTTATGTTTAGGAAGATGATTGAAGATGTGATTGATTCATAAGAAACTCAATTGATTTTGGATTGATTTAGATAGGATTTTGGCTAAGTTCATGAAAATGATTCTAAGGACTTATGAAAGATTTCAAGTTTGGATTTGATCATGGGCTTTAATCATTTGGTTTGGAATTTGGATTTGGATTTGGTATTTGAATTGAATTTGAGGTTTGGTTTGAGAAGGTGAACATGGGTTGGGTTTGGGTTATAGGGTAGGTGGATTATTCTA
Organism: Cymbidium sinense; assembly: GCA_021442155.1. NCBI lineage: Eukaryota > Viridiplantae > Streptophyta > Magnoliopsida > Asparagales > Orchidaceae > Cymbidium > Cymbidium sinense. The sequence continues at coordinate 181,821,531 of CM038220.1, forward strand.
ATCCCTAAGTCATAACCTAATTCTATGGTTAACCCTTCTTATCTCTAGGCTTAGGTTAAGTGTTTACCTAATTGCTAGAAGTGTCTTATGATTAGAGAAGTCTTAGTGTCTAGAAGACTCTAAGTCTAAGATCAGGTAATTGAGAACTCACCCCAAAAGTGAGGTCAACAAAAGGACCCCCAATAGGTGTGGTGTAACTGACAAGGCACATCGCACGTATTAGTATTGACCGAGATGATCAACAACGTCCAAAGGATTGCAAGCACTAATTGAAGTGATCTATAACTAAACCCAAAAGGTAGATAGAATCACATCTTAGTATAATGCAACTCAACTTATGCCAAGTGCATAAGAGAGGGAAAAGGATTTGATTAGAATTTCATGTCAATGACATGAAGGAAGATCCACTAGGGGATCACACATGCATTGGACATGACATGAAAGTGGTTTATGCCGAGGACATAAAAGGAGGAATCCATTGGGGATTGAGTATATGAACCTTCCACTAGAGAAGCAGGTTCAGGATATTCATTGGGGGATATGAATTTGAGTTTGATTATGAATATGATTTGTGGGAAGAAGATCCATTGGGGATAAGAATCTATAACCCTGGGGATTAAGATCGAATTAATTTTAATTTGTTTTATCTTAATTGATGTGGAGGAATATTCGCTAGGGATATGGATTTAAATTACTAGATTTGGAGTATGAACCTTCCACTAGGGAAGCAGGTTTGGGTTATCCACTGTGGATGAGAGTTTGGTTGGATTTCTTTGATTCATTTGATTGGTTTGTTATGGCTCCACTAGGGAGGATGGCTTTGAGCTGAGGGCGTATCCATTGGGGATGTGAATTCAATCAAATTTGATAGATTTAATTTATGGACCCTGTCGATGTATGATGAACCAACTGAGAAGGGGCTCTAGGGGCCTTGGCCTACCTCAGATTTACAAATCCAAAGGGGTAGTCTACCAACCACAATGTAGGACTATCCAACCTAAGGGATGTCTTTCAGTGTGCAATAGCTGTGATAGGGAGAAAGCATAGCATACTTACATCTTCCAAAGTAGGGGACAACCATTGGGGTGATCTGTTGGATGCATGATAAAGTGAACCCGACCTAGGGCGACTACTCAGAGAGTGTCGCTGAGGATCTTATCTCAACTCAAGAGTAGTCAAGATTAATTTCATTTTAATTTGATTTGGTATGTTTTCATTTATTTTGATTTCATTTAATGGATCCCATCGGTGTATGATGGACCACACTAAGAAGGGGCTATGTCGGCCTAGGCCTATCTTAGATTTACCGATCCAAAATGGGTAGTCTACCGGCCAAGGGTAAGACTATTACCTAAGGGGTGTCTTTCGGTGTGCAATGGTTGTACTAGGATGAAGGCGTAGTAGACTTACATCCTTCGAAGTAAAGAACATCCACTCGGGTGACCTATTGGTAGCACAACAAATCAAACCCAACCTAGGGCTACTCGTTAGTGTGCAATGATCATGCTGGAAAGAATGCGTAGTAGACTTACATCTTCCAAAGCAAAGAATGACTGTTGGGGTGACCTATTGGTGGCACAACAAGTCGAACTGAAACTAAAGGTGACTATAGAGAGAGTGTCGTTGGGGACTTATCTCAACTCAAGGATAGTCAGGTGATTCCTTTATGGAGTTTTTCTGAGACTGCCCTAAAGATTGGATTCTTGCTTAGGAAAGGTGTCACTGGGGGCATTCTCCTAATCCAAAAGTGAATATATATTTTATTTATTTGGTATATGGACCCTATTGGTGTCCGAGGGACCACACTGAGAAGGGGTTATGTTGGCCTTGGTCTACCTTAGATTTATCGATCCAAAGGAAGAATCTGTGCATCCATGGAATAAAATCTCCAACCACAGGGGTGGTTACTAGGAAAGGGAGACTATCCAATCCAGTAGTAACCTTGCTAGTGTCTAAATGGGGTCGCAAAGGATGTGATCCAAGTAGAGTGCCCACAGGTGAGGTGCCACTAGGGGCATTATCCTAAATCCTGAAGAAAATAATGCATGTAGGTCACTATCAGCATAGCGAACACCAACCAAGCTAAGGTGCCCGTCAGTGTGCGATGATCAGTCTAGGAAGATGGCATGTAGACTTATATCTCCCTAAAGTAGAACTAATCACCAGAATAGTCTATCATCATCGACATGTGCTATCTGATCTAGGGATGCCCGTCAGTGTGCAACGACTACACTAGGAGGAAGGCGTAGCATACTTACATCTTCCAAGCAAGGAACAATCACTGGGGAGAAACGTTGATGGCACAATAGATCAAACCCAACCTAAGGGTGACTACTAAGTAGGGAGTCATGAAGGAGGACTAGACTCAAACTTGAAATAGTCATGAGGAAAGGAGTTGGGAACTTACCTTAATTCTCAAATATATTTGACCAAGTCAATTCATGATGGATAGTTTAAAAAGAAGGCATAGTAGACTTACATCCTCTTAAATGAAGCCGTCATGATGGTAGCTTACCGATAGCGCAATAAGGCCTACCATGCTAACAAGGTGCTCGTTCTGTGTAGTGTCCAAGTAAGGAAGAAAAGCTTAGCAGACTTACATCCTCCAAAATAAGAAGACCACTAGGGTTACACACTAGGAGGGTAGCACGTCATCTCGACCTAGAGTAGCTTCTAAGTGAGTGCCGACGGGGGCATTATCCCAACTTGAAGTAGCCCAAGATAAAGATTTGTGTTTGTTTATGAGTTTGTGTGTAGTTTGTGTTGCATTGTGCTAAAGAAGGATAGGATGTCACTCGGGTTCTCTCACACCTATCCTAAACACATCATGGAAAATTTACAAACAAAATGTTTTCAATATGGAAGAGATTGAATTTGAAATGGGATTTTTATTGATGATAAATATTTTCAAACATGAATTTATGGATAATATTTCTTTAAGTAAAGCCCATTGATTAGAAGCATTGAGCACTCTCCTTTATGGTTAATAAGCTAATAAGATCTTCCTTGGTAGGCATTCTCTATGGCAAAAGGGTCTTCCCAAGTGGGTTCAAACTTACTTCCCATCTTGCGATGGGCAACAATCGGTCTCTTTAGAACTAAAATAAGCTCTATCCTACTTGGAAAGCTCTAGGATGGACCAACTTGTTATGAGCTTGAATCATTTTGGCTTTATGCAACTCGAGATTCTGGCATGCCTGTAGGCATCTCTCCTCCAAACCTTTGAGCTCTTCTAACCGTAATTTGGCATTAAGCTCCATTGTGATCTTGCTACCAATATTTATCCTTCATGATGGAAGTTAGACTTCTAGTGGTAGAACGGCTTCGGACCCATACACTAAGCAAAAAGGAGTAGACTGAGTTGGAGTCTTCTATGTGTATGCGGTAAGCCCACAAGGCTTCAACTAACTGCTCATGCCACTACCACTTGTTGTCGTCAAGTGTCTTCTTCAGTATTTGGATGAGAGTTTTATTGAAGGCTTTTGCCAAGCCAATTGCCCTTGAGTAGTAGATGGTGGAATATCTCCAATCTATGATGTGTCTTTGGGCAAAGTTATTGATCTTGGTGCTCTTGAATGCAATATCATTATCAGATATACTTCCTCGAGGCACCCTGAACCTATATATGATATGGTTCCTGAAAAACTAGAGCACATGCTGAGTTGTGACCTCTCTGAGCGGAATCGCCTTCACCCATTTGGAAATGTAGTCGGTAGTAGCTAGGATGAACTAATGATCTTTGGAAGGAGGGTCAATCGGACCCACTATGTCGATACCCCCAACACTCGAATGGCCATGAGGCCAATGTTGGATGTAGAATGTTGGGTGGTTGGTGTAGGACCATACCGTGTACTTGACATTGGTGGCATCACCTAGCTACGTCCATGCAGTCTGTTAGTATCTTAGTCTCTTGATCTTAGCTTTTATCTTTGGACTGGATTGATGAGCTCCACATAATCTTGAGTGTACCTCGATCATGATCTTATGGACTTAATGTTTGTCTAAATAATATAACAACATATGATCAAAGGACCGCCAGTATAAGGTGCCATCTTCTAGAGTGTAGGAAAGTGCTCTATGCTTCACCTAATGTGCTAGTGACTTCTCTTGAGGTAGTTTGCCTCTATTTAAGTAATTTATAAATGGTTGCCTCCATTCCAGCTCTTCATCCTTTTTGGCAATGGAAACCTCCCCTTCAAGAGAGTATCTTTCATGAGTTCGGTATCAATAAGGGATAAGACTTATCTATTTTGGACCCGTATGGATATGGACTCATCTTCCGGACATGGAAACTCCTTGGCATGTTTGGCTAAAGCATCTACTAAGACATTATCTCCTCAAGGAATCTTGTAAATGGTAACCTCCAGGATTTGGGCCAACAACTCCATAGTGAACTTGTGGAAGTGATGCAGCTTAGGCTTTAGAACATTGTAAGACCCAGTGATTTGGATAATGACTAACTGAGAATCCCAAAAGATGTTGATGTTTTGGATGCTTAAAGTAATGGCTAACTCCAAATTGGCAATCAAAGCCTCATATTTGGCTTCATTGTTGGTGCAAGGATTGGATAGGTGATATGAGAATCTCATCATTGTAGTCTGGAGTTAGGAGAACTACTCCTACCCCTGGCTTTCTTGGAAGAGTAAATTATGGTTATTTTCCTCTTTAAGAGGAAGTCACACCATCAAAGTACATCTCTCACTGGTGAATGCTAGTGTCCCCTAAGTTCATGATTTGTTCATCGGAAGGTCGTCACTAAGCGAAGAGTCAGCAGGAAATGGGTGTGCTACTAAGAAATCTGCTTGTGCTTCTTCTTTCACCGCATGAAGGGGTATGAAAGTAATGTCAAACTATGATAAAATCATGGACCAACATTCCAACCATCCGAATAGCATCGATCATGTCATGAAATATTATAGAGGATTGATCATGGAGATCAAGTTCACCTTATGGGAAAGCATGTAGTGTCATAGCTTTTGGGATGCAAAGATTAAAGCTAAGCAATTCTCAATGTCCAGATAGTTTGCTTCAGCATGGATTAGACAATGATTGAGGTAGTGCAGCATGTTTTCCTTCCTTTATCATTAGCTTGGGCCAACAAAGCACCAAAAGAGTCATCTAATGCAGTAAAGTATGAGCAGCTTGCTTGGGATAGGGGCTGCTAGAACTAGCAGCATCATCAAGTAGTGCTTGATATCTTTGAAAGCATGTTGACACTTATCATCCCACTTGAACTTGGCATCCTTTTTGACAAGTGCTGAGAATGGTTGGCATCTTTCTGATAGGTTGGATATAAAGCATCTTAGATACATCAACCACTCTTGGAATGATCTGACTTGAGTTAAACTTTTAGGGGGTGGCATTTATAATATCGCTTTGATCTTTTTGGGATCAATTTCGATTCCCCAGAGTCAGACAATAAAACCAAAGAATTTTCCTGAAGCTACTCCGAATGCACACTTCAAGGGGGTTCATTTTGAGGTTAAATTATCTTAACCATTCAAAAACTACACTCAAGTCAAAGAGATGGTCTTCCTTTCTTTACTTTTGACTACGAGATCATCAACATAGCATTCGACTTGATAATTAATGAGTTCGTCAAAGATTCAAGTCATGTCCCGCTGGTAGGTAGCACTGACATTTTTAAGGCTGAAAGGCATGACCTTATAGTAATTAATTTTGATCGGGGTTCAAAAAGTAGCATTTTTCTCATCTTTAGGGGCTATCTTTATTTAGTTATATCTATATAAGCCATCCATGAAAGAGAAGACTGCATGAGATGAGGCTATGTCCACCATCATCTCTGGTATTGGTAGTGGAAATTCAACTTTCAGACATGCCTTATTTAGATTCCTAAAATTGACACATATGTGAATTTAGCCATTCTTCTCCTTAACTAGGATGACACTGGCCAACCAGGTAGGGTACTTTTATTCCCAGATGAAGCCAGCATCGATCAATTTCTTGACTTTAGAAATGACCTATTGTTCAATGTCTAATCGCATGCATCTAGGAGCTTGCTTGATAGGGTTAGCACTAGGCTCTATTGATAGTTTATAGACTGCAATGTTAGGAGATAAATCAAGCATCACTTCATAACTCTATCCAAAGTAGTCCTTAAACTCAGTCAATAACCTAACTAAGTCATTGGTTTCAATTTTATTCAACAAGGAACTAATGTATTTCGGGCGTAGATCTCCTTCAGTTCCTAATTTATTTTACTTGAGCTTGTCAATGGTTAACTTAATCTCTTCTTTGAACTCTGGTGGTGCATCTTTAACTTCAAAATCATTTGGACCATCTAAAGTTTCTAAGCATACCTCCTCATATGAGTTAAAGTGATTTGAAAAGAACCTATCAAATTTGAAATGATTAGTGATGATTAAGCAGTAATCATCATCATCAACTGGGCCCACTATACTAAATCCTAGTCTTAGTCTTGATTGAGAGCTTTTGCATCTATTCTTCCATATTCTTTTGAAATAGTCTGACATACTTTGACCAGGTGTGTGGGATTAACCTTTTCTTTTGCTATATTACGAACACACGGTGAGTACCAATCAAAAGGTAATTCTATTAAATCTTTATATGAAGCTTCCTCAAGTTCTACATCAACTTCTTGACTTGAGGATGATCCTCCAAGAAAGAACCTCTGAGTCTTCACATCTATGGATGACTTAGGGGAATCCTTAACTACCAAACCCTCACTTTTTTGTGAGAAAAGTGGGGTTAGAGCTAAGGTTCCCAACTGATGCCTAACTATTACACATATAGACTTGGATACACTTATGCTTTGCATTGGAGCCCAGTCTTCATCATTGTCCGGCTCAAGTATCACCTCCAAGGGAATCTATTATTGAGAAGAGCTGGTTGACATGCTAACCATATAAGACTCATCCTCTAAACTAGATTCTAAATCTATATTGATTAGGTGTACTCTGGAGATGTATCTCTCTATTGGGTGTAAGGAGGTTTTCCACCCCAGGGCGCCTCACACTGGCCTCTTCCTTACATAGTGGGTCATTATCCTACCCATATGTTTGAATGGAGTAACTGTGGGTGGAATCTAATGTCAGGCTCCACTTCCTCCTCCAAGTCTATTTCTCTCTCCCTTTTTTTTCTTTTTTTCTTTTTCTTTTTCTTTTTCTTTTCTTTTTCTTTTTCTTTCTCTCTTTCTTTTTCTTTTTATTTTTCTTTCTCTTTTATTTTTGTACTTTGGCCAAGTTTATGAGAATAGACTTGTTAGTTTTGAGGGAGTTAGTAAGCATCCTCATTATATGCACCTGAGAATGGACATTAGCGATCCACCTCTCACAAACTTCATACACTTATATAGAGAAGATTGAACCATGTTGTTTTCATGTATCCATGGTCTCCTTAACAAAGCATTGAAAGATGTATATGAGTATATAATATGAAACTTAGCTTCAGTCTTCCAATCATCTATCTCTAAGGGCAACACAATGGAGCCTAAGGCCCTCTCACCTTGTTCATTGAATCCTCTCAACATCATCCTTTATTTTTATAGTTTGTAGATGTCGATCATCAAGTAGGCAAGAGTTCTTAGACTCATAATATTGACTGATGCACCAAGTTCAATCAACACTCTTGATAGCTTGTACCTACCAACATCTATTGTAATGTAAAGAGGGCGATTGTGCTCGGTCATCCTTAGAAGTAAGCCTTCATCATTGAATGTAACTCCTAAGATGTCCTTTGAGTGACATGCCTCCTCTTCAGTAGCGATCGCTAAGCCAAGCATATCTTAGGATCAAGTAAAGCCTTGATTATAGATTCCCTCATCTCTTTGGATAAAATAAGGGAATCGTATATGGTTAACTTAGCTGGCAACTTTCTAAGATGAGGTAGGATGTTGTAATCAACTCTAGATTGGTCCTCCACAAGCATATCCATAGGTGGAGCATCCTATGGAGGGGCTATTTGTTCACTAGAACTAATGACTTGCTTACCCTTATCTTGAGGTGCTATCCTAGGAGGTAGAACTTTTCCACTATGTAGGTTTACTTCAGTGACTTCATGTGATGGGTTGGTGGAAAGTTCTACCTGCTCATTGGGCATACCTTTAGCTTCTCCTATGGGACCCTCGGAGTCAGTTGACTCTAGTCAATCTCAATGGTGAACCCAATTGATTCAGAAAAGGAAAGTCAAATTATGAATCATGAAGAGAAAGCATCAAAAATACTATAGATTTTATTATTATTTAGACTTCGAGAGCTTTCAACGAATAAAATCAGAAGCATCATAAGTGGACAAGATATAGGTAGAATCTACTTTCTTCATTGATTTCTTTCTAAGTAGTGGTACATGATAGAAATTAAGTAAAGTAAGCAGAATGAGGGGTTTAGTGCCCTCATCCATAGATACAATGCTCCAGTCAGTAGAAGAAGAGCTGGATGAAGTGGTAGTAGCTACAACGGTGGAAGGAATGCTGAACTTGGACAATGGTTGAGCTACTGGACTATCCTGAGCAAGCGTGGACTACTGTTGCTGCTGTTGAGCTCCTACCCTCCATGAGTTATCTTTGGCAACTTGCAAACCTTCCTTCATATTGGAAGTTTGAGCTACCTCGGGCACCTGCAAGGAAAGTTTCTTGATCATAGAGATGATCTTTTTAGAGGTTCGGGATAAGAAGATATCCAACCTTCTTTTATCTTGAGATGATCACATGTATCTCAAGGATTACTCTAATAGAACTAGATGTTTGTTCCAACAAGTATTCCTTAGGGATAATAATGGAACCCAACTTGTAGTTGTGCTCAAACAAATCTTTGAAAGTGATGCAATCCTTTAAGACATAGCCTAACATGCGATGATAGGGGAAAAGTTAGGATCATCACTCTTGCCCACTTCCTCCGACATCTTAAGCTCTGATAGCTGGAAATCAAGTTTCTTTAAGAGATTTTTAGAAATTTTCTTGACTACCTCCCTCTTGAACGAATAGGGCTTGTTTAATTTGTCCAGAAGAGTAGGTGGATAGTAGCTACCTGGTGGTGGATATAAATACGTTGCTGAGTGTACTGCTGTGGAGGCGGTGGTAGTGACCACTGTGGTAGCTATGGTGGCTGGTATAATGGCCAAGGAGGTGGAAGAGGAGGTGGCAAAGGAGGCTCTTGAGCTGGGGCTCTCAAAGAACTCTTTGGCTACTTCCCCACTAACACCACTCCCCCTCTTCTCAAACACGTTCTACATCTTGGCTTAGATGATTGGTCTTGGATAGATAACTATTTGGCTACTTCTTGTAGATTGGTCGCCTTATTGATTAATTTCTCAAAGGTTTTGATTGTGAAGCCTTTGAGCATGAAAGCAATTGGGCCATGGATATTTTTGAGAAGAATTTCAATGGGATGATATTCAGACAGTTGTGGTTCATATTTCATACTCAAGTTATGTGACTTGAGAATGTAATCAATAAGGGACTTATTGGGATTTTATTTTGCTACAATGAGGCCACCCACAGTTACCCTTTGTTGGGCTCCAGAAAATCTCTTGACAAAGAGTTGCTCCAACTCAACAAAAGTCTTCAGCGAACCATTGGCGTTGGCCAATTAAATACAACCCGACAAGCTCTAATGAATAAGCGTAAGAAGTGTCCACCCAGGTATTGCAACAACTCTAAATGTGCCATATGTTGTCGTGGGTTCCCACTGCCATCAAAACTTTGAAGAATGGTGGAACGAACCTCTTGGGGTATTGGACTACATCAAATTCCTCTGGGTAAGGTCTACCCTTTGGAATGGATGAGCTCCCCTGAGCATGTGCCAACGCTTCCTTCACTTGTTGCTCCATCATCTTGATACCTTTTTCATGCATGGAGGTGCCTTCTTCCTATGCAAACTACCATTATCCATGGGAGGCACTCTTGGGATGTAAATGGAGCCAATCGGCCTCCATGGGGCAAAAGAGCTTGATTCTATAGTGCTAGAACTACTAGTAACAAATCCTCAACCCTCCTCTCCATCCTGTTGACCGCTCTTCCTTCTGCCTGAGATGTTGAAGGGTGTTGGGTCAAATGAGAGGTGTCGCCTTCCTCGATCACAACACCCTCCTAACTTTGATGGTCTCTATGGAGGGATCCTTGAGTATTGACCATATGGATTTTTGTTGAATCCTCAAATTGGTCATCCTCACTAGAGTCAAAATCTACTCTACCCTCTTCTTGATCTGAATGATCACTCCCAAGAAGTTGTTTCTTCTCGATAAAGTAGCATTCTATGATATCATCTAGTGAATGATCTCATACTCTGCCATGCAAAATTGGTATAAACACCCACTAACGACTGACTATAAGACTATGCTCATCTAAATCTATATATCGGACATTGCCTATTGATGGAGTGCTCTCCCTAGGGGGATCAACCACTATGGGGACTGCACTAGTATCCCCTATTTTCTCTACTGCTGACTGCGATGGTGGAGCGACTATGACACTTTTGGGTCACCACTCCTTCTTCATCATTATTGAAGCAGAAGGTCGAATGGGAGAGCTCGACCTCACCTCAACAGGTGGCGTACATGGAGTGGGAACCTTAGGCCATAGTCAGATCACCAATGGAGATGTCCTCTCTCCAGATGCAGACTTTTGTACCTTGGTGGGGACTATGGAAGGAGGGACTTGGACAGGTGATGGTGGGAGTGGAGCGTGTGGGTGGAGACAGACACTCGAGCTCTCCTCTTGTGGGCTGGCCTATGGACTATGTTGTCTGTATGATTGGCTCAAGTAGCCTGTTGATCGAGAAAATCCATCAATCGAGGCGCTATTTGTGTACCTCCTCTCTTCCCTCAGCTGCAACTCTAGCCTCCATGGATTTCTCTCTACATATCTGATCCCTAACACTCCTAGGGATCAGAGTCCTCAATTCAAATAATGTATCAAATTCCAAGCATCCGTGGGCTCTGTTGACCTGGGGAAGAACTAATGTAGACCATAGGGCTTCCTCTCCCTGGCGGGTGTGGTGGTGATAATGTGGCAATCCTCCTATAGTCTTCTCCATCCAGTGAGGACTGCTACCACTCAAGAGTGGAGAGGTCTCAGAGAGAACCCTCTGACGTGAGGTGACATCACCCAGCCTCATGCTTATAGTGCTGCTTAACCTTTTGATTCTTGTTATGGTGTTGTGTCTTGGTAAGCAAAGAAGAATGAGAACTAGAACCTACCTCAAAAGTAGGGGAGACTATCTCAGAGGCCAAGATAGCTTTCCCCTTTATAGTGGGGGAAACTAGTGAAGAGGTACTATTTGAGACTATGGAGTGACAAAATGATGCACAACCCAGAAACTAAAATCAACATAATTAATATTGGAACTATCGTGGGAACCTCAACCTTCCTCTTAGGAAACTCAAATGATGGATGTCAAAACAGGAATGGCTGTACGCACTCCACCTTTCTACTGACCATGAGGGCCTCATGAGACTTCAGGACACCTCAAATCCATCAAAGAATGAATGTGATAGTGTTGGTGAGTATGGCCTAATACAAGGCCAAATCCACACTAGTCGGGAAGGAGAAAACCATCTTTCTAGAATACATTATGAAGGACTGACTAAAGAAGTGAACGAAGGACTGAACTACTATCTCTGCATTTTTTGAAAGTAGAACTGAATCAGACCCTTGCTTTAATAACTGCCTTCAAACATTGACTTTTGATTTTGGAATTTGAACCCACACTTAACAAATTTCGGTATGTTAAGTGGGATTTATTGAATTGGAGAGATTTTGATATTTGAGGAGAGACTTTGTCATAGGATTTGATTTTAATTTGGAACCCACATCTAATAAATTTAGGTATGTTGAGTGGGGTTCATTCATTTTGAGAGACTTCGGAGATCAACTTATTTTATTTTATCCTTTGTTTGAAATTTTGATTTTGGAATCCTCACTTAGCAAATTTAGGTATGCTAAATGAGATTCAAATGTATGTTTGAAAATAATTTTTGAAAGCATTTTTTTTGTGATGATGTTTGTCATATGTTTGATGTGTTTGATTTGATTTTGAAAATGGGATCCTTACTTAATAAATCAAGGTATGCTAAGTAAAGCCCAATTGTGTTTGATATTTTATTTTGATTTGAAAATGATATCCTTACTTAACAAATTTGGGTATGTTAAGTAGGGTCCAAGTGTGTTTGATATTTTTGTTTTATTTTGACTTGAAAAGAGGGGAAACTCTCATTTAACAAATGTGGGTACGTTAAATAGAGTTTAATTTGTTTTATTTGTTGTTTGGTGATGGAATTCTTCTTTGACAAATTAGGGTATATGGAATTCAAATGTGTTTTGATTTTCATGATTTTTGTAAAAGGGGAACTCTATTTAACAAATTTAAGTATGTTAAATACAATTCAATTCATTTTGATTTTTGAAAAAGGGAACTCTCATTTGACAAATTTGAGTATGTCAAATGGAGTTCAAATATGTTTTGATTTTGCATGTGATGTTGCTTTTGAAAAGAGGGAACTTTCACTTAACAATTTTGGGTATGTTAAGAGAGGTTTAATGATATGTTGCTTTTTTTATTTTGTTTTGATTTTGAAAATGGAACACCATTTAACAAATTTAGGTATGTTAAGTGGAGTTGGTTAATTTTTGAAAAATGTGTTTGAAATATTTTGAAGAACTCTCATTTAACAAATTTGGGTATGTTAAATGGAGTTGGTTGATTGATTGATTTTATTTTGAAAAATGTGCTTTTGAAAATTCAATGAAAAGGATTTTGATGATGCATATTTCATTTTAATTTTTAAAAAGGATCCTCATTTAATAAATTCAAGTATGTTAAATGACACTTGATTACCTTTATTATCTGAAAAGAGATTTTAAGGCTTTCTATTTTTGTAAACTTTATATTATGTGAAGCCCAATTCAAAAATGATTTTATTTAGAAAGAGTGCTTTTGGAAAATTTTGCAAAAGACTTTGTTTGTTTAGTTTGAATTTTATTGAAACTTTCTTGAATATGGGATGAACCTTGCCTCACCAGTGATAAAGAGGTTCTAAGTTTAGTCATCTCCTTTCATTAGTTAATTTATTTTTTTATTGGGGGGGACGGTTTCAAGACCTAGATGGAGAGAGGTTTTAAAACCTAAAGGATGTTGGCTAGCTTTGCTTAAAGATGAAATAATCTAAGTGCTAATATAAAGAAAGATAGTCTTGGACTTATATGAAATATATGTCCACTATCAATGTTTAGAGACAATAATTGTCTACTAAAGATGGAGAAAGGAACCATCCCCAATGGAGTCGCCAGAAAAATTGTGGTGTTTATTTTTGGATGTATGGGGGACACCAATAGGGGTACTTATTAAAGTGATGGTGATATTGAGGTATGATGTACCATCTCAAGATAGAGGCATCACCCTTCAATGGACTAATCACCTAATAAGGACTCTAAGGCATGATGGGTCTTGAATATACCAAGATTTTTCCCCTACTTTACATGGATGAATAAAGTTGGGTTTATATTCGGGTTCTAAAGTTCCTATAAAAGCCTCCATAGTTAATACATCTTAAGGAATGAAATTCCTAAGAATACTCTTGATTAAAGTAGACAATTATATCTAAAGATTTCAAGTTAGATATCAAAGGATTGGTTGGAAAATCAATTAGGAAAGTTCAAGGAGAAGACTTATTTTAGAATCCAAAGGAGGAAGTAGGAATGCTCATGATAAGGAGGCCTAGTAAGCATTCCAATCTATCTATAATTGGGCTTTATATGTTTGAAAAGTGAGATTTATTTTTGAGTTGAATTTTATTAGATTGTTAGGGCTTATAATCCACCAACACAAGGTTGTGGAAATACCTAAGAGGTGAGGATTTATGCTTATTGCCCAAAGGAAATAACTACCTCGAATCCTAAATCTAGTGAGGTTTAGTAAGAGTTAAAGCATGACCTAAATCTAAGCGGCAGTGGACATAAGGGTTTACTTCCACAAGAGAGGTCAACCATCAACTTATGGACTTACTTAGAGTGGATGACTAACTCCTCTATGATTTTAAATCCATGTATGTGGTCATATGAATTTGCAACATAGTTGGGCTATTATTTATTTAGAAAGAGACTAAAGTCCTAAACCCACTCCTTAAGAGACTATAGCATCAGTGGCATGAGAAATTACTTAGTCTAATGAAAAATCTTATCAAATTTTATTTAATTTTTGACGCTTCATTTGTATAAAGGCTTTAAGATTTTGATGCCTACATGCATAGTGAAATAAATTATGGGCCAAATCAAAAGAGAGAGGGTGAAACTCCGTCAGTAGGGGTTGCTCTCACAAGTCAAGTGGTCCCTATGCATGTAAGGATGGAGGCCTCATTTTGCAAGAATGATTCAAGATGATATGCATGATGTGAGACATACAATATTCAACTAACGGGTTGCTAAATCTTTTAATTATCTTGTTTAAGACCTAGGCTTTATGGTGAGGTTATGGGTTTTAGAAAATTTTATTTATGAGTGATTAGTTAGGTAAAAAATATATTTTTATCTTAAGAACCTAATTTTAAGAAACTAGGAAAAGTATGTCATTTCTAATGCACAAACTAAACAAATCATCAAACATTTTATAAATTTAATGCAAAAGAATAAGAGGCCAGTGCAGTCGAGTACCACCATACAACCCAAAAAGAAAAAGATGGGTAGTCGAGCTCTACCCTTATACAACCAAATATAAAAGAATAATTTACAATTGAATCTTATGGGGTTCTTATCTTCATTCTTCCTCCTTCTTCTTTGATTTGGTGGGTTTCAAGGCATCACATGGCACCCTAGACAAAGCCTTCTAGAATGCTCATCCCCTAGCATCCAATCTAATTAATCTAATTACAATTATAAAATAGGAAAATAAAACTAACTATACCTACAAAATATAGGTTAGCTAAACATACAATCTCACATTATATATATATATATATATATATATATATATATATATATATATTTGGACTTAGCACCCACATGGGTAGCCCACCTATCTAACTTGGATTATGCTTAGGTTTAAGCAACCAAAGAGAATTTATATTTATTTTAAGCATCCCCTTAAGCATAATCTTCTGAAAAATATGATTAATAATATATCCATCCTATGAAACATACACCCAACATCCTAAAATATTACATCACAAACATACACCATACACCTTCTAACATAAAGCTAGAAGTGGTGACTTAATTCTAATGTGTGTTAAGGCTTGTGGTGTCTTAATAACTAGAGTTGTATTTTTCTAAGTTTGGAAAGGATTCAATTTAATATGAAAGGTTGATTTCACCTGAAGTTGTTTAATTGATTTGAATTTTTTTATTTATGTTTTCTTTTGTTTTATTTGATTACACTTAGCATCTACGTGTTATAAAGAGAAGAAAGAGGATTGCCCTCTTTCATCCCTACCTTAAGCCACTTTCTAAAGTATATTAATTTGATTTAATTCTCTTTAGTGAAATAAATTACATTTTAAATTAATCCTAAGTTTAGGTTCACTTTAAATAATTTATTTAATATGAAAGGCATCTTAAGATTAATTTAATTGAACTATCACATGACATATATATCAATCATTCCTTTCCATCACATGTAACATGCATATGATTTTAATTCTAAGAATATCTATACATGCAACATATTTTTAGCACACTTAAATGATGAATGTGGATATATACTTGAAGTTTATATTTTTTTATTGAATTATTTAATCATATTAATTTAAAGCTCTATCCAAATTCTCATACAAAAATATATAGGGATGAAATTAAATAGGTATGTGTCATTGTTAACCAAGAAAGTGAGGTAATCAAATGACCTCCTTGGGGCTACCTAAAGCCTCATATTCCCTGGATGTCCAAACTATATACCCATTTGTATTCAAACACATGTAAATTTATATACATGAACATAAGAAAGAAAGCTCCAAACCATATGACTAATTGATTCAATCATCAAGTCAATTATGAATGCATGTATCCTTGATAAAATGAAAGGGGTTCTAATTTCATAATTAAATACACACACACATGTATAAGAGACATAAGCTAGTACTTGCCATTGTTAACCAGGAAAGTGAGGTAATCAAATGACCTCTTTAGGGCTAGCTAAAGCCTCGTATTCTCGGGATGTCTATACTAAACACTTATTTTCTTAAATACATATGGATGTATACATAAATAAAGGAAGGAAAATGGTGCAAAGATTGTATTTTTTTATTGACACATTTATTCATGTGGATTAAATTCCTATCCAAATTCTAATGTAGAAACACATGTAAATGAAATCAAATAAGTATGTGTCGCTGTTAACCAAAGTGAGGTAATCAAATGACCACCTTGGGGCTACCTAAAGCCTCATATTCCTGGGATCTCCAGACTATATATTTATTAACATTCAAATACATGTAAAATTGCATATGAATTAAGGAAAAGAAAGCTTTACTTCACATGTCTAAGCTATAAGCCCATGCAAACCTATATATGTTCATAACTACTATCAATCTTATCAATGTAATTGATTTATAAACTTTCAAAAAAATAATTTGAATTTATTAGTGATGATAGCCACACAAATTATAAATTAATCCAACACATGCAAGCTCACAAAAAAAGAAAAATCATTTTATTTAATTAACTTTGAAAAGATGAATGCATGATTTCAAATGACATATAACATTTAACATGATTGTAAAGGAATAAATAAACATAAACACATGATTCTATTCAATTAAGTTAATTCCTAGGGACAATCATGTCAAATAAAACCATTTAAAGTAAACTAAAGCTTTCTTAACATCATTCTTTCTTTCATATTTTGATTTGATTTAAGGATGTGAGAAAAGGTTTGTTGGTCCTAACCTATTCCCATGTTTATTAATTCATTTGGTTTAATGAAATGTGATTAAGTTGATTTTATGAGTTAATATAGTTATAATTTGCATAAAATCTGTTAATTAACCCATCCCTATGTCACCGTAACATAATTACCTAAATAACTATCAGCCAACATGATATGCACATACATTGGAAATTAAATTAGCAATGACCCTAAGAAATAAAAGAAGCCTAATGCAATTGGCTCATGATTAATGGTTAATTAAATTAAGGGACTTAATTAAGTACTCTTATAATTATCCCACACATGTGGGCTAATTATAATTTCCTTAAGATTTCCTTAGGTTGATGAACACCTAAGGGTCTACCTAAAGATTTCATTAATTAAGTTCTAATGTGATTATGATTTCAATTTAATTAATTAAACTATTTGATTAATTAATTAAACCTTAATTGATTTGATTAATGAAATGAACTTAGGGAAACAGATTAGGAAGGAGGCCTTATCCTTATCCCATGGGTTCATTCACTGTTGAATAATGATTAATAACTTAATTAATTAATTTATTACTATTCATGGGATTAATTAATGATTAATTAACTTAAGAGAGTAATTAAAGTTTAATTAGTCAATTTTCCTAATTAATTAAGTAATAAATTTCAAGAAAATCATGGAAGGCAGAGGTCATCCCATTAAATTAATGCACAAAGTTTGGGGTTGACTTACATAATTAAGGAATTATTAAGCTAATTAATTTTTTAATTAAATCTTAATTAAGCCTTAATTATTATTCAAAATTAATTAAGATCATTTTTAATTAATTCTCCTCAAAATACCTTTAAAATGAGTATTTATTTATATTTTTTAAATTTTTCTACAATTAGTTATGATTTTTTACAAATTTTAGCCATTAAAATACACTAATTAGGCCTAACTAACCATTAATCCCGTCGGTGCCACATGGTGCGCTGACGTGGCATGCTTTCTACGTGGTGCTGCAGGATTGATTACTTAAACACAATCCTAGTCAGCATTTGCATGCGGTGGCGGCTTTCGTGCCTTGCCGATCCCGATTGGATACCATAATTAATCTTGTCTAAAAGTTAAATTGGATAATTCTAATGGATCTAATCTGACCATCCATTTGATCACTGGAATGGATGGTGCATGATCTATCATCATCGGAGGGAGAATGGAGTTCATCGCCCTCGATGAGCCGATCGACTCAAATGGATCCACCTTTTGAAGGATCCAAGGAGATCCAACGGTCAAGATCATGCAGAATGAACATTTTCTTCAAAAAACAACTCATTTTTTCCAAGGTCGGTTTCAATGGCATACCTCAAGACTCCAAGATGGGTGGCAAATCCGATTGAGGAAGCTTCATCTAGTGGAGATGAGGCCCTACTAATCAGAACAAGCTCTAATTTGAAGTGGTTTGCTCGAAAGGCCAATACCCAAAGTGTAGGAGGCTGGCATTGATCGAAGTCCACCCTTCGATCTTCGAGAAGCTTGGGGGAAGTTTTGTTCTTGCTCGACTAGCTCCAAGGATGGTGTGCGCAAAGTTAATTGCACTTTAGTTGATCCTTGAGCAAACAGGAACAAGAGGATGGTTGCCTTATTTTGGCTTGAAGAAAATCGAGAATGGGATTGAGAAATGAGCTTCAAAGCCTGGGAAATGTCTCTATCAGCTCGTCTTAGGTAGCTAGGGCTAAGAATGAATTTGTGTGTGTTGAGTGGAAATGAGGGGGTGTATACCCCCCTTCCTCTTGATCAGATGGCTCAACTTAGTTTGGCTCTTTGTAATCATCTGGCCACCTAAAAGGGTCATGGGTGTCCATGAGTGGATGAGTTGGCTCAATTTGGTTGGGTGAAGGTGTGGAGGTGGCTGCAAAGGAGGGCAGTGGGTGTCCTTGGTGGTTCAAGTGCTCCAACAGGGAAGGTGAGGTGATTTCACCTCCCATGGGTCATGGCTGACCCAACCACCTTTGGGTCAGGTTGGGCAGTGTCCTAGGAGCCTAGGTGGACTAATGGGAGAGTGTCAAGTGGCCAAGGAATGGAAATGACCATTTACATGGGTGATTTACCTCATGTGATATCCCTAGCCTAAGGGTAGAATGGTCATTTGGTATTAGATTTTATTTGGGCAGATTTGAAATGAGTCAAAAGTGGGTTGGGCCAAATTTCATGTCATTTGGAGTTCAATTAGTTTGATTTGGCTTAATTTGACTCATTTAGGTCAAATTGGATCAAATCGGTTAGGATGACCAATTGGTCAAATTGGGTCAAACCAAGGATTAGGCCAAGTTTATATGATCATTTGGGATGTGTTGGTGTCATTAGTTTGGTTTAATTTTATTTAGATTTGGTTTTGACTCATTTAATTTCATTTGGATCAAATGGGTCAAGTTGACCAATTTGACCCAATTGGCCAAATTGGCTTGGTCATGGCTTGGTTTGGTTTTGGTTAATCATTTGGAATAAGTTGTAGGCTTTGGTTGAGTTTAATTTTGATTTGAATGGGTTTTAGGTTGGTTTGACCCTTTAGGTCAAGTTGGGTTCAATAAGTCATTTAGGTTTAGTGGGTCAATTGGGTTCAATTGAGGCTTTGGTCAAGTTCAGTAGTCAATTTGGAACGAACTTGAGCTTGATTGCAATCAATTTGGTTCATATTTTGATTTGACCCAATTTGGTCTTTTAGGTCAATTTGGGTCAACTTGGGTTAAGATCACCAATTGGGTTTGGTTTGGCTCAATTGAAGGTCAAGTCATGTTCAAGTATTAATTTTGGGTTGGTATGAATCATTGGTTTCAATGAATTTGGCTTAGGTTGCAATTTGGCTAGTTTGAGTTTATATGGGTTAAGAAGGTTGACTTGGTCAAAGGGCTAGGTTGACTTGGTTTGACCCAATTTATGATAATTGATCAACCTATGGTAATAAACAATCATGTTATGAAGTTTGGATTGGCTTAATTCACTTTTATTTGGATTGAATTGAATTTTGGTTCAAATAAGTCAAATTGGTCACTTTGGGTCAAGTGAACCAATTGGGTTTAGTTGGCTTGATTTTGGGCTGAGTTGAGTTTAGTTGAGTTTATATACGGATTTGGGATTGATAAATAAATTCAATTACAATTGATTTGAGTTTTGAATGAGTTTTCATTCACTTGAAAATCTCAAGTCAAAAGGGCTAGGTTGGATTTGACTTGGGTTGATTTTGATTCGGCTTGATAATTGTAGATTTCATTTATATTTGGAATGGTGATTGATGGAATGATTGATTTATGAGAAAATCAATTGGTTTTTGGTTTGAATTTGAATGGAATTTGGCTAAGTCCATGATATTGGCTTAAAGGGTTTAGATTTGGATTTTGATTTAGTTTGATTTAGTTTTGATGATTTAAATGTATTTTTCATTCATATTTGTGATGATGATTGAAGATATGATTGATTCATGAAAAAAAAATTAATTGAGTTTAAAGTGATTTGGGTTAAGATTTGGCTAAGCTCATGAAGGTTGATTCATATGGCTTAGGAAGAGTTTTGATTTAATTTAGTTTAGTTTGATTTAGTTTTGATCATTTGAATGTAGATTTGATTTATGTTTAGGAAGATGATTGAAGATATGATTGATTCATGAGAAATCAATTGATTTTGGATTGATTTAGATAGGAATTTGGCTAAGTTCATGAATTTGATTCAAAGGACTTAAAAAACATTTCAAGTTTTGATTTGATCATGGGCTTTAATCATTTGGTTTGAAATTTGAATTTGGATTTGGTATTTGAATTGAATCTGAGGTTTGGTTTGAGAAGGTGAACATCAATTGGGTTTGGGTTGTATGGTAGGTGGATTATCCTAATCCCTAAGTCATAACCTAATCCTATGGTTAACCCTTCTAAGTCTCTAGGCATAGGTTAAGTGTTTACCTAATTGCTAGAAGTATCTTATGACTAGGGAAGTCTTAGAGTCTAGAAGAATCCTAAGTCTAAGATGAGGAGATTGAGAACTCACTCCAAAAGTGAGGTCAACAGGCTTATAATCCATCAACACAAGGTTGTGGAGATGCTTAAGAGGTGAAGATTTATGTTTGTAGCCCGAAGAAAATAGCTACCTCAGATCCTAAATCTAGGGAGGTCTAACACAAGTTAGAATATCACCTAAATCTAAGTACAAATGGACATAAGGTTTATCTCCACAAGAGAGGATAAACCACAACTGACTTACAACGCTAGAATGACAACCAGCTAACTCCTCCTATGCTTTAAATCCATGTGGCCAGGTCATATGAATTTGCATGATAGTTGGGATATTATTTATATAGAAAGAGACTAAAGTCCTAAACCCACTCCCTAAGAGACTAGAGCATGAGCAATAAGAGCAATGACTTAGTGTAATGAAAACTCTTTTCAACTTCTATTTAATTTTTGATTCATTTAGACAAAGGCTTTAGAATTTTTATATGCACAAATTCATGATAAAGTATTATTATTCAAACCAAAAAATAGAGGGTGAAACTCCATCAATAAGGGTTGCTCTCACAGGTCAAGCAATCCATATGTGTGTAAGGACGGAGGCCCTCGTTTTACTAGAGTGATTCAAGATGATTGTTGACCTCATTTTAGAATGAGCTCTCAACCCCATCTTAGACATATAGGACTTCTCTTAGTCTTTAAGAGTTCCTTAGTCTTAAGACACATCTAGGATTAGGTGAACACTTAACCTAGCCTTAGAGACTTAGAAGAGTTAACCATAAGAATAGCTCATGCCTTAGAGATGTTAGGAAAATTGACTACCCTATAGCTTAAACCCTTCCTCACTTTCCTTCTTTCAAGTCAAACTCCAAATCAATCTTATTGATTTTCTCCAATTCCAAATCAACTTCATATGATCAAAATCATATGATTGAAATCCATGATTGAAAGCCGTGATCAAAATCCATCAAAATTTCTAAGTCTAAATTTTGCGTAAGTCTTTAATATTCTCTTAAAAACTTAGCCAAAACCATGTCAAATCTTTAAGGATTTCTCATAATTCATTTATATTCTCATTTATATTCTTATATATAAATGAAATATAAATTCAAACCAATCAAACTAAACTCAAATTCCAAATCAATCCATAAATTTTTTTAAGTCCTTTAATTTTCCATTAAAGGACTTATCCAAAACCTTAATCAAACTAATTCAAGCTCATGGGATTTTCTCATAATTCTTTTATATTCTAATTTATATTCTATATATAAATGAAATATAAATATAAACCAATCAAACCAAATTCAAATATTCAAACTCCAAACTTCATGAAATTTTCTATGTCCTTTAAATCCTTCTTAATGGACTTAGCCTAAGTCATGATCAAATCACTTCAAATCCTTAAAATTTTCTCATGATTCATTTATATTCTCATTTATATTCACATATATAAATAAAATATAAAATCAAACAATCAAATCCAAAATCAAACTCAATTCTACTCAAAATCTAACCTAAGCCTTTCAAGCCAAAATCTTGAACTTAGCCAAATCAACTTCAAATCAAGACAAACTCTTCATTTTCTCTCATGATTCAATCAAACCTACAATCATGAGTCCATATATAAATACAAACTCCAATCACTCAATCAAAACCAAAGTCAAAAATCAAAGCCAAAATCTTTTCATGTTCACCCTTTGAATATAAAATTATCAAATGAATCAAAACCCATTTGACTTCAAACCACTTGCAAATGGATTTATATTTCAATCACAAGTCCATATACAAGTTCAATCAAACTTAAATCAAGCTTTGACCAAACCATTTGACCCACTTAGGCTCACTCGACCCAAAGTGACTTAAAGTGCCCTTATGAGCCAAATTTTAATCCTAACCAAATTGGATTGAGCCAAACTCACCTATGTCTCTCATCATGATCAACAATCATCATGGGATGATCAATCAATCAAATTGGGTCAAATAAGTCAAACTGGGTTTACCAAGTCAACACTTAGCCCAAAATGAAACCTAACATAGCCAAATTCCACCATAGGCCAAATTGATTGAAACCATTGATCTAAGTTCACTCATGGCCTATGTTTGAACTTGACCAAGCCAACATTTGAGCCTAGCCTAGCCCAATTGGCCACTTGACCGAAGTTGACCCAACTTGACCTAAAGGGTTAAAATGTGTCAAAACTTGATCTAAGTCAAATTGATCCAAACCAATGGGTCAAGTTCATTCCAAATCACTTGTTGAACTTGACCAAAGCCTCAATTAGCTAACTAGACCTAACTTAGCCCAATTGACCTTAGACCCAACTTGACCTAAAGGGTCATGTTGAGCCAAATTTGAACATAACCAAAATTGATTGGAAACAAAGATACCAATCCACTCCATATGACTAATCTAACCTAAACCTACCCTTGACCTAGCCAAAATAGGTCAAATAGGTCAACTTGACTCATTTAACCTAAATGAAGTCATATGAGCCAAATTCAAAATAATACCAAATTGAATCAAACTAAAGCCACCAAAATATTTCAAATGGTCATAATAACTTGACCCAACCCTTGGTTTGACCCATATAGACCAATTAGTCAACTTTACCCAAGTTGACCCATTTAGACCTAAATAGGTCAACATGAGCCAAACCCTATCAAATGAATTCCAAATCTCATGAAACTTAGCCAAACCTAGTTTCTCCACATACCCAACATATCCAAAGTAAAAAAATTAGCAAAATGACCATCCTACCCCTAAGTCATAGAACAAATTTTGGCTTAATCCATGAGTAATATGGTCATACCCTCTTCATATTAAATTGAGGCTTTCCTAAAAGCTCAAGGAGACCTAATGAAGAGTGGTGCACCAACCCAATGAGTTTGGGTCAGCCCAATTGGCCCTAAGACCAAACCCGACCCCATGGTTCAAAATGGCTAATTCAAAATCCCTCTTCCACTCAAATTCAAGCATAGGAGTGTGCATTCGATCGGATTGGACGGATTAGTTTTCTAATTTGCTAATCCGTTCGATTTGAAACTTAGAATCCAAAAATCTAATCCGTATAAGATTTAATATAATCTGAACTAATCCAATCCAAAAAAAAGTTTAGATTTTCGGTTTGATTTTAAAAAAATTGAAAATATGTAATGTGAGCTTACAAAGTCAATTTCAAAAGAGATATTTTCCAAAAAAAAAAATATTATAAACTTGTAATAATGCTATGATTATAATAATTTTAAATGCATACAGATTAAGCAACTAAAAATAATAATTTAAAAGAGCAATCTGTTGCATTAATAAATAATGTAGCAATTATTGGCAATTCTTATTCAAAAATATACAGACATTATACATACAGTTTGTGAGTTATTGAATATTTGAATTTTGTACAAGTTCAAATGTACAATAAAAAAATTTGAACTCTGAATGCTGAAGCAAGCTTGAGAAAAAAAATACATTATGACTTGCAATGCTCCAAGTCCAAGAGTCCAAGACCTGCAATAATAAACCTGCACTACCAAAAAGCCTTAAAAAACTAACTGATTAGAAACAGGAGACAAAAGAGAGACTAAAAATGAAAGTAAAATTCAAAAGAAAAGAAAGGCTCGGACTCAGTCAAAAATTTACTAAGAGCAATAGAATATGTGAGCATCCAAACTCCAGATTGGAGGGTTACAATCACATATAATGCTACCAGCTATAGTAAATGAAATATAACATCAAATCCATCATTATCGAAAGTGCCACCATAGAACTCAGAAGCCACCCACAAGCAGCCACCAGCCCGAAAAAGGTTAAAATAGAGGGAACTATTAATTACTTGCAATTGCAATTGA
Organism: Cymbidium sinense; assembly: GCA_021442155.1. Classification (NCBI taxonomy): domain Eukaryota; kingdom Viridiplantae; phylum Streptophyta; class Magnoliopsida; order Asparagales; family Orchidaceae; genus Cymbidium; species Cymbidium sinense. Next base: position 181,846,177 of record CM038220.1, read on the forward strand.
TAAACTGCCAAGTAGTAGTAGGGAAGAGCATTGTAGTTTATAAATTATTTGTTCAGGTGAAAGAAATACTGAGATGAACAAGTGAACAACTACTTGATGAAGCAATGAACATCTAAATGAAAAACCAAACTTGCTTAGGTAAAGTAAATTGAGAAAATATTTTAATGTAGGTAGGCTTAAGTAGACAATTAAAAATTTCACAACATAATTTTAGCATAAAAATGAAAAAACAATATGGATAAGAAAATTTAAGGCTCATGCAATTGTTCATGGGGAAATTGCAGTAAATCACAAGCCAATTTCAGATTCAGAAGCAAAAATCAGAAGGTAGAGATAGAAAAAAATAAACTCGGCTTATAACTTGTAAGTAAATTTGGCAATTTGCAGTTCATGCGGCAAGACAGAGATAGAAAAAAATTAGATGTGTTGAACTTGTAAGTAAATTTGCAGTTCAAGCCTCAAGGATTCCTCTTCAATAATTCAACCCCTCCAATAATTTTTATAAAATCTCTAGTCAGAGCTCATCAATTTTATTACTGCAGTAATCATTTATAGGATCCCAACCACAACCCATCAAATCCCCAAAAAAATAGAATAGAAGAAGGTAATAAAGATCAACCTGCTGCATTCCTAATAGAACTACTGCCAGAGTCCGCTAGAGGCGATACTACGAGAGGCTAGACTGTGAGAGCCGAGAGAAAACTTAGAGAAGAGAATGAAGAGAAGTTTCGGACTATGGGGATTAATATTAAGGTTGCCCATGGATTGCAAAATCCAAATGTGGTCGGTCACTGGACTTCAGAGACAGGACTCAAAGAGGCAAAGTTCCCAAGAGGCAAAGAGCAGTGCGACAGCCGGTAGCGCCCTTACGCGAGACACCGAGAGGTGAGAGGCAAGAAACCGAGAACAGATGAACATAATGAAAATGTTGAAAAGTGGAAATTGGAAAATGAAGAGTCGAAGTCGAAGAGAACCAGCCATAGGCCTGCGGGGGATTGCCTTTTAGGTTTTAAGCTTTTTACTTTTATGATGATATGGCTCTACATGCAGCGTGGGAACAGTCCATGTCCATGGACCACAGTCACGCATGGTTCACGCAGCCATAGGTATACAAAATTTTGGTCTACCGCATTCCGCAAAATTTTGGTCCAATCAATTTTTTGGATTACAAAATTTTAGATCCGGTCCATAATCCAAAAATTGAATTTAGCTCAAATTAAATCCAAAATGTAAATTAAAATTATAAAACTGATCCAAATTAAAAAATTTGGTTCAATTTTAATTAAATTTTTGGTTTAAATTGAATTATGCACAGCCCTATTCAAGCACATTGGAGGTTGGCATTCCACTCAAGGCCTCAAACTGACCATGTGCACACATCTAACTGATCAAACAACCCTCCTATTATGATCAATTGGATCAAAATGGCACATAGGCTTACGACCATCCATCCTTCAAGGGAGAGATATACTCCCCTTAATCAAATTCAAAATCATAAGTCCTCATTTTGATTGCACTTAGGGAAGTCAGAGAAGAAAATCCTCAGCCTCCCCAAGCTTCCTAGAGTGAAATCAAAGTTCATATTCTTGGTTTTGCACAGTGTGAAAATCGGGGAGCTCACTTGAACTCCTAACTTTCTCCACACTAAAAACCATCCCAATTCCTCCTACACACTTCTTCTAAGAAACAATCCGAGCTCACCCAAGCCTCCATTGGAGTTCTCATAGCAAGGAAAGGAGCAATTGGATCAAAGCTGCAAGGATCTTCAAGTGGTGTTGGTCCATAAAGCAAGCCAGTTAATCCCAAGGCCTAGGAATTTCAACAGGGCTTCATCTCCACTAGACGAAGCTACCTCATCGATCTCGAGCGCCAGTGATCACCTCCAATGATGTATGAAATTTTTTGACCACCTAGCATAGGAAGTGTTGGTCCTTTGTGAAAGAAATCATCAATTCATGCAAATCCCACTATTGGATGTGCCGCTTATGTGCTTTATATGGTGGGTTAAGTTTGGTTTGAATCTGAGCTCAATTGAGCTCGAGTCTTCCCCTAGATCATGGACAGCCTCTATTGATCGGGGAAGAACTTAAGAAATCTCAGCCATCCATCGGTGCATTTTGGATGGACGCCAAGATAATTCTCATGTTTACAATTTGATATATTCTTTTTAAAAACCATGGGGAGATCTCTGGCTGTCCGATCTTTGATCGCATGATAGAGATCAAAGTGCGGCTGCCACCAAGCTACCTTTTGGATTTGACATTTAAGTGACTGGCTCACTATGTGATGCACAAAGAATCACCACGCATCGCGAGGATTAGCTAAAGATCATTAATTAATTCTAATTAATCTATAGATTTTATAAATAGTATATCTCCTTCAAACAAATCAAAAATAAATATGAAATAAATTTCTATGGAAAGATAATTCAACTTAGAATATTTTAAAATTAATTTCAAGGGATTTTGAATTATGCTTTTCTCTTATTTTTGGTTTTATTAGAAACTTCATTTTCTAATTTTTTAATTAAGCCTGATTAATCCCAAACTTCTTGGGTATTGACTTCCTAATTTATTTGAAGGCTTAATTAGAGAATTGCATATGGATTTCCTAATTACTCTTAACTAAATTAAAGATAATTAGTGGTTTTAATCTATGATTAGGTTGATTAAGGTAGGAGGTTTATGGAATAATTTTGGGGCATTTCCCCTAAGCTATTCCCTAAACCCCCTTTTTCTTTCCTTAATCTTCTCTTAATTAAGGGTTAGTTTATTAATTATCCCTTTAATTAATTTCTAAAAATTCTAAAATGTCCAACTTAACTAATCTACTTTAGGTAGATGCTTAGGTATTTAATAACCAAAGTACAATTAAGAAATCGATACCCAATTCATATGTGTGAAAGGGTGTTTTGAAATTACTTAAGCTAAACCCCTTAGCTTAATTAATCTTTAATTATGAGCCAAATTACATTAGGCCTTTTCTTATTAGGTGCATTGCAAATTTAAATTCCTTGTGAGTTTTATGTCATCTTATTGGCTCATAATTATTTGGTTAATTATTCTAAGGTGGTGTAGGTAAGGGTTAATTAAGTTACTTAATTACCTTAACCTAATTAACACATAAAAAATGGATCTAGTTATCTAAAAATTAAACAAAAACATCAAACACATGTGGGAATGGGTTAGAAATAGCAATCAACTCAAATTTTCAAAATTAAATCAAACTTCAAACTAAACACATGTGGAATGTGGGAATGTGGGAATGTACTTTGATTTATTTTAAACTTTCTTATTCTATAAGAATGTCTTTAGGATTTAATTAAAGTGAGTTTGTTTACATGCTTTCATTACTTTAAGTCTTTCCCAATATGTTAAATTTGTATGTCATGTGGTTTCATGCATTCATATTTTTCAAATTCAAGTTTAAAAATGAAATTGTTTACTTTATGTTAAATTTGCATGTGTTGGCTAAAGTAGAAATATGAGTGGCTATTATCACTACTAAATTCAAATTATTTTCAAAACATATTAATCAAGTATCAAATCTGAAAGTGTACTACTTATATTTTAATTATAAGCTTGCATGTGAAGAATATATGGATGTGCTTAGCATAGGTTTCCTTTCTCTCTTATGTTGGTATAGTTTTGAATAGGAATTTGGTGAGATATATGGTTCATTTGAAAAGGACCTAACACTCACCCAATTTCATATCCTATTCAACCCTATGATATCACCTAAGAAGGGCTACCTATACTTGCAAATTGCATAAATAAAAATGAATCCATTAATACAACTTTTGCATTCTTCTTTTCCATTTCATTTCTTTTGTACACATATTTGTATTTAAGAAAAGTGGTATATTAGTCTGACAACCCAAGATTATGAGACTTTAAGTAGCCCTAAGTAGCTCATATACCTTACACCTCTAGTTAACAATGGCACTATACTCACTTATGCCTTTCTTACTTTCATGTGTGTATGTGAAAATTTGGATAAAGAAACCCCTTTCTACATAAGAAAAATCATGCATATTCAACTTCCAAATTTCTTTAAATGGATTACTTAGCATGCATCATAAAAGTATGTTAAATATTCTCATTTGTATGTATATATATGCTTAGGGTCCATCCATATGCATGTTATATATGTTGGGAAAGAAATGAAGTAATGTGTGTTATGTGAATTTTGATTCATTTTACTTAATCTTAAAATGCCTTTCTTTTTGAATAAGTTTGTTTAGAGTTCATCTAAACTTAGGATTAATTAAAAGATTTAATCAAAACATCCACCTAAACAAAGCTAAAATGTGAATCTACTTTAGAAATTACTTAGGTTAGGGAAGGAAAGAGAAGTTCTCTTCTCTTTCCCTCTCTTCATAACTTAGTAATTAATTATAGGTTTCACTTGAACCAAATCAAAACATGAAATAAAATCAACCCAAAATAATTAAATAACTTAAATGAAACCTCCTCTAAGTTGAACATCTTTTCACACTTAGAAAATTTGAACCTAAAGCCATAGCTAAGCATACCACACAAACTTTCAAAACATAGACATTAGCCTAAGTCACCACTTCTAATTTTAGGTTAAGATGGTGCATGGTTTGATATTTTATTTTATTTTGATATATATTATAGACTGGATGTTAGGGTGTATGCTCATAGAATGAATGGTAGGACGTTCTTAGTCAAATTATTCTTTTCTGCAGGGGATTGTGCTTAAGGGGCGTTATCATAAATAAAAATATAAATGCTTTTGCTTGTAGATGATTTATACCCCTAAGAATAATCCTATAGACCAGGTGGATTTAGTCACCCATGTGTGGAGTGATAAGTTCAATATACATGCTTGAGATTTGTGTGTTTGATTTAGCTAACCTTTATTTTCACAGGTGTTAGTTAGATTTCCACTTTTCCTTTTCATGTAAATTTGTATAATTAGGATTTGCAATGACTGTTATGGGGATTATTAAGATGAGCATTGGTCATAAGATCCTATCTTATGCACCATGTGAAGCCTTGGAGCATCTACCTTCCAACCATTCAAAAGAAGGAACCAAAAGAATAAAAGAATGAAGCTTGAAGACCCCCATAACAATGAATTCCTTGTTTAATTGTAATTTAATTTATTTATAATCAGGATTGTATATGAGTAGAGCTCGGCTACCCACATTTGATATTTTCAGATTTGTGCGGTTGTGCCTGACCACAACGGCCTTTTATTCTTTTTATGATTATCTTTATAAATTGATTGCTCATTTGTTTAGCTTTTGCATTAAGTGGCATACTTTTTCTAGTTTCTTCTTTGTTTTATGTATGGACTTGATGTGGATTAGGCTCTTTAGGGAAAAATAAATCTTTTACCCAACCTAACAACTCAAAATAAAAATAAAGAACTCATAACCTCACCTAAATCTTAGGTTTAAAATCAAGATAAAAGAATTAGCAACCCCTTAGCTGGATGAGCATTTCTTTTACAATATCATGCACAAATGCATCTTATCTCACTCTTGATTGGAGGGCTTCCACCTTTGCCAAAAAAACTTGGCTTGGCCTTTGAGAGCCATGGTGGAAACTCACCTCCTCCTTTCTCATGATTTTGGACAATAACTTTATTTCTCATGCATTAGTCATATGAATCCTATTAGCCTGAGTCAAAATAATTGCTCAAAATAAAAATAAAATGAAATTTGAATTGCATTAGATTTAGGTCATTTGAAACATGTCCCTTTACATGATCTAGTCTCTTTAGGGAGTGAGTTTAAGGACTTAGTCTCTAACTTGCCTATATGTATTTAAAATCATAGGAGGAGTTAGTTGGTGGCCACCCCCAGGCGGTTGTAAGTCCAAGCTGTTGGGTGGTTTGTCCTCTCTTGTGGAGGCAAACTAATTACCCATTTTGTCTTAGATTTAGGTTATGCTTTTAGCCTTGCCAAAGCTCCCTAGATTTAAGTTTTGAGGTTGCTTCTCCCCTTTATGGGCCATAAACATAATTCCTCACCTCTTAGGCATTTCCTTAATCTTGTGTTAAGGAATCATAAGTCCTAAATTTCTAATGAAAAATGTAACTCAAATAAACTAAATCAATTTCAAAAATGTAAAGCCCAACTATAGGATAGTTTGAGATGCTCGCTAGGTTTCCTAGCATCGTGGGCATCTCCTACTTATCTTCCATTTTGGCTTCGATAATAACTCCCACTTTTAATCAATCTCATTTGATCTTTCAAATATTAACTAATCGATTAATAGTCCTTTCCTATTGAAATCTTTAAAGACAACGATCATTTATCTTAATCGAGAGTTTTCTAAGGAATCCTCATTCCTTAGGATGTAATTAACTATGGGGGCTTGCCACTGTAGGGAACTTAATGAACCCAATTTAAAATAAACCCTGCTTTACTTTTTCATGTAAAGTAGGAAGAATCTCTGGTACATATATAGACCCATCATCCTTAGGAGTCCTTATTGAGGTGATTAGGTCTATTAAAGGGTAGTCAATTCTATCTTTCAAGGTAGTACACTATTCCTTGATAATGTACTTGATCACCTGAATAAGCACATCTACGGATCTGCGTGGCATTCTAAAAAGATGAATTTTTATAGTCTTGTCTTTCTTTTCTCACCACAGATTTGAAAGGCAACTCTATGGAAATTTTTCTACCAACAATGATATGCATGATGTGAGACATACAATCATACAGCTAAATGGTTATTAAATCTTTTAATTATCTTATTTATGACCTAAGCTTTATGGTGAGGTTATGAATTGCATAAAATTTAGTTATGAGTGATTAGTTGGGTAGAAAATTTATTTAATCCTAAGAATCTAACACATCCAGGCCACACATTAAGGCATCAATCATTTAAGAAACTAAAAAAAGTATGCCATTTTTAATGTTCAAATTAAACAAATCGTAAACAATTTTATAACTATCGTGAAAGAATAAGAGGCTAGTACGGTCGAGCTCTGCCATAAAACTTGAAAAGAGAAAAGGTGGGTAGCCTAGCTCTACCCTTATACAAATAGGAATATGAAAGAATAATTTTAATTAGAAATGAATACATGTTATTGGGGATCTTCATTCTTCATTATTCATGTCTTCATTTCTTTTCTCCTTACTTCTCTGATTTAGATGTGCTTCCTTCAAAGGCATCGCAAGGCACCTAGGACAAAGCTTTCTTGCCACTGCTCATCCTAATCCTCCATAGAACTAATCCTAATTCCTAATGAAAAATTATATTGAAAATAGGAAAAGTAAATCTAACTACACATGTAAAATAAGTGTTAGCAAAACATACATACATTCTCAAGTAGTTATATTTACAATTTGGAATTAGCACCCTGCACATGGGTAACCAAACCCACATGTGCTAACTTGGATTATGCTTAGGGTTTAAATAACTTGCAAAAAGAACATTTATATTTAATTCTAAGCATCCCCTTAAGCAATCCCCTATAGAAAATATTATTAGGCTAATATCGGCCTACCATCTAATCTACGAAACATACACCCTAACATCCAGTCTAAAATAATACATTACAAAATAAAACATACATCACATAATACTCCATCCTAACTTAGGACTAGAAGTGGTGACTTAATTCTAATGTGTGTGTTAAGGCTTGTGTGGTATACCTCACTAAGCATTGGAGTTCTGATTTTCTAAGTTTGGAAGGATTTAATTTAACATAAAGGGTTGATTTCACTTTAAGTTGTTTTAATTGATTTGAGAATTTGAATTTGGGTTTTCTTTTATTTCATATGATTGTACTTTAGTAACTAAGTATTATGAAGAGAAGAAAGAGGCTTACCCCATTTCTCTCCTACCTTAAGCCACTTTCTAAAGCATGTTAATTTGATTTAGTTCTCTTTAGTGAATGGTTTATTAAATAATTTAATTAATCTTAAGTTTAGGTTTACTTTAAATGATCTTATTCAAGATGAAAAGCTTCTTAAGATTAATTTAATTGAATTACTACCACATGACATATATTAAACATTTCCTTTCTCTCACATGTAGCATGCATATGATTTAATCCTAAGTATATATACATGGCATATATTTTAACACTTAAATAGCAATACGTAAATGTATATTTAAAGTTTATATTCTTTCATTTGATTGAATTATTTAATCATATTAATTTAAATCTCTATCCAAATGCTTATACAAAAATACATAAGGATGAAGTTAAATAAGTACATGCCATTATTAAACCAGGGAAGTGATGCAATCAAATGACCTCCTTGGGGCTAACTAAAGCCTCGTATTCCTAGGATGTCCAGACAATATACCCACTTGCATTCAAATCTATGTAAGCTTGTACACATGAACATAAGAAAGAACAACACTAAGTCACATGATTAATTAATTTAATCACCTAGTCAATTATGGATGCATGTATTCTTTTTAGTAGAAAAATAGGAATTTTTAACCTTTAGCCACACATACATACACATATAAAGAGGAATGAGAAAGTACATGCCTTTGTTAACTAAGAAAGTAGGTAATCAAATGACCCCCTTGGGGCTAGCTAAAGCCTCATATTCCAGGATGTCTAGACTATATACTTTGTTATCCCACTACACATGGATGTATATGTAAAAAAGGGGAAAAATCATGCAAAAATTATATTTTTATATGATTAAAACATTTATGTATGTTAAATAAAGTTCCACCTAAATTCTAATGTAGAAACACATATGAATGAAATCAAATAAGTACATGTCGTTATTAACCAGGGAAGTGAGGTAATCAAATGACCTCCTTGGGACTAGCTAAAGCCTCATATTCCCGAGATGTCCAGACTATATACTTATTAACATTCAAATACATATAAAATCACATATGAATTAAGAAAAAGAAAGCCTTACATCACATGCCTAAGCTATAAATACATGCAAAGCCTATATATATTCATATATATTATCTCCCTAATCAATGTAATTGATTTATAAACTTTGGAAAAATAATTTGAATTTATTAGTGATAATAGCCACACATATTATAAATTAGTCCAACAAATGTAAGTTTGCATAAAAGAAAATCATTTGATTTAATTAATTTTGAAAAGATGAATATATGATTCAAATGACATACAACATCTAACATGATTGGAAAGGAATGAATAAACATAAATACATGATCTCATTAATAAAATTAACTCCTAAGGACAATCATATTAAATAAAGCCATTTAAAGTAAATCAAAGCTTTCTTAATATCATTTTAAATTTCATATTTTGATTTGATTTATGGATATGAGGAAGCAATTTTATGATCCTAACTCATTCCCATGTTTGTTAATTAATTTGGTTTAATGAAATATAATTAAGTTGATTTTATAAGTTAATTAAGTTGTAGTATGCATTAAATACATTAATTAACCCTTTTCTATGTTACCTTAATATAATTATCCAAATAATTATGAGCCAACATGATATGCACATGAGTTGAAAATTAAATTAGCAATGATCCTAAGAAATAAAAGGGCCTAATGCAATTGGCTTGTCATTAATGGTTAATTAAATTAAAGAACTTAATTAAGTACTCTTATGATTTTCTCACACATGTGGGTTAACAATAATTATGTTAAGACCTCTTTAGGTTATTGAACACCTAAAGTTTTACCCAAGAATTAATTAATTAAGGTCTAATATGATTATGATTTCAATTTAATTAATTAAGTAATTAAATTAATTAATTAATTAATTAAGCCTTAATTGATTTAAAAACTAAAATGAACTTAGGGAAATAGATTAGGAAGGAGGCCCTAATCTTATCCCATGGGTTCATTCACTATTGAACAATGATTAACAAATTAATTAATTAATTAATTTGTTACTATTCATGGGATTAATTATTGATTAATTAACTTAAGAGAGTAATTAATGCTTCATTAGTCAATTTCCCTAATTAAGTAAGCAATAAATCTCAAGAAAATCATGGGAGGTAGAGGTCATCCTATTAAATTAATCCACAAAGTTTAGAGTTAATTACATAAGTAATTAAGGAACTATTAAGCTAAATAATTATGCAATTAAACCCTAATTAAGTCTTAATTATTATTAAAATTAATTAAGAATATTTTTAAGAAATTCTCCCATGAAATACCTTTAAATGAGTATTTATTTATTTTATTTTTATTTTTCTACAATTAGTTATAATTTTTAACAAATTTTAGCCATTAAAACACATTAATTAGGCCTAAATAAAACTTAATCCCATCGGCGTCATGTGGCACGCTGACGCGGCGCACTTTCCATGTGGCACCGCGAGATTGTTTATTAAAAATAATCCTAATCTCGCTTGCGTAGCGGTGATGGAATGTGCTTTCTCGTGCACCATCTGATCTAAGATTGGACAGCCATGATTAACCTCACTATTTAATAAGATTAAATCGATCGATCTATTGAATCTAATTATGACCATCCATTCTAATCACGTGGAATGGACAGTGTGTGATCTATCATCATGAGCAAGAGAGAACGGAGTCCATCCACCATTGCTCGCATGATCCGAGCTCACCCAAGCTCGGATCAACTCTAAATGGATCCCACACCTTCACATGAAGGATCCAAAGGGATCCAACGGCTAAGATCACCTGGCGTGCAAGTTTTCTTTAAAAAGCTCTAACTCATTTTTCACCCAAGGTCAATTTGGCAAATGGCAGTTGAAGATGGGAATCGATTGAGGAATGCTTCATCTAGTGGAGATGAAGCCCTACTGATCAGCACAAGCTCCAATTTGAGGTGGATGGCTCGGAAGGTCAATACCTCTAGTATGGTAGGCTGGTGTTGATCGAAGTCCACCCTTCGATCATCGAGAATCTTGGGGGATGTTTCATTCTTGCTTGACTAGCTCCAAGGATGGATGTGCAAAGTTAATTGCTCTTTGGTTGAGCCTTGAACAAGTGAGAGTGAGAGGAAGGTTGCCCCATTTTGCTTGAAGGAAACCGACAGTGGGGATTGTGGGGAGCTTGAAAAATGCTCTAGGAAGTTCTAGGGGACTCTCCTTAGGGTTCTCTAGCTCTAAGGGAGTGCAAGTGTGTGTTTAGAGTTGGAATGAGGGGGGTATACATCTCCTCCATTTGATCAGACGGCTCAGCTTGGTTGGGGTTGTTGTGATCATCTAGCCATCTTAAGGGGTCATGGGTGGAAAGGAGGTGATGAGGTGGCTCAATTTGGTTGGGTGAAGAAGTGGAGGTGGCTACCAAGGAGGGTAGTGGGTGTCCTTGAGCTTTCCAAATGCTCCAATGAGGGATGTGAGGTGATTTCACCTCTCCTTGGGTCATGGCTGACCCAACCACCTTTGGGTCAAGTTGGGCAGTTTCCTAGGAGCCTAGGTGGATCAATGGGAGAGTGCCAAGTAGCCAAGGAATGAAAATGACCACTTATATGAATGATTTATCTCATGTGATACCCCTAATTCATTTGGTTGGCTCAATTTGACTCATTTATGTCAAATTAGGTCAAATCGGGTTAGATCGACCAATTTGTCAAATTGGATCAAATCAAGAGTTGGGTCAAGTTCACATAATCATTTGGGATGTATTAGTGTCGTTGGTTTGGTTTAATTTGGCTTAGATTTTGGCTCATTTGAGTTCATTTAGGTCAAATGGGTCAAGTTGACCAATTTGACCCAATTGGCCAAATTGGCTTGAGTCATGGCTTAGTTTGGGTTTGGTTGATCATTTGGAATATGTTGTAGGCTTTAATTAAGTTTAATTTTAATTTGATTGGGCTTTATCTTAGTTTGACACTTTAGGTCAAGTTAGGTTCAATAGGTCATTTGGATCTAGTGGGTTAATTCGGTTTAATTGAGGCTTTGGTCAAGTTCAACAATCAATTTGGAATGAACTTGAGCCATTGGTTGCAACCAATTTGGATTGTATCAAGATTTGACCCATTTTGGCCATGTGGGTCAAATTGGGTCAACTTGGGTCAAGAGGGCCAATTGGGTTAAGTTTGGCTTAATTGAAGGTCAAGTCATGTTCAAATGTTGGTTTTGGATGGGTATGCTTCATTAGTTTCAATTAATTTGGCTTAGATTATAATTTGGCTAGTTTGGGTTCATATGGGTTAAGGGGTTAACTTGGTCAAAGGACCAAGTTGACTTGGTTTGACCCAATTTATGATGATTGATCAACCTAGGGTGATCAACAATCATGATAGGAGGTTTAGGTAGGCTTGGTTCAATCCAATTTTGGTAGGATTGGAACTTGGCTCAAATAGGTCAAATTGGCCACTTTGGGTCAAGTGGACCAATTAGGTTTAGTTGACTTGATTTCCCGTTGAGTTGAGCTTAGTTGAGTTTATATAAGAATTTGGGATTAATATATAAATTCAATTACAATTAATTTGGGTTTGGATGAGTTTTCGTTCATTTGGGTATTTCAAGTCAAGATGGCCAAGTTGGGTTTGACTTGGGTTGATTTTAGTTTGGTTTGATGATTGTAGATTTCATCTATATTTATGAATATGATTGAAGGTATGATTGATTTATGAGAAAATCAATTGACTTTGGCTTAATTTGGATGAGATTTTGGCTAAGCTCATGAAATTAGCTCAGGGGGTTTTAAGGAGGATTTTGATTTAGTTTGCTTTAGTTTTGATAATTTAAATGTATATTTCATTTATATTTATGAAGATGATTGAATATATGATTGATTCATGAGAAAATCAATTGAGTTTCATATGATTTGAAAAAGCTAAGCTCATGAGGGTTAATTCATATGGCTTAAGATGGATCTTGATTTGATTTGATTTATTTTGATTTAGTTTTGATCGTTTGAATGTAGATTTGATATTTAGGAAGATGATTGAAGATATTATTAGTTTATGAGAAAATCAATTGGTTTTGGATTGATTTGGATGGCATTTTGGCTAAGCTCATGAAATTGATCCAAAGGATTTAGGAAGGATTTAGTATGATTGCAGAATTTGGCAAATTGGATTTGGAATTGAAGTTTGGTTGTTAGTTTGATAGATTGATTGAAGGGTTGAATTGATATTTGAGAAAATTATTTGAGTTTAGATTGATTTCAATTTGGCTAAGACTAAGTCCATAAGATAAAATCATAGGGCTTAGATTGATTTTGAGTTTGGATTTGATCATTAGCTTCAATCAATTGGCTTGGAATTTGGGTTTAGATTTGGTGTTTGAATTGAATTTGAGGTTTGGTTATGGCTTAAGAAGTTGAACATGGATTGTTTAGGCTATAAGGTAGGTGAATCTCTAAGTCATAAAGTATAACCTAATTCTATGATTAACCATTTTAAGTCTCTAAGCTTAGGTTAAGTGTTTACCTACTTGCTAGAAGTGTCTTATGACTAAGAAATTCTTAGTGTCTAGAAGACTCTAAGTCTAAGATGAGGAGATTGAGAACTCACTCTAAACGTCAACAAAAGGACCCCCAATAGGTGTAGTGTAACTGACTAGGCACACCGCACGTATTGGCATGACTAAGATGATCAACAACATCCAAAAGATTACAAACACTAACGAAAATGATCTATACTTAAACCCGAATGGTCGATAAAATCACGATCTTAGTGTAATGCAACTTAACTCATGCCAAAGGCATAAGAGGAGGAAGAGGGTTTGATAAGAATTCCATGTCAAGGACATGAAGGAATATCCGCTAGGGGATCACACATGTATTGGACATGACATGTGAGAGGTTTATGTTGAGGGCATAAAAGGAGGAATCTGCTGGGGGATTTGAGTTTGATTATGAATATGACTTGTTGGAAGAATATATGTTGGGGATAAGAATCTATAATCCGTGGAGATTAAGATCAAATTAATTTCAATTTGTTTTGTCTTAATTTATGTGGCTGCATATCCCTTAGGGATATGGACACAAATTCACTAGGGATTGGAAATATAAACCTTCCACTAGAGAAGTGGTTCGGGCTATCTGAGGGATAAGAGTTTGATTTCAAAGATTTGTTTCGAATGTATTTGATAGGGATAAAAGTTTGGTTGGATTTCTTTGATTTGTTTGATTAGCTCCATAAGGGAAAAATGGGTTTGGATTGAGGGCATATCCATTGGGGATGGAACTCAATTAAATTTGATAGATTTGATTCATGGACCCTGTTAGTGTGCGATGTATCCAGAAGGGGCTATGTTAGCCTATCTCAAATTTACAAATCCAATGGAGTAGTTTGCCAACTAAATGGAGAGACTATCCAACCTAAGGATTATCTTTTAGTGTGCAACGGTTGTGCTAGGAAGAAAGTGTAGTAGAAATACATCTTCCAAAGAAAAGAACAGCTGCTGGGGTGACCTATTGGTAGCACAACAAATAAAACCCAACCTAGAGAGACTACTAAGTGAATGTTGTTGGGGACTTAAGTCAGCTCAAGAGTTGTCAAGATTAATTTTATTTTAATTTGATGGACCCTGTCGGTGTGTGATGGATCCACTAGGAATGGGCTATATCGGCCTTGACTTATCTCAAATTTATTGATCCAAAGGGGTAGCCTACCATCCGAAGGGCTAGACTATCTGACCTAAGGGTTGTCTTTCAGTGTACAATGGTTGTGCTAAGAAGAAAGCATAGCAGACTTACCTCTTTTAAAGTGAGGAATAATCACCGGTGATCTGTTGATAGCACAACAAATCAAACTCGACTTAGGGAGACTACTAAGAGAGTGTCATTGGGGACTTATCTCAACTCCAGAGTAGTCAATCGATTCCTATAAGGAGTTTGCTGACACTACCCTAAAGATAGGATGCCTGCTTAGAAAGAGGTGTCACTGGAGGGGCATTCTCCTAATCCACAAGAGAATATATATTTTATTTATTTATTATGTTTGCATGGACTTTGTCGGTGTGCGATGGACCACATTGAGAAGGGGCTATGTCGACATTGACATATCTCAGATTGACAGGACCAAGGATGAATCTGCACATCCGTAGGATAGATTCATCAACCATAGAGGTGTTCACTAAGAAAGGGGGATTGTCCAATCCGGTGGTAACTTGAGTAGTGTCTATATGGGATCACAAAGGATGTGATCCAAATAGAGTGCCCACAAGGAAGGTACCGCTAAGGGCATTATCTTGAGCCCTGAAAAGAAAACCTATAGGTATATGGTGGCCAACTCAAGGAGAAAGCGTAGCAGACTTACATCATTCATGAGTGGTGTATCCACCGGGTGGGTCACCATCAGCATAGCAAACACCAACCAACCTAAGGTGCCTATCGATGTGCAATGATCAATCTGGAAAGAAAGCGTGTAGACTTATAACTTTCCAAGTGGGATCATCGAATAGCTGTGGTGGATAGATATTATCGACTGGGTGAATCCCGAAGGGAACCCGAGACCTGGAGCTTGAAGTAGTCAAGAAGAAAGGGGCTGCTAAGGGACTTACTCTAAACCTCAAATATACTCGACCTAGTCAGTACACGGAGGCTAATCCAAGAAGAAAGCGTAGCAGACTTACACCCTCTTAAAATGAAGCCAACATGAGGTAGCTTACAGGCTGCATAGTAAGGCCTACCAAACTAACAAGGTATTCATTGATGTGTAGTGGCTAAGCTGAGAGGAAGAGTAGCAGTCTTACATCCTCCAAGGCAAAAAGACCACTAGGGTGATGCACTAGTAGAGTAGCACGTCAGCCCGACCTAGAGTAGCTATCAAGTGAGTGTCGCTAGGGATATTATCCCAACTCGAAGTAGCCCGACATAAAAGATATGTGTTTATATTTGTGTGTAGTTTGTGATTGTGTTGTGTCGATGAAGGATTGGATGCCTCTCGGGTTTCTTAGACCTACCCTAAACACAGGAAGAGATTGAATTTGAAATGGGATTTTCATTTTCAAACATGATTCATGGATAATATTTCTTTAGATAGAGAATGTTGATTAGAAGCATTGGCTCTCTCCTTTATGATTAATGAGCTGATAAGATCCTCCTTGGTAGGGCTTCTCTATGCCAAAAGGCCCTTCCCAAGTGGATTCAAACTTGCCTCTCATCTTGCGACAGGCAATAATCAGTCTACTTAGAACTAAAATAAGTTCTCCTACGTGAAAAGCTCTTGGATAGACCAACTTGTTATGAGCTTAAATCATTTTGGCTTTGTATAACTTGAGGTTTTGGCATGCCCGTAGGCGTCTCTCCTCCAAACCTTCTAGCTCTTCTAACCACAACTTGGCATTCTGCTCTGTTGTGATCTTACTACCCACAGCTATCCTTAGAGATGGGATGGACTTCTAATGGTAGGACAGCTTTGGACCCATACAATAAGAAAAAAGGAGTAGATGAATTGGAGTTCTGTATGTGGTGCGGTAAGCCCACAAGGCTTCACTGTCACTTGTTGTCATCGATTGATCCATTCTTTGATTTGATTGGAGTTGGAGTTCCATCTTCATTTCTTTAATTCGATTGGTCCCTTCTTTGATTTGGATGTGCTTGCATCAAGGGCATCACAAGTCAACCCAGGACAAAGCCTTCTGGCCACTGCTCATCCTAATCCCCCATAGCACTAATCCTAATTCTTATTGCAAAATTATATTCATATAAGAAAAAGTAAATCTAACTAAATTTTAGCTAAACATACATACAATCTCAAACAGTTACATATATAATTTGGACTTAGCACCATACATGGGTAACTAAGCCCACCTGTCCTAACTTGGATTATGCTAAGGGGGTTTAAGCAACCTACAAAGAGAGCATTTATATTTATTTTTAAGCATCCCCTTAAGCACAATTCCCTACAAAAAATATGTTTAAGCTAAGAGCAGTCTAACATCCAATCTATGAAGCATACACCTAACATCCAGTCTAAAATATTGCATCACAAAATAAAATAAATATCATATCATAACTAACATAGAGCTAGAAGTTGTGACTTAATTCTAATGTATGTATTAAGGCTTTGTGTGGTATGTCTTAACTAAGCATTAGAGTTGTATTTTCTAAGTTTAGAAATTATTCAAGTTAACATGATGATGGGTTTCATTTGAAGTTGTTTAATTGATTTGTGAATTTTAATTTATGTTTTATTTTGTTTCATTTGATTATACTTAGCAACTAAGTGTTATAAAGAGAATGAAGAGGATTACCCTCTTCCATCCCTACCATAAGCCACTTTCTAAAGCATATTAATTTGATTTAGTTCTCTTTGGTGGATGGCGTATTAAGTGATTTTTAATTAATCCTAAGTTTATGTTAACTTTAAATGACCTATTCAATATGAAAGGCTTCTTAAGATTAATCTAATTAAATTACTATCACATGAAATATATTGAATCATTCTTTCTATCACATGTAAGATGCATATAATTTAATACTTAACATATATATACATACATTATGTTTTGGCACACTTAAATGATAATGAATGTGTATGTTTGAAATTTATTTTCATTGAATTATATGAACATATAAATTAAAGCTCTATCTAAATTCTAATATCAAAATACATAAGGATGGAATCACATAAGTATGTGTCATTGTTAACCAGGAAAGTGAGGTAATCAAATGACCTCATTGGGGCTAGTTAAAGCCTCGTATTCCTGGGATATCCAGACTATATACTTATTATCA
Source organism: Cymbidium sinense (assembly GCA_021442155.1). Taxonomy (NCBI): domain Eukaryota; kingdom Viridiplantae; phylum Streptophyta; class Magnoliopsida; order Asparagales; family Orchidaceae; genus Cymbidium; species Cymbidium sinense. The sequence goes on from CM038220.1 coordinate 181,863,744, forward strand.
TTCCAAACCTATGTAAATCTATACATGAATAAAGAAAAGAGAGCACTAATTTATATATCACACATGTTAATAACTTAGGTGAATATGAATGTATGTATTTTTTTATTTTAGTAACAAAAAGGGATCTTCATATTTTGATTAAGCATACATACACGTGTATAAAAGATATGAGCAAGTATGTGCCGTTGTTAAACTAGGGAAGTGAGATAATCAAATGACCTCCTTGGGGCTACTTAAAGTCTTGTATTCTCGGGATATCTAGACTAAACACTTGCTATCTTAAATACATATGAATGTACACAATTATAAAAATGAGAATCATGCAAAGATTGTATTTTCTTTAATTAAATTATTTAGCCATATGAATTAAAGCTCTATCTAAATTCTAATATCAAAATATAAGAATGAAACCAAATGAGTACGTGTCGTTGTTAAACCAAGGAAGTTATGTAATCAAATGACCTCCTTGGGTCACTTAAAGCCTTGTATTCTCGAGTTGTCCAGACTATATACCCATTGTTGTTCACACTATTGTAAATCTAAATATGAATTATAAGAAAGTGCTTTATTTAATATGCTTAAGCTATAAACACATGCAAATCCTATGTATATTCATAATTATCAACACTCTAAGTATTATAATTAATTCATAAGTTTTGGGAAATAGTTTTGAATTTATTAGTGATAATAGCCACACATATATTTAATTAAGCCAACACATGCAAGCTTACATAAAAGAAATTCATTTAATTTATTTAAATTTGAAAGCATAAATGCATGAAATCAAATGACAAACAACATTTAATGTGCTTGGAAAATAATAATTAAATACCAACACATGGTTCATTCAATTAAACTAATTCCTAAGAATAATCACATTAAATAAACCCATTTAAAGAAAACCAAAATTCATTTATTAATTTATGATTTGAGATTCGGATTAAGTTGAAAGAGAAGAATTTATAACTTGCTGGTTTAATCCCATTCCCACATTAGTAATTTGATTTGATTTAAGAAAAGGTAATTAGGTAGATTTTATGAATTAGGTTGTAATATGAGTTGAATACATTAATTAACCCTTTCCTATGTTACCTTAACATACTTACCCAAATAATTATGGGCCAATATGATATGAATATGAATTAGAAATTAAATTAGCAATGATCCTAAGTAATAAAATGGGTTTAATGCAATTGGCTCATAATTAATGATTAATTAAGTTAAGAAACTTAATTAAGTACTCTTATGGCCTCCCCACACATGTGGGTTAACCATAATTTTTTAAAGATATTTTTAGGTTATTGAACACCTAAAGGTCTACCCAAGAATTGATTAATTAAGGTTTAATATGATTATGATTTCAATTTAATTAATTAAGTGATGTAATTAATTAGTTAAACCTTAATTAATTTTATTTTAAAAAAAGTGAAGTGAACTTAGAGGAATAGGCTAGGAAAGAGGTCCCAACCCTATTCCTTAGTTCATTTACTATTGAGCAATGATTAATAAGCTTAATTAACTAATTTATTACTATTCATGGGATTAATTAATCATTAATTAACTTGAAAGAGTAATTAGGATTTAATTAGTCAATTTTCCTAATTAAGTGAGCAATAAATCCCAAGAAATTCATGGGAGGCAGAGATCATCTCATTAAATTAACTCATAAATTTTGGGATATTGCTCAAGAAATTAAGGAGTAATTAAGCTAATTATTTTACAATCAAATCCTAATTAAGCCTTAATTACTATTCAAAATCTATTAAGAACATTTTTAATTAAATCTCCTCTGAAATACCTTTTAAAAGAGTATTTATTTATATTTTTTACTTTACTATAATTTATTATGAATTTTGGAAGTTTCAGCCATTAAAATCAATTAATTAACCCTAATTAAAGCCTAATCTTGTCTATGCCACATGGCATGCTAATGCGGCGTGCTTTCCACATGGCATCATAAGATTGGCTACTTAAATTTATCCGACTCAACGCTTATGTGGCAGTGGTGAGAAGGGTCTTCTTATTTGTCGTTCGATCTAAGATCTGATGGCTACGATTAATCTCGCGGCACATTAAGATAAAATTGAATTAAACTAATGGATCTAATCATGACCGTCCATTCCGATCCGTGAAGCAGGGCGGTGTGATCTACCGTCACAGTGATGAGAGAGGCGCTCCGCCATTGCGCTTGATCCGAAGCTACTGAGCTCAACTCCAAAAGGATCTCACACCTTCATGACGTCGATCGAAGGGGATCTAATGGTCAAGATCACACAAGATACACATTTCCTTCTCAAAGCTCTAACCCATTTTCACCAAAAGTTCAGTTTTGGAAGCATACCTCACCGAAGCTCAAGACCAACAGCACAAACAATTGAGAAAGCTTCGTCTAGTAGAGACGAAGCCCTACTGATTGGCACAAGCTTTGATTCCTTGTCATTTGCTTGGAAGACCAACACCCAAAGCTTAAGAGGCCTGCATTGATTGAAGTATACCCTCCGGTGGTCGGGAAGCTCGGGAGAAGATTTATTCTTGCTTGATGAGCCCTAGGAAAGGTGTATGCAAAGTTAATTTGACTTTAGTGGAGTTTGGAGCAAATGGGATCGAAGGGGGCATTGCCCTATTTTGACCTAAAATAGGGAGATTTTGGGGGCTCGGTGAAGGCTTTAGGAAAATCTCCTGAGGATGATAGGGCTCTCACTGAGGTCTCTCTAAGCTCTCCTCTTGATTTTCATTGAAATGAGGGGGTTATACCCCCCTCATTCCAAAGATCATATGGCTCAACTTGATTTGGAGCTTTGTGGATGTATGGCCGCTGGTGGTGGCTAAGGATGGTAGAAATCATCCAAGGTGCTTGGTTTGGTTGGCCAAAACTTGGGAGATGGCTGTCAAGAGGGATTAGTGGGTGTCCTATGCAAGCCAAGAGCTATAATGGAAAGGTGAGGTGAGTTCACCTCCCATAGGTCATGGCCGACCCATCCACCCCTTAGGTCAGGTAGGGCAATGTCTTTAGTTCCTAAGTGGACCATTGGGAGAGTGCCAAGTGGCCAAGAAAGAAAATGACCACTTACAATAGTGATTTGACTCATGTGATACCCTTGATCTAAGGGTAGAATGGTCATTTGGTATTGTATTTGATTTGGGTAGATTTTAAATGAGTCAAAAGTGGGTTAGCCCAAATTTCAAGTGATTTAGAGTTGATTTTATCAGGTTTGGCTCAATTTGACTCAAATGAGTCAAATTGGGTTAGGTTGGGTCAAATTGACCAATTGGTCAAATTGGGTCAAACCAAGGATTGGATCAAGTTCATATGATCATTTGAGAAATGTTGGTGTCATTGGTTTGGTTTAGTTTGGCTTAGATTTGATTTTGGCTCATTTGAGTTCATTTGGGTCAAATGGGTCAAGTTGACCAATGAAACCAAATTGGCCAAACTGACTTGGGTTAAGTGTTGGTTTGGGTTTGGTTGACCAATTGAAGATAATTGTAGGCTTTTATTTGAATTAATTTGGATTTGGTCAAGGCTTAGACCAAATTTGGTTAATTTGGGTTAAATAGGTCAATTGGGTTTAATTGGAGTTTTGGTCAAGTTCAACAATCAATTTGGAATGAACTGGAGCTATTATTTGCAATCAATTTAGTTTATATTTTGATTTGATCCAATTTGGTCTTTTAGGTCAATTTAGGTTAACTTGGGTCAAGAAGGCCAATTGGGTTTGGTTTGGCTCAATTGAAGGTCAAGTCATATCAAATATTGATTTTGAGTTGGTATGAATCATTAGTTTCAAGAGATTTGGCTAGTTTGGGTTCATATGGGTTAAGAGAATTGACTTGGTTAGAGGACCAAGTTGACTTGGTTTGACCCAATTTATGATAATTGATTAATATAGGGTGACCATAATCATGACAGGAGGTCTTGGTGGGCTTAGTCCAATCCAATTTGGGTAGGATTTAAATTTAGCTCAAATAGGTCAAATTAGCCACTTTGGGTCAAATGGACCAATTGGGTTTAGTTTGCTTGATTTTGGATTAAATTGAGCTTAGTTGAGTTTATATATGGATTTGGGATTGATATATAAATTTAATTGCAATTGATTTGGGTTTGGATGAGTTTTGGTTCATTTGGATATTTCAAGTCAAGGTGGCTAAGTTGGGTTTGACTTGGGTTGATTTTGGTTTGATCTGATGATTATGGATTTAGTTTATATTTGGAGAGATGATTGAAAGAACGATTGATCCATGAGAAAAATCAATTGACTTTGGCTTGATTTGGATGAGATTTTGACTAAGTCCAAGGAATAAAATCATAGGGCTTAGAAAGGAATTGATTTAGTTTGATTTAGTTTTGATGATTTAAATATATATTTCATTTATATTTGTGAAGATGATTGAAGATATTATTGATTTATTAGAAAGTCAATTGACTTTGAAGTGATTTGAAGGGAGATTTGGCTAAGCTCATGAAGGTAGGTCAGATGGCTTAGAGAAGGGTTTGATTTAATTTGATTTAGTTTTGATGAATTAAATATATATTTCATTTACATTTGTGAAGATGATAGAAGATATGATTGATTTATGAGAAAATCAATTGACTTTGAAGTGATTTGAAAGGAGATTTGGCTAAGCACATGAAGGTAGGTCTCATGGCTTAGAGAAGGGTTTGATTTAGTTTTGATGATTTAAATTATATTTCATTTATATTTATAAAGATGATTGAAGATATGATTGATTTATGAGAAAATCAATTGACTTTGAAGTGATTTGAAGGGATTTTGACTAAGTCCATGGAATAAAATCATAGGGCTTAGGAAGGGTTGATTTGATTTGGTTTAGAATTGGTTATAGATTTCAATCATTTGATTTGGATTTGAATTTAAATTTAGATTTGGTATTTGAATTGAATTTGAGGTTTTATTATGGCTTAAGAAGGTGAACATAAGTTGGGTTTAGGCTATAGGGTAAATGGACCTCCTAAGTCCTAGGGCATAGCCTAATCCTATAGTCAACCCTTCTAAGTCTCTAGGCTTAGATTAAGTGTTCACCTAACTGCTAGAAGTGTCTTATGACTAAAAAAGTCTTAGTGTCTAAAAGACTCCTAGGTCTAAGGATAGGAGATTGAATCCTCACTCCAAATGTGAGGTCAACACTCACTCAACACTTATAAGGATGTAAATGAATGGGAAAGGGAATGATAAAAGTTAAACATCCCCATCTCTTCTATTTATAAAAGAATAAAAGGTTATGTGTTGAATAGATTCATCAAATGATAATAATATAATCATAATAAAAGAGAGATAATCACTTTTTAGATTTTTTTTTAAAGGGGCTTCTTTTACAGTCGAGCTTAAATCTCAAAATACATGTAATCAAATTATGACATATAATCAATATGCAGGCAACACATCTAAGCTCAAATGTGTATATTGAAATACATGCAAGCGTGTTATTAGATGAAATTTAATACACATATTGAGATAACTATACATTTAAAAACATTATACTGGTGGGTGTAATCAATTTGAAAATATCAAAGATCAAATGTGACATGCATTTCGATACGATGTCACATTTAGTATGCATTACAAAGTGAGTTTGCATGCAAACCTACCAAATGAAAATATGTTATAAAGATAATGAGATGAATAACATACACACTATAAGGCAATCATGCACTTAAAACCATTACATCGAGATTTGTGCTGAAGAACTAGAAACATACACATGATGAGGCATGTACACGCTTGCAATTAACACCTTGAGATTCATGCAAATAAATAGATAAATCATATATGCATATCACATGATAAAATAAATTTGAATATAGCACCTCGAGAAGTGTGCATATATAAATAAACTTGAAGTCTATTATGTCTCATGAAATATGCAAATTTCATAAATTGCATAAAATTTAATAAAATTGAAAACAAATTTGTATGGGTCAGTTTAGCTATATGGTGAAGTTGTAAGTCCCACTTAATCAATCCAATTATCCTTGCAAAATAGGAGTTGGCATGATTGATTCTAAATCAAATGCTCAATCACCAAGAAGAGAATTTGATTTATACATTTGCATACAACCATCAAAGGTCTAAATAGAGAAATTTCATAATAAAATACTGATAATGGCTGAGTTGATTAAAGATATCAATTGGAGGGGTCATCATTATCAAAATATCTAAAATATTTATATTTAATAATCTCAAATTTAAAATTCATAAAATATAGATCTAGATTTGATCATCTATTATTAAATTAATAGGGTCGATGGGATCTGGAATAATAAACTAAATGATCAAGTATACTTATCTTCTCTAATGATGGCTGAGTTGATTGAAGACATCAACTGGAGAGATAACTATTATAAAAAAATTTAATATATTTATATTCTATATTCTTAAATTCAAAATGCTCAAAATATAAATTTAGATATGATCCTCTATTATTAAATTAACAGAGTCAATAGGATCTAGAACAACAAAATGAATGATCAATTCCATAATGATGGTTGAGTTAATTGAGAATATCAACCGGAGGGGATATTATAATCAAAATATGTTAATATAAATTAAATATCAATTTAAATGAAAAATCTAATAAATTATTAAGCTTAAAATGACTAAATGAAATTCAATAATTAAAAATTTAAAGTAAAATTCAATTCACCCACCTTCCACATTTATTTGTTGAAGGTGATAAATTAAGAAAACTCTAGCTTATAAGGGAGTCAATGTCAAGTCAAGTGTATTTATATATTCACTCTCAATCAATCACATACTAAAGATGTGGTATGTGTCCTTTCACCATGTAGTTTGGTCAATAAGCTCCACATATGATGCGGTTACGACTAGAGTTCTCTGATCGAGTGGTTGTCATCAAATGATACCATTATATTATGGTCACGACTATAGCCCGTATGTTTCCCAATGGCTCTGTACCTTGAGTTGTGAACTATATGATGCACTTGATAGGGAAAAAGATCTTTGTTAGCTAAGGTGGACTTAAGCTTATCTCCTTAGACAAACACCACCCTAAGTCTACAAGATTTTCTGGATGACGCAACCCATGGCACCGACGAGGATCCTTCGGTCAGGTTGGGTCGACTACCTCCTCTGACTAAGTAGACTATGGACCACGATAACCCATGATGGCTGAACCATGGGATATTGATCTGACGCATCATCGTTCCCCCAACCATCCGCCTCAAGTTAAAGGATGATGAATTTCACAAATATAAATTCAAAAACTCCACATACTGCTACTATACGTTGCACATTTAGCGATCTAACGACTAACCTTAATTGAAAGTTCTCTCTCAGTATTGGGAAGGATAATTAAATATAGGTGCTTGTGCTTGGAAACCTGAAACCATATCTAAAGTCCTCACAAAATGAGGGTGAAATCTCTGAGTAGTGTCTTATTTACTATTCCATATGCCTTCTGAAAATTGGATCGACATAAATTATACTCTCTTAATCAGAGGTTGGTGGCAAATTTTCGGAGCCCATAAGGCAAACTTGATCGAATCACTTTCTTTTGTTTTTCTTAGTTGCATTTTTTAATGTTTCTTTTAGCATTATGTTATCTATTAACAAAAAGACCTAACCTAAAAACTCACATAAATTTACTAAATTTCCTACCAATGAATGAGAAAGTCAAGATAAATGAACTCTCATTGATGGCTTTTGTAATTAACATTATACCAGTACATTTTCATAGAGTAATATTTTATCCACCCAAAAAAAGTCTCACATTCCATGCAATATATATTCATATTACTTCTTATTAAATTTTTAATAAAACATGGTCAACCATCAAAGGTTGGTTATAAATTTTTAATAAAGTCTCACATTGACTTCATATTCGGCTCAAAATATTTTTTTTAGATTTTAAAAAATGGGAGGGATTTGTTTTCAACAAAATTTGATGCAAAATCTATATTTAAACATACATTATTTTATTTTTATGATTTTTTCGTTTAGTGTCAAAACCCATATAACTTTTCTCACTCTAACATAAAATTATTTTCTCATGATTCTTCAGTGGTGCCACCTTGTTAGCTAAAACTTGACCAATTATAGTTTCTTTCAACCTCTCTATCAAGTTGCTATTACTTTCATTCTAAATATCTCGCTAGGTTATTGTCACCATGGCCAATTGTTTGTCAACACTGCTACCTCTAACTTGTTGCCTCCTCCCCTTCACTATCAACATTGCTTCTTGCCATGGCATGACCTACTATCCACTATTACATTCTAAGCTCACTCATGAATTTCCCTCTAATTCATATTTATATAGACATTAACTAAATATAAGATTTAAATAATCACATCTATATAGTCTACAATTATATCCATATTATGAGTTGCTTTGTGCTTTTATATAACATCAAATTTAATAATTTCATTAATCATATTCTTTCTATTAGTAACTATATTAGAATTTTGACAACTCACATTTCTTCATACATTTTTTGAATAATTAGACCTATAATTTGATATTTATATCCACACAAATTATAATCATATTAGCACATTGAGTAATAAGTTTAGATATTTATTAATTAATTTTATTTAGAGGTGTACTTTTAGCAACCACATATGTTCAAAAATAAATAAATTCATTTATTTATTTTGAAATGTTAATTTTAATAAAGGGCATTATATATATATATATATATATATATATATATATATATATATATCAAAATTCCAATGATCATAAAAACTATTAGCTTTCAAGCAATCAAAATTAAATGCACATAAATATATATAAAAACATAATTATCAAAATCATCTAGTCATCTTTCACATTCAAATTTTTAATATTTAGCTTCGATATATGTTAATTATTATGTAGTTATTATTATGGTATAGTAAATATTTTAAAAAATAATATTGGAGGGATAGTTTTGAAGGAAAAATGAAGATTTTTAAGAGCAAATATGATGTAAAAAAAATATTTATTGATATTATTTTAAATATAATAAGATTAATAATTATTTTTGAAATCTTACATAAATTCTCCTAAATATTAAATTGTTAAAACATTATTATTTTCTCAATCCATGGCCATTAATTCGCCACGTAAATGCGTTTAAGAACGGCCACGTGGAGGTTTGCTTCACATTTCGTTTCGCGCTCAACGTTCCCTCTTGGAGAATCAGCATTCGCTCCGTATCTTCACTGTTTCCTCGACAAGCCTTCCCCTCTAAACTCCGCGCTCCAAAGACCGAAGGCTTAATGCGCTCAGCTTCGTCACCATCTTCCGCATCCTCCTCCGCCGTGCGTATTGTCGGCGGTCAATCCAGTGCCTGGCCTCACCACCGATGAGATCTCCGCAGCGGCGTATGAGACCTTCGTAAGGTACTGCTCCACCGGCGCAAAGCGGGCAGGCGCCGGCGTGGCGATTGTCTGGTTTAGGAACGATCTCCGTGTGGTTGACAACGAGGCCCTTCTCCAAGGCTGGACCGCTTCCAACGCCCTCCTTCCGGTCTATTGCGTCGATCCCCGCCATTGCGGCTCCACTCACCTTTTTGGATTCCCCAAGACTGGTGGTATAAATTTCTTTAAGGGGCTGTTTTTACAACTAGGATTTAGTAAATATTTAGAGGATTAATAAGTAAAAACTGTTTGGCATCACAGCCGTTAAATTTTGGTAGATTATGAAAAACTGTACTGTTATTTGTTCTAGAATTTAATATTTATGTAAGGAGCAATTATTAAATATGTGTGATTGTGGGATTTATTAAATTACTAAAAATCATCACTCTCATTGTCATTTGTTTATTGAATGTTTATTTAATAGACTTATGTGGATGTTTGTTACTGGTGTTTATAACGCTTTTGAGTTTTGTAATAAGCTTGATTGAGGTGATTTATCTTGTATGGATGGAGATAGAGCTTGAGAGCATGAAAAAAGATGGATAGGGAGTGAGCGAAAAAGAGAGCATGCTGAACTTCATGGCTTTTCGCTTTGGTGATCATCAAGACTTGTTTTGAGCTTTACGGCTCTGCATGCTATACTCGATTAAATTACATCCAACTAGAGTTATATGGCCTTTGAGTTTTGCTCGGTCATTGAGAGTTGCCTTAAGTTTATTGGGGCGATAGGTTGTGCTCAATTTGCTTAAATTCGATCTATCGTCAACCATATTGAAGAAAATAATATAGTTAGATTAAAAAATTTAGAATTTAGAGGGTCATTCATTATTTCAATGAACATCTTAAATAAAAACTTACCTAGAGAATGCTTTGCAACAATATTTTTTAGCTTGTTGTAGACTAAAGGATCTTTCCTTATTCCTAAATGGGACAAGTTGCATATCAACGGTTGCTCTCTCAGTTAGGTTAGCAATCAATTTATCCATGCTATGATATAGCCTCAACTTGATCTCAGGATTGATAGACTTATTCTCAACATATTGAAATTGATGATTAAGATGATATCTGGTAGCATGTAAATGGTGGTGGAGCTGAAGCTCTCATTTCTCATCAATAATTTCCCAAATCTCCTTATAAATTAATCTTCACTTCTCCTAAGTTTTGAGCTATTAATTTCTTGGCATCATCCATTGCATGATAAATAAAGCTGATAGCTACCTTTTCCTTTGCATCCACCATCCTTAAAACTTGAATCAATGGCCTTGTAATTGTTATTGCATATGTGACACTAGACCAAAATCTTTCATTTAAATAATTTTTTATATTTCTTTCCCCTCGGCTTTCTTTGCCCATGCACCAAAGCCATTAAATGAAAGTGCACATTGTTTCTAATGGTTGCAAGCTTCCAACATGCTCTGTAGAGTTAAATAAACTACAACAAATCTTGTTATAATAGGGTGTGTGAGTTTTTTCTTAGAAAACTTATTCATTAAAGATAATACTCAAGAATGGTTGTAAATAAATTTACTAATCTTCTTTTCTTTGATTAGAGCATTTTTATACTAGGGCAAGTCACCAAGTTTCTTGAAAAAAGTTTATGCAATATGTAACACATGTTGTCTAGTATAGATGTTTTCTTTTCTCCATCAACTTATCTATTTATTCTCAACTACCTTATAAACACAAGTATTGTTTGTTGCAATCTGAACCATCAAATGCTATTCAATCTATCAATCCATCAAGCCCCAATATATACTCTACATCCTTTACTTGGTTAGACGCTTCTACAAATTTTAAAAATAGTGTCATAAAGATTATTTATCAAAATGTTAATTAAACTTTTTTTTATGCTAGACCATTATAACACATGCTTGTTACTCTAGCCTAAGCCTAAACACACAACACACACATTACATTATTGTTGACCTCCATGCATGCGCCATAAATTAAGTCGAGCTCACAAGATGAATTCAACGAGCTTCAACATGCAAATCAGAGCTGAAACGCACTTGACAACGTCGAAAATCAATCGAAATGATCTCCGATCGACGAACGGACTCCGCCATCACGTTCAGAATGTCGAAATTGATCAGAATAGGCATCTTCCATAATTCGACGGTCGACCAATCAAGAAAGAGGGTCGTCGATACGCTGACACACATATCGAGGTCGAGAAGCTGCGATGTTGCCCAAACGATCTCTGTTCGTGAAATTGATCGCTTTTTTAGCGTCGAAACGTCAAAACCTATCAAATGAGACTATTCGCGCTCAGTTCGGACAGTATGCGTGAATATCGAGCAATCGGATACAACAATACGCAAATTGAAACTAAAATACACTCGATGGCACCAAAAATCAGTCAAAACGACCTCCGATCGACGAACGGACTCCATCGTGTAACGCCGAATTGATCAATGATCTTACATAATTCTCCGACCGATCAAGAAGAGTCGCCGACGCGCTTACACGCATATCGAGGTGAAGTCGCGACGCGTCAAATGACCTCCGTAAATTGATTGCCGTAGCGCCGAAACGCCAAAACCTATCAAATGAGACCGCTCACTCAATTTGCGCGCTGAATATCAGTGAGCGAAGCAACGACGCAAATTTGAACAAATTGACCCCGATTTGAAAAACCAAACGATCGCGAACGACCGTGCCGGTCTAACATCGAGTAACTTAAAATTGACATATATATTATCTATGTGATGATGTCGGCACGAAAATTCAAATTATGGCAAATAAAATAATATAAAATATTAATCTTATAAATACTCCTTTAAAACCCTAAACCTAACTTTTTCATCCTTCCTCTCCTTCTGACAACATCCCTCTCCCGTAAGTCTCCCTCTCTCTCCTCCCTATCTCTCTCTCTCTCTCCTCTCTCTCTCTCTCTCTCTCTTTCTCTCTCTCTCTCTCTCTTCCCATTGCTTTCGCCTGCTCACTGTCACAATGCGGTGGAGTTTTCCAAGAAACAATCACCGACGAATAGAAAACATCAGAAGAGCGACAAATCATCGTCGCAGATCAGATGGCGACACTGTTCATTAACGCACATCAAGACTGCAGGTGAAGATCAGCGGCGCAGGCCGTGAAGTGCAGAGACCGCGCGCATACAAGCGTGCTGAGCCTGCGGAGCACGCTGCACCGCGTTCGCAAGTGTTTGACCATAAGTACATACGCCTTTTCTGGCGAAAACTGTTTGTTTGTTGACTTGCAGACACGCCTTTGCGTGATAAATTTGTACCACATATATAATCACGCCTTTCTGGCGTGAAATCTTCAGAGATATCTTGAGACTCATACATGTCTTTCTCATGGTGGAAGATGATTCGCCGGATTTATATCACTCATACATGCCTTTCTTGGCAAGCCCAAATAAGAATTTCTGCATCAAATGCCAAACTTCATACCAACAGGAGACCGCATGATAAGAACTATGTTATGATATAAAATTGTTATTTGAACTAACTGTGTATAACACCGACACGCCTTTCTATGAAACTGCTTCGCATACTTTAGCTCCATACATGCCTTTGTTTTGGGATGTCACATTCGCATGCTTGTTTATACCACTCATACACGCTTTTCGAGGGTGCCCAAGATAAGGTAGCCCCATAGAGAACGACGTCGGATGTCGAAATACAACAACAACAAGCCTTAATCCCACTAGTGGGGTCTACATGAATCCTTCGCTCCATCAGGTCCTATTATGTGTCAAATTCTCATTTAATTCAAGTATACTAAGATCATTTTTATACATCTTAACCAAGTCTTTTAGTCTACCTCTACCTTTCTTAACATAATAAAATCTAATGCATCTACTCTCCTAATCGTCATCTGACGACGCTTTATGTGGCCAAACCATCTAAGCGACTCTCCCTAATCTTATCTACCACCTGAGCTACTCCAACTTTTTCCCAACATACTCATTTTGCATTCTATCTCTAGGTAAAGCCACTCATCCACCTAAGCATCCTCATCTCGTAACACTTAACTTAGTCTTATGTTTCTCTTTATTGGCCAACATTCTCGCACCATAAGTCATTGCTGTCTTACCACCATCTTATAAAATTTTCCTTAAGTTTAAGTGGAACTTTTCTATCACATAAAGCCGATGCATTCCTCCACTTCAACCATCCAACTTGAATTATACTAATAACATCTCCATCTATTTCACCATCATTTTGAACAATAGAGCCTAAATATCTGAATCGCTCACTCTTATTAATGACTTGATCACCTAAAGTCACAACACTACCACTAAAACTTCTACAACTAAAATTACACTCCATATATTCGCTTTTAGATCTACTTAAATGAAAACCTTTAGACTCTAAAGTTGACCTCCATAATTCAAGTTTCTTGGACTCTCTAGTCTTATCAACAAGAAGAATGTCATCAAAGAAAAGCATACACCAAGGTACATCTTCTTGTAAATGCCTCGTAAGAACATCCATAACTAAAGTAAAAAAGATAAGGGCTTAATGTTGATCCTTGATGTAATCCAACCAAATAGGAAAATATTTTGTCAATCCTCCTTGTGTTTGGACACAAGTAATGCTCTAGTATACATATCCTTAATGACTTGAATATAACCAATATTAACTTATTTCTCGTAACTCTCCAAAGAACATCTCGAGACTTTATCATAAGCTTTCTAAATCAATAAATATCATATGTAGATCCTTCTTATTTTCTATGCTTCTCCATCAAACCTCTTAACAAATGTAAAGCATCCATAGTAGATCTACCCGCATGAAACCAAACTGACAGAGAAACTTCAGATCACATCGTAACCTATGCTCACTACTCTCTCCCATAATTTTAATGTATGACACATTAACTTAATTCTCTATAATTTGTACACTCTTGTGTATCACCTTATTCTTAAATATAGGAACCAACAAACTCTTTCTCCATTCATCTTTTAGTCTTTAAAATAACATTAAAATGATTTGTAAAGAAATTCCTTGATCTCTAAACATTTCCACACATTGGAATATTATCAGGTCTATGCTTTTCACATTTCATTTTTTTAAAACTTCACTAACTTCAGTTACTAATCTGACGATAAAAATAAAATTCTATTTTGTTTAAGGTATTAAGGTTGCTAAAATCAATCGTCTTTCGGATCTTTCATTGAAAATTTTATTAAAATATCATCCACCTATTTTCAATATCTTTTCTAAGAAAAGCTTTATTATTTTCAAATATATCTTTATGTCTTTCTTCTCTATCTCTTTGGTTGGTAACTTATACATACATCTTTCACCTTCTTTATCTAATCTATCATTGTATAAATCACTAAAAGCTAAATTTTTTCATATATATATTTTCTTAGAATCTCTATATCTTTCTCAATTCTTGAGTTTTACATCTAAACCAAGTTTTATAATCTTTATTTCTTATCTTTATTTTCTTGCACTCATTACCATTATTCTTATTAAAGAAGTTTTCTTTTGATTCGCCAAGCACATCTTTAGCAACTTGCTTAATTTCACTTGATATTTTTTCCCACATAACGTTAGTTTCTTATGAATATAAATTGTTTAATGAAAATACAATAATAAAGCTAAAATTAATGTTTTAACTTGACATTGCAAATATATAAATACGCATTTCGACGTGGAGGAAATATGTTTCATACAGTACTTGAGAGATTCATATTTCTTTGACATGGTGGGATGGCCATTAGTGGTGTTTTACCACCCATACATATCTTTCTTTGAAAGCCCCGGTTGTAGCCTTTATATGGGGGATATCGGAGGCATAAATCTTATTAAAATTTTATCTAAAAAAATCTATACTTGCAATGAAAATTAAAACAAGTAAATTATACAAATCTCTTAAGTTTAAATTAATGTTGAATCAAATCGCACATTCGCATCAAATGTTTTATGGTTGTTTCTGGGTTGTCTTAGGGTCCGGGTTAACACTAAAAAATTTAATGATGTTATTATAATATCTTAATAAAAAACATCTAAGAAGTTAATTACATGTATGGCCGATCTAATCTTATTACTAAATTAATAGAAATGAGGATCAAATAATAAACAATAAACACTTATGATGTGTTAAATGATAATTTTAACCGGAGGGGATATTTCAATTAAAATATGATCATAATTTCAAAACAAATTGACTTTGATTAATATCAATCTAAATGCAGAATTTAAAATATCATTAAGCTATAAATGTTTAAATGAAATTCAATCTAAAAGCTTAAAGTAAAATCCATTCAATCCATTTCCAATAGTTTATCGGTGATAAATTAAGAAAAGAAACCTAGAAAGGAGCCAAAGTCAAATCAAGTATTATATGTTACTCTCCAATCTCATGTCAAGATGGCGTGGCTCCTCCGGCTGCGTGGTAGGCTCCACATGATCGATTACGAGTTTCGGCCAGGGTGGTTGTCATGACACTATTATATTACGGTCACGGCAGCATTATCCGATGGCTTTGCCCTTTGAGTTGTGAACCATAGGTACTTGATTGGACAAAAGTCATCTGGTATTGCAGGCTCGTCTCCAAACACCATCTCGGTCTGGATTTCTTGGGCACGTAACTTCTTCGATAAGGATCCTTCGATCGGGTTGTCATTTCTCTAGCTAAGTAGATTAGGGACCTTGGCGGGATCGGAAACTATGGGATCTAGATGGGGTCATCGTTCCCAACCATCCACTTTAAGTTATAATGAATTTCATAAATCTAAATTCTAAAATTCTAAAATACGCATGTATTCTGTATTACTAACGACCTTTAATTTCTCTTATTGAGAGGCTAATTAACTATAGGTGCTTTGCTTATAGAAACTTGGAACCAGATCTAAAGTCCTCACTAAATGAGGAAATCTCTGAGTAGTGTCTTATCTACTATTCCATTCAGAAAATTACACCTTCATCGAGATTGGTGGCAAATTTTGAGCCAATACATTTCATATATATATATATATATATATATATATATATATATATATATATATATATATATATATATATATATACACACACATATATATATATGCATGTATACATACATACACACACACATGCATACATATAAGTGTAAAAAAATCTTTGTGCATGTTAAATATAGGAGATTACCCTCTTAAGTATTAGTTGGGATGCTAAGGTACTCGCATGTGTAAAATGAAAATAGTACGAATGGAAAATTAGAAAAGAAAGTACTTTTATTGTACTATATTGGATGGTGCTCCTGTTGCAAAAGAAACTATTGAA
This sequence comes from Cymbidium sinense, assembly GCA_021442155.1. Classification (NCBI taxonomy): domain Eukaryota; kingdom Viridiplantae; phylum Streptophyta; class Magnoliopsida; order Asparagales; family Orchidaceae; genus Cymbidium; species Cymbidium sinense. The sequence goes on from CM038220.1 coordinate 181,880,365, forward strand.
ATATAATGTAAATTTAATTACATTCATGTGATGATTATTATTAAATGATGATTGATATTAAACCTCTTTATAAATATTGTTGTCATTCAATTATGAATCAAACACATGTTTTTTTTGCATTTTATAATTTCTATAACTAGTATTATAATTATTCACCGAGTTTATTGTTTAACTCAATCTTGCTTATATGAATTATTTTTCAAATAAGACTTTTTGATATTAAATGGAAGATAGAGAAAGATTAGTGTACCAGAGGAGAGGAACATCTAGATCTCAGTAATTTAAGAAGTTGGTTTTGTTGTCTTAGTTCAATGGTTGCAATAAAGAAGTGCATTATGAATTGTTTAATGTGAGTGATTATGTTAGTTGATGAACTTAATAAATTGTGTTTATATTTAGTGGCTCTTTGTAATGTGACAGTCAATTATTTATATTTGAAATAATATGGTTATTTAAAAGTTTGTAAATTTCGTTTGACTGCTTATATACTCTTCAGTAATCCGAGGTAGTTGTTCGAGTCATGACACTCTTTGGTGAAGTTTCTTCACTCCTTGGGGGAGTTTATGTAGGGCTTAATTATCTAACTTGTAATCGGGGGAGTTGATGTAGGGCATAGTTAAAAAGTAGTGAGTGTTATGGGGCATAGTATGACACAACACTTCCCTATGTTATTTTCATGGCATGGCATGAGGGGTTAAAATGACGTGTTATTTGTGCTATAAATGGAATGAATGCACTACTCTGTATATTCAATATGATTTTTGTAGTACTCTAATGAAATAGACATATGGTGTGGATATTGCACCCGCACAACTTCATTATTGTTTCATAATTTTTTGGAGTTTATGCATATTTCATCTTCTAAGGTATATGTAATACTTTTTTAGCATATAGGTTTATACACCCAATTTGGTCAATGAATTACAGTATGTTTATGTAATGTTATATTAATGCACCTTTACTGTTTTTGTAAGCCTGACTATCTTGAATTTGAGGAGCTGATGCGATTGCATGTGTGGTTTTCCATCATTTTTTGAACAGCATTACGAGCAAAGTTTTTGTTAGAATCTTTGCATGACCTGAAAAAGAATTTGAAGGAGAGGGGGCTTGATTTATTAGTTAAGTATGGCAGGCCTGAGGACATCCTTCCTTCCGTTGCTAAAGATTTTGGAGCCCATACAGTTAAGAGTTCCTCTTTTTCAGTGATGTTAATGGTCTCTTCATTGATCTTTGCAGAAAAAAAAGGTTACATCTGTTATAGTTCAGTGATCTGAATTAACTGTGTAATAGACAAACAATAATATGCTGCTTTAGTTTCTCCAACTCTTTGTCCATTGTATTGGCTTTGTCCCAGCGTGCTACAAATTTGTTCTTTTTCGAATTCTGTAATGCTAATACAAGATTCCTGTGGATGTTGATTGCATAAGGTTTCAGGTTATGGCCTACCTTCCTTTTCAAATGTATTTATTCTTCCTTTCTGTCTTGCATAATGCTCTTAGTTACTTGTCTCAGCTGATAAGTGATACCTGAGTTTCATCTGTTATACTGAACTTCCATATAATGAGAATAAAACTTGAAGTGGAGGATACCTACGCCTTAATAAGCATAAAATTGAATTATACTGAATATTCATATGTGAAGTATCCATCCCTGGACATATAATTTTTGGTATTTTGTCACTACATTTGTCTATCTTCTTTGTGAGACAAATCTTACATCTTCGAAGCTGCTAGTTAATCGAGTTTAGATCTAACCATGCTTAAGGAAAGCTCAGTTTTTTCATTTAATAAAGTAACCTATTTTTATGATAACTATTATCTATAACAGTTTCTGTGACCTTATGCTTCTTCCTTCTTCGGATCAAAGTTGAACTGAATATCTCACATGCGTATACACAATAATGTCATGTACTATCGTTTTGATGCCTCGCTATTTTTTCATAATAAATGTAGAACCTGCCAACTGTGCCTATAAGTTGTTTACGCTTTCTATTTTACCATTTAGAGACAATGATCTGTTATATGGCTTAGCTTAGTAAAATTAGACTTTTCTATTTGACACATGCTCATTGCTTCCTGTCATGAACTCTTGTTGAATTTACCAAATCCAATTTAATTGTGTCAGGTTTTTGCTCATAAGGAAACATGTAGTGAGGAGCTTCATGTTGAGAAGCTTGTTCTGAAAGGCTTACAGCAAGTGTTATTATCTCAACACGAACCATCTAACCCAAAAACAGTGAATCCCAGGCTACAGCTAATTTGGGGCAGTACCATGTATCATATTGATGATCTTCCATTTGATACAAAAAATTTACCTGATGTCTATACTCAATTTCGTAAGGTAAAAACTTCTCACTTTAAACATTTTCTCTTAAATGCTCTAAGATCGAGTATAACAAGGGAGGTGATCAGTTAAACAAGATCGGATGTTTTGTTTTGGAATGTTTAAAATGGTAGAAAACCATATCTCACTTGGTATCAAATCTATGCCTATACTTGCATATACATGTATATTAATGTATGCATGTAAATGGGTGACAATTTGACTCAATGATTGCTAAATATTAAATTGGTTCTTAGGTCATCATGAAACTAATGAGCTTGAACCAGATTGAGTCAAAGATGGATTAAAATGTGCTTGGATTTAATTGAGCTGCCTCGAGATTTGATCAGATGAGTGTACACATATTCATGAATGTATTGTTTGAATGCAAATATGCAAGTGCGCATTTTTAGTTTGTATGCAAACAATCATGCGTCTATTGATGTATTAAAATATTTATCTATGCTTGAAGAGTTTCACGTAAATATGTAAGATCAAAATCTAGCTTGAAAAAATTCTATTAAAATCATATTGGTATTGGGTTTAGATTGAAACTAATTAGTCAATTCTTAATTGAACTGCATCAGATCTAGGCTGCCGACTACGCATTAGCTTGGGTTAACATCTGATCGAACAATTGTGAGCAGTTAAGTGAACTCAAGGTCAGATTGTCCCCGTCCTTCTGTTTGCAAGGAGGCTATGTATGAGCATATACTTTTTCCAACGACAAAAATCAATGCCACCTGATCTATATGACTCAATGAGCGTGTGACCTGATGTATGACTCAATGCGTGTGCGTTTTTGAGTGTGATTGCACACATGTATCTTTGTTGATTTATATATATATATATAGATAGATATATACATACATAAGTACTTATATATATTATAATAATATAATTTTATATTTGTTTGGTTTTTTGTACATGTGTGTTGCTGTTTTAGATTCGGCCTATGTTAAAAAAGGTAGTGGTAGACTTTAAAGACTTGATTAGGAAGTATAAAAAAATAACCTTAAGTTATTAGGATTCAATGAGAATATGATAGTTAATAGGACACATTGGAGAAAATGATTCATGCAGCCGGATAAAGACTTGTTGTTGTTGTTTGTGTTGCTGTTTTATTAAAATTTTGCTGCTAACATGCATTTCATATTGAAATATCGGACAGTCGGTTGAATCTAAAAGCCCAGTCAGGGAGTGCTGCAGGCTGCCAACGTTCCTCGGTCCACTTCCAAGCAGTATCTTAGGTGGTGAGTGGGGAAGCATCCCTTCACTCAGGGATCTTGGACTCCAAGAACCAAAGGTAGGTTAATGTATATATTTTTTATTTATATATTGCATTTCAGAGCAAAATTTTCTAATATAAAGATTTGAATTCTTGTATAACATTCTCTGAGTAGTGTTTTCTGATTTTGAGTTATCATAGCAGTGTAAATGTTTTGATCTCTTAATTATTGTCAAGTCTTTTGATGTACATGGGTCATAAGTTCATGAACAATAAACTGAGGGGAGAATTTGGTCTTTCCCAATGCAGGTGGCCAAAGGAATGCATTTTATTGGAGGTGAAAATGCAGCTTTGGGCAGGGTGTACGAATATTTTTGGAAGAAGGTATACATCCTTTAATGAGCTCAAATTTTTTCAATATATGCAATTTATTTAATAAATTACGTAAATAAATTATTCAAAGAATATTTTGCACCATTACATTTTGCTATGGCATTTGCATCTTGTATATTATGTTGCTTTAAAAATTGTAACAACATTGTGCTAAAGCATCACCAAACGTTGAAATTGGGCTTTGATGTTAGGGAAATAGTTTTATGAACTTAATTGTAGAGATACCTTGAGAGGATGAGATTGAGATGGCGCGAGTGAAATGGGGAGAGAACAACTCCTTCTTGAAGCCCATGCTTCTTTGTGTATCTACTTAGAAAATTTGTTACACTTAGATTACTTTGCTCTCTGTGTTAGCTTTGACACCATTGTCTTAATGATGGCTAAGGTACATCTGTTTTAGTAGTCCTTATTAAAATGTTGCGTGGAATATTTATAGTGGTTGATGATTTATACAATACGAAAGATTGTTGGAAATAACAAAAATAAGCGTCATCTTTCCTGACCCTTCTATCCAAATCATAATAGTGCACTCGATATTTGTAGAGGGTAGGGGCTAGAGATGGGAGAAACCTAGAGAGAGATAGAAGAAGGAAGAAGAGAGCATGAGTGAGAAGATGGAGGACGAATCAAGGGAAGTTGGGCTTGCGAGAGAGCATTGAACAATAATTAGGGGTGATTGAGCAAGCCAAGTTGGGCCACACTGTCAAGGAGCTCACCTTGCCATATACGTGGAGTCAATTGAATAAGAGGGAGAGAGGGGCGGCCGATTGAAGATGTTGACTTGCAAACAGTTGGAATAAGAGGGAGAGAGGGAGCGGCCGATTCAGGAGGTTTGACTTGCAAGTAGTTGAGCTGATGCATGCACAACATGTGAGATTAAGAATTGAGCAAGCTCCTTATAGATCGTGAGGCGGAAGCCAAACCAATCGGGCAAAATTGAGTAAATGATATATTTTAATTTATTTAGAAATCAAAATAAATTGAAAAGATAAGCAATCATTTATAATAATAATAATAATAATAATTTTTTTGAAATTAAAATTTAGTATTGGATAGATATTTATTGTTAAGTAATTAAATTAATTAAATGTAAATAACCAAATTAATTAAATTCGACAAAAAAGAATAATAATCTATTTATACACACACAACACACACGTAAGTAGATAAATAAATAACTAAATATAAAAGAAAAGAAAATAAATGTGTGTGTGTGTATATTTATTTATTTACATACATACATACATACATAAACACTAAGCATATGTATGATAACTTTATGAGTTTTACATCAAAGGAAGTAACTCTTAAAAGAAGAGAGGCAAATAGATCTTCCAATTAAAGCAGGTGCTTATGTTTCTATTTTGTAGTGATTATTTTCAATTCCTCTAGATCATATGTATTTATGTTTTTTTTAGACTTTTAGCATTGAAATTTGTTTTTTTTGTAAAAAGTATTTTACTCTCTTTTATTTATGAATCATCATATTGAAATAAATATTGCTCTATTCTTTATATGTTTTTAATCACAAATGACTATCTCACAAGCATACAACATGACTTATGCAAATGTTTAATGGGAATAATAAAAATTAATTTTACTGTATAGAAATGATTGCATGTGTATACTAAATGATAGAGTTCACTCTCTTATGATTTTGGGTAGGGAAGTTATGTATTTGTGTAAATAAATGAAAATGTAAATTATTATTTATCTTTTGGGATTAGGTTTGAAAAAGGATATAAATGTTGGGCCTTTATAATACACATTTAGATAATAGCTCTTGTGATTGGTATATTATATGATAAAATAAGATATGACATGAAAATGATGAAAAAATTAGCAGTTCTCTTATACGTCAGAAAATTTCTAATGCCCTTCAATTCTCGTGATAAAGCAATATGTATTGATTTACTTACAAAGAACTTACATGCATATTATTTTTTAATTCATGAATTGTTATAATTTCAAAGCATACTTAGCCACTGAGTTGCTTAACTCATATCGTAGTTGACAAATTTATTTGATGAAGTCTCCCTTAAATTAAATGGGCGAAAGAAGGGAGTTCGTATACAATAGGTTAGTAGTTAGAGATATGTATGAAATTGCAGTACATGATGTATTAAATAATAAAAATATTGGTCTATTTAGTTGGCTCTTTTGGGATCTAGAAGATGTTATATTTGAAAAAAAATCTTAATCTTTAGTAATAAAAAATGTTCAATTCGACAGCCTATTTTCGGCTTGATAATTCTAAACTTTTGAACCATCAGGCCTTGCAATGCTTCTAAAGCTATTTGCTTTGACACAATGTTGGCTATGCTAGTGATTTGATGGAACAACGAGGAGATGGAGGTTGTATTCAGGTCTTGGTCATGCAGTCTTATACCTCTTTAAGGCCTTATCTAATGTCTTTATGAGCATTGGTGTGTTGATGAGGACATAATCTGATTGGGAGACCATGATTAAACCTTTTTTTTTCTGATGCAAAAGTTTGCTTTTCTGTGGGCTTCGAAAATTCGCACTCGGCTTCTGGATGATGTTGACCTCCACATATGGTTCATAAGTTAAATGAACCATGAAAGCTAAAATAAATAATTAATGAGAGCAGCATCACATGAATCGGGTTTAAAACCCCCCTAATCGCGATCGGAATCGATCAAATTCGCTTCGATTTGAAAATTCAACTTTGTAATGCGCTTAAAATAGTAAAATTAATTAACTAAAAAAATATCGAATCAATTAATGACCAATTAAATAATTAAAATCAATTTTTTAACAAAATTAAATAAGTCGGAAGCTCGACAATCAACGATCGCTTAAATTGATCGCGCCATCATCGCCGAAACGTCGTAACCTATCAAACGATGCCTTCCGCGATCGATTCAGCAAAGTATGCGCGAACGTCGATCAATTCGAGCGCGACGTCGCATAATTTAAACTTAATTTCACTTCGCCCGTCGCCAACATTGTCTAAACAACCTCTGATCGCAAAATCGACCGCGTCGTTGCGTTTGGCACAACAGAAACACCTAAAATCAGCGCCCATATTGCTAGGGTTTATTATTAGGATGATTCGTCAAAATTTCTATGATTAGGGCTAATTATCTTAATTATTAAGCTAATATGCAATTAATCTAAGCAATTCCCCCTGATTCTTATCTTAATCCTACGGCCTACATATCCAATCAAAGCAACCGCAGAATGCATCCAATCGAAGCAGCCGCCTTTTTAATTTTATTGGCTGCCGTTTGGGCAGCCAATCGGAGAATTCAATCAACCCTAAAGGCCGAAATGAGGGCTTTCGATTCCTCACGACTCCTCTCCAAACAACGCTCTCGTTTTTCTCCGCTTTGCTTTCCTTACTCTCCTTTTCTCTGATTCACCTTTCTTCGCCCCCTCACGAAGCTCACGCTGAGTCTCCTCGTTTCTGTTTCAAAGCTCTTCCACGAGCGGTTCTTCCTTTCTTCCGTCCATTCGACCCGGTTACTCTTCCTAAGCAAATCGAAATCCCTCTCCTCCTTTCCTCTTAGCATTCAACACTTCCAAGTCGTCTCTTTCTAACCCTAAATTTATTTTCACACATTTAAGTGCTTTTGGAGATTAGGGTTTTGTTAAATATGCTATATCTTATGCTTGAGATTATGCTAAGAGTTTCCTTTAGAGATTTGGGATGATGTATGGTCCAAATCTCATTTTACTTTCTATTATCTATGGATTTTATAGTGGTTAGCTTGCTGAAAATGATTTGGGATGATGTATGGCCCAAATTTCATTTTACTTTCTATTATCTATGGATTTTATGGTGGTTAGCTTGCTGAAAATGTTTTGGGATGATGTATGGCCCAATTTCATTTTTTTTTGTCCTATGGATAATTATACTCCTAGTATGCTGGAAATAATTTCTGCACAAGTAGGAAAGTGTCTCCTATAGTCTCTTGTATGATAAAGTGGAATTCCTAAGCTTGATGCAAGTATTCCTTATCTTAATCTCATGTTCTTATTATTTGGGTGAAGTAATGTTTGCTGAATTTCTTCTTACCTATGGAAAGTTGGTTTAAGAAGTATGGAAGTATGTTTGAGAGATATCTATGCTTCTAGTGTGCTGAAGATGATTTCTGCATAGGGTAAAAATGTCTCCCATAGCTTCTTAAGGTGAAATTCCTAAGCTAGATGCAAGTGTTCCTTATCCTTAACCTATCATTTGGATAAAATAATGCTTGCTGAACTTTTCATTACCTAGGGAAAGTTAATCTAAAGTTATGCATGATATCAATCCCATGCTGTTTGCTTTCTGTTTTATGGGTTTTGTTCTGATTACCTTGCCTAAAACAATCTTTGATGAGGGAGATAATGTATGTCATGCCTCTCTTACATGTTGGTTTAAAATCTGAAATCAAGGAAGGGGATTTGAAGTATCATGTGGCTTGAATCCTAGGATATATGCAGATTTCTGTTTCCTATGCTAGTTTGAAATCTGAAATAAAAAAATTAAAAAAATAAAAAGGGAGAAGAAGAGGGGAGGAAGGTAAATTATTGTCGGGGAATTCCTTTACTCCATTGCATGGCTAGTTGCTACTATGAGAATCACAATGTGGGAGAAGATTAATTTTCAGATTTGTTTTGAGAAAATTAATTTTCAGATTTTAACATTTTCAGCAAGTGCTTATTATATATATTATTTTCATGGATTCACCTTTGTTTCAATGCAATGCTTAGCAAATGTTATGTCTTGTCTAAGTATATATGCAAACATATTTATATGCAAGTGTTTGAAATTTCTTATATCTACATATTTCTCTAACATGAGAAAATTTGTTATGCTAAACTATACACGCCTTTCTTGCAATAAAATTCATGGTTCACAACACCCGCCATACGCCTTTCTTGGCGTGAAGCTGTCTCAAGCGCTATGACGCCTGAGGTCAAAATTTTGGTAAATAAAATGTGTAAAAATTCTAAGTTTGAAAGGAAGGTATGTATATGTTATTCACGCTTAACTTATTCATCATGATTACACATATGTTCCATACACTTCTTCAATAAATATTCTGGTCATGGTCTCAATGACACTACCATACACGCCTTTCTTGGCGGGAAGCCTAGTCCTCAAGCATCCCCACATGGGGTGACGCCGGAAGGTTGCTGGAAATTTTTTAAAAAAGAAAGAGAAAGAAAAGGTATGAATGCAAGTGATTTTTGAATTCCATGTCATATTATGTGTTGATTTAGCACTATTCTATCACATGACCATTTTGATGTATTGATTAATGCTTACATCAATCTTTACTTAGTTTGACATGTTATGAGGCATATATTGATTTAAATTTCTATCTTCTTTTGTCTAAATGATAATTATTACATCATGCCTCTTTTGCCTATATGTAAATTTGGTATGGACATCTATTTTTACCTTATTTGTTCAAATTTTGCAATGATACATACACATTATGAGGTATAGTTGAACATACATATTATGAGGCATAGTTGAACTTAGAAAGTATATATGAAATGATGTTGGATTAGACAAATATAATATGACATCTACTTTTAAGACATCAAGCTAGAATGAATAAGAAAAGACTTACAAGTCAAGATGACACAAATTGATTTCTTCTCTTGCAAGTTGGATGACTTAGACTTGCAATATATCTGGTGGGGAGGGAAAGAAAGATAGGAAAAAAGATAGGAGATGTAAGGAATTTTATGAGGTAAATCACTCTTATTTATAAGCTCCCTCTACTTCTTCCTTTTGTCACTTGTCTTATGACATTGACACATGTTTGTGCTTTGTCATGAGCTTCCATGCAAGAAAATCATCTAAATTTATGCCATATGTCATACCACATACATGCATAAGAAAATTTTCCCCCTTATCATTTATCTTTAATGTCATATGATAAAATATGAGTTTAAAGAAAGTTTAATTTTTTTTGCCACTTTCTTTCATATCATACCACATGCATATGCATGTGAGAAATTTCTATCTCTCTTATCATCTCCCCTTTATGTGAGATGATAAAAGATGGGTTTAAGGGAAAATTAATTTATTTCGACATTTCATCCAAATTCATATCATATGTTATACACACATGCATGTGAGAAAATTTTCAATCCCCTTTGTCATTTCTTTAATGTTATATGACAAAAAATATGGATTTAAGGAAAATAGACTCTTTCTTTTGTCATATCTCATTAATAAGATAGGATAAGTTTTGTGCCCCTTTTTGTCATGAGCTTACATGCAACGGAGATTGATTTTTAATTAAGCCACTTGTCCCCTAATGACATGTAACATGCATTCCTATATTTGTCATTTGTCTCTTAATGACATGTGACACTTATATCCTTTTTATTTCTTCTTAATGTCATTTGACAAGCATAGATCTAAAAAAGGAGGAATATTAACTCCCTTAGCAACGATACTTATACCCTTTTCATTCTTTTACAATAAGAGGGTCTATCAGATTATTGATGTAGAATTAATACACCTTCTCTTTATAATTGTTAGGCTTCATATTTGATTCAATGGGCTTGATCAAATGAGTTCCTACAATGCTCATCATCATATTGTTCTGATTTGCATATGTAAGTATTTGGCCTAAATAGTGTTCATATCATACCCTCAAATAAATGTTAATCTTTATCTTACATCAATGACATTATACTTAATTAAATGAGTTCCTACAATGCTCAACTTCAGCTCATATTGCTTGCTGATTTGGTGCATAAAAAAAGGGGGTATTTGGTCCAAATAGTGTCATATCATACCCGTAAATAAATGTCAATCTTTATTTGACATCAATTACATTATACTTGATCAAATGGACTCCTAAAATATTAAATTTCAGCCCATTTGTTTGCTGATTAATTACCTAAAAGAGGGTATTATTTGCTGATTGGTTACAAAGGAAAGAAAATTTGGCCTAAATAGTGTCATATCTTAATTCTGGTTTGGTCTTGTGTTAGGTTAACAAAACCTAAAAAATCTAATCAACGATGTTATCAGAATCTTGTAATTTATCATGAATAACAAAAGATAAATTTATCTATCATTGTTAATGCATCTTTTCAAGTTCAAGATCTCGAAGAAAAGCTCAAACCCGATCTTCTATGTATCCCAGAGTGACAAGAAAAGAATGATGATCTTGAATAATTAATCTAGATCCGATTCCGCAAGAAGATAATCGTCGTGTGGTCTATCATCCCGATTTGGTCTTGGGGACGTCCCGTTAACAAAACCTAAAAATCTAATGATGCTATCAGAATCTTGTTAATTCTATCATGTAGAATGGCAAAAGATAAATTTATTGGCATTAGCAATCTTTTCAAGTTCAAGATCTCAAGAAGAAAAGCTCAAACCCATCCTATGTAATAGAGTCGAAGGTTTGGAGAATGATAGATCTTGAAATAATTAATCTAGATGATCTTCGCAAGAAGATAGACTGACAGGTCTATCATCCGGTTCTTGATCTGATCCGAAGTTAACAAAACTAAAAAAATCAAAATCTTTATTGACATCTTAACTTCAACTTACATTTTAATGTCCGTGCAATTTTCAAATGATATTGCATGAAAGTAATTACTAAATCAAATATAAAAGAACGATGCATGCTTCCTTTGGTCTTCGACCGTCCTGCTAACAAAACCTAAAAATTTTTGATAAGAATTTCAAATTAATAATATCCGAGAAGTTTAATTCACGTAATCACAAGATATAAATCAACCTAATATTCGAAGTTCAAGCCCTCAAGAAATGTCACAAACCCATCCTATGCTCAAGCTAGAGGGCAAGGTTGAAGGATTATACTTCGAGAAAATGAATTTGACACCATTCTCAGTAGAAAATCGAAAGTGACAGGTTTATTAATCGATATTAGTCTTATGATCGAGAAGAGTAATTATAATTAAAATTTCAATGATAAATGATCATATATTCAAATCTAAATCAATCATAAAATGATCAAAATTTCAAATAAAAATAAAAAAAATTAAAATTAAAATTAATTATTTAAATTAAAACTTAAAAAAATCAATCCACCCCTCGAATCGCTTGTTCGGGTGATAAATTAAGAAAATTTTGCTCACAAAGAGTCAATCACAAATCAAACATAACTATCTTCACACTCAAATATTTTTAAAGCTCGTAAGACGCTGTCCTTGTCCGCGTATTTGGAAATGGCACCACATAAATGTTAGAGCCCTTTCTGGTGGTTCGCGATATGGCACCACTAAATCAAATACCTAGAACCCGTGATATGTTCCCAAATCTTGGTCGCGAAATGTAGAATGTATTGTCATGTTATGGGTTGACTTATATTTGTCCTTTAAACTTCATCCTGTCAACGACATTGACGACGAACCTTACGATGGTGATCCTTCTACTCGACTATTCTCCTCGACTAAGCGACCAGGATCATGACCAGATGACGAAACCATGGGATCTAGACGCGATCATCATCTCCCCACAAAAGTTTTAAATTAAAATAATAAATTTCATAAGTTCTAAACTCCACTCACCGCAATTATATATTTGTTTCTTTAACGATTCATTGACAAATTTTAATCGAAAGTGCTCCCTGGGAGGGTAATTAATTATAGAGAGGCTATAGAAACCTAGAACCAGATATAAAAAGTTATCACCAAATGAGAACGAAATCTCTGGGTAGTGTTTTATCTACTATTCATCTGTCTTATGAAATTTTCACCGACACTAAAACAACTCTTTTTATTCCAAAAGAGGTCGGTGGCGAATTTTCGGATCCCGCAGATGAAAGAGAGTATAAAGTTATGCCAGTGAAATTTTCAGAAGGCAGATGATTTATGTTTATGGAAGACACCACCTAGAGATTTTTTCCTCATTTGGTGAGGATTTTAGATCTAGTTCTAAGTTTCCTATAGGTGCAAGCACCTATAATTAATTACACATCTCAATAGTGATGAGTGAGAATTTTCGATTAAGACTAATCATTAGGTAGTTGAAGGCTCAACATATAATTGCAGCAAAATAGATTTAAAATTTATAATTATTGACTTAAAGCATATGATTGGAGAACGATGATGCACCTGATCAAGATCTCATAGTTCTATCATCTGGGGCTATCATGATCCTTGATCTACTTAGTCAGCGGAGGTGGTTGACCTAACCTAACCGAAGGATTCTTGCTAGCAACCATATATTATTTTGTCCAAGAAGACCTTGTAGACTTGGGTTGATAATTATCTAAGAGGATAATTTTAAGTTCACTTTAGCTAACATAGCATTTTGTGTCCTATTAGACATGTCTTGTGATTCACAACTAATGGGTAGAAAAATGTAAGGGAATATACTATTTATAGCCAAGGCCATAATATAGTAGAGTCTATTAACCAAATCACTCAATCAGATGGTTCAGGTCGTAACTTTTTTATATGTAGAGTTTATTATCCAAACTATGTGAGTAAAAGACTCAGGTTGCATCCTTACTAGTGTAGGTATGAATGTAGTATATATATAATATGATATTAGCTCTTTGTGAGCGTAGGTTAACATTAATTTGCCACCCTCAACAAATAAATGTAAAGGACAAATTAAATCGATTTTGCTTTAAGTTGTTAAATATTGAATTTCATTTAAAAATTTAATGATTGTTGGATCTTTTATATTTTAGCAGGATTTAAACTTTAAAAAAATTATTTTAAGACTTGGAAATATTTTGATGACAAAATTCCCTCCGATTGAGATTTTCATTCAGCATAACCATCATTGGTGAATTTAAAAGATTGAATTTATTCATATTGCATATTAATTGAATTTATTTACGTTAGGTCTTGTCAACTCTACTTTAAATGTAGAGGATCAGGCCTGTTAATTATATATGATTAATTAATTTTGAAATCTTATCGCATCATAACCCTATCAACTATATTCATGTAGGAGGATCAAATTTATAGATTAGAACTTGTAATTGTAGTTTATGATTTTGAAGTTGAGCGTTTGTATCTTTGAATATGAAATATCTTTATTTAGATTATTATCAGTCACATACAAATGAGAGAGCTGAATTAATGAAATTGAGTTGAAAATATGAATTCAAATCAATTTTTTATTTCTGTTTTATTAAATTCTATCATTTTATGCACTGTTGAAGGACATCGGTCTTGTTGACTCTGGTCCTTGTAAGGAGAAGGATCAGACCGATCAATTAAGATTCACACTTACATCATGTGAATGAGGCAATTCATTGAAAAGCATGCACATATATTTTTAGAATTTTGAATTTTAGAAGATGCTTAAACTTTTAAAACAATCGTTAATCTTTCAAAATATCAAGTTGATTCAAATCTTTTGCATTTCCAAAACCTTTTGTTGATATATCTTCGCAATGCAAGATAGTGAGTTGCACGAATTTCCAAGACCAATGAAAATTTTTCTTTCTCCCTTTTTTCACTGGTTCAATGAGAGGGTGATATTTGTAGGGTGGTTGATCAAGCAAGAGCAGTAAATGAAGGGCTGCTTTGAGAAAGAGGGGGAAGAAAAAACCTTCTCTATGTAGAGATAAAAAGATAAAGGAAATGAGGAATAAGTGGTTGCTGCGTGGAGGAATAAGTGGCCTGAGAAATCGTGCAGTGTTGAGTTCGTGAGAGAGCAGAGAGGGATATTTGCGTGATTGAAAGCAGGGGGTAATCAAATGAGACAGATGCTTGTGTCGACGACAGGTTGGAAGAGGAGCAAGAGAATAGGGGAGAGGAGCTCTGGTGCTCGCGTGAGGGGAATGACAGGCGTGGAGGAATAGCTGGCCAACGTGATTAGTATTAGGATATTCTTTATTTTTTTATTATGTATGTTATACAAGATGGAGAGGATGTAAATGTCAAGCCAAACGTGGTTCGGCCAACAGGTGATGAATTTTAGTGGAAAAGGGCATTGGTACAGTGCTATTTGAGAATATGGGTAGCAGAATGGGTTAATGAAGGATTAAAAATCGATTAATAATGGATTAAAATAAATGGATAATTTTAAATTTTAATTAATTTAGCTTTAACTTATTATAATTAACTTATATGAATATATAATTTTAAAATACTAATATTATAATCTGATTGAATTTAATTTATTTTCTATATATATATATATATATATATATATATATATATATATATATATATATATATATATATATATATATATATTAACATTTTAATTTTAATTATTTTCACTTCATTCTAATTTATTTTTTATCTCTTTTTTATTGGGATTTTATTTAAACCATATTTAAACCTCTTCTTTTTTTCTTTTTTTAACCCTTGTCGTTCACCTATATCAAACTATGTTGCTAATACCGTATAAAAGTAAGATTATTTCATCTCACTTTCATATGGGGTTTTAGGTGATATATGTGTCATTTTCTAGACAATTTTGATGTTTCAAATGCATCAATGTGATCTGTTTTAATATTGTTTGAATAGTTCTAATGTTGATCGAAGCAATTGGCTAGATTTGTGTGACATTCATCTATATGTTTCATCTTGTTTGCTTAGTTCAAATTATGGCATCGAAATTTTAAATAAAACTACTTTTTTTTTTTTACAAATTGCTCATTTGGTAATGTTCGTAATTATACCTATTAAATGCTTATAATTAAACCTCAATATTATTTACTTTTATATGATTTAATTGAAATATTTTATTTGTTAAATGACAATTTAAGTCAATAAAATATATGAAAGATTCAAATATTGGGCCCTAATTGGATTGCCAATTTTAGAATGTTGCATGCAATAAAATAAATCTTTTAGAAAAACATTATTATCAATTGAATTGCAATCTTAATTTTTTTTCTTAAAATAAAAATTTTATGTTAAATTTTAATTCTTAGCTAGCAACTTTGTTACTTTGTCTCTTTAATGGCATTTGATTAGTGTAGATAAGGTAATCATGTTAGTAATTAGTCACAATTTGTGAGTATTCATTTGATTTATTTAATTAGTGCAAAGATTAATTTTGTTTGATTATTTTATTAGAAATCATGAATAAAAAATTATTTCAAATATTTTATGATATAATCATTCTTTTCAACTATAAATTATTGTTCTAACCTGAATGCCCTTGTTCTATCCATATTGAAATTTACAGTCAATTCCCGTATACCTATCCGAAATGGCACCAACAAAATACAATCACTACAATTAGGTTTTGACCGTGATGGTTATGGCTTACTGCTTTCTAAAGAAGCAACCTGAATTGTAGGTTCAAGCATCCCTCTTCACTTTCAATAAGGCCAAAATCGAAGTCAATATGGCTAAACTCCAAGAGGAAAAGACTAGTATGAGGGGAGAATGCGTGTGAGAGAGAACATGCCTCTAGTGGAGAATCCTATGCTTCTTATTGTATTCATTTAGTAAAATTGTTAAACTTGCAGTTTTAGCTCTTGGTATTAGGTTTCTACACACGACACTCTTAGTGGTAGCTTGGGTTCTTGTGTTGCAAAAATTCATTGTTATAATATTGCAAGGGCTAATTACATTGGTGCTTATTTGAGATGCCAAAATAAAGTTATTGATTCATGAGGGCATTGGATGCTTGATGCCGGTGCTAGACAAGCAATGCTGGAAATCTCACATGATTGGGACCCCATTCCCATTCCTAGACCAATTCAGTTGAACCAGAGATAGGCCGGCTCAGTTATCCTTCATAAATCTAGCTTAACTACCTTAACTAGGGTTGTTTTGATTTAATATAAATACCTCTTTATGTGTATTAGAGTTAGTTTTACTAGATTTTTGTATTAGAGATAGGTTCTCTATATTTTTTTCCATCTATGTATCCAAGCCTCACAAGTGGTGCTTAGGGTTGTATCTTGTGTAGATTTGGTGGTGGGTCCTTTTCAAGTCCTTCCTTCTCCCCAAAGCTATTGGCCAATCTACAAGTTGTTGTCTATTCGTATTAAACCGTTGAATTTGTTGTATTGCAAGACGATTCTTCCCAACAGCAAGTAACAAACTCCCAAATCCCTAATACAATATTTCTCCATACCCTTATGTTATTGGTGGAGCTTGATTGTATTGATCAACTCGGGACAGAAAGCTAGTGCCACAACACTAGGACTAGGGCACCAGAGGCTCAAGATAGAGAAGTCAGCACCTCAACGCTGCAGGAGCAACGCTGCAGGAGCAACGCTGCGACACTGAACTGTGTAGAAAACCTAGAGGACAGTGGTGCCAGCGCCTAAGCGCTAGTGCTATGACGCCATGGCGCTACAAGATGGGAAAATTCATATTTAGGCGATTTTATGCAGTTTTTTATGACTTTTTTTTTATTTTCTTATGAGTGAGAGTGAAGTAAAGTGCCATAAAGTGATTGAAGCGAGAAGTCACTTGAGTGAAGTGAAATTTATAAAATTTTGTTTATTTGTTTTTCATAGCAGATTTTTTGGTGGTGTGGCTCCGTGATTTTTTCCAGTTCTCATATTTTTCCACATAAATCTGATGTTCTCTTGTGTTTCTTATTTTATTTGCTTCTGTTCAGCGCATTGCTCCTGATCTCTCAAACTGATTTCCATGTTTAGTCTATAATCTCCCAACACCTTATTGATCTGAGATACCCTTGACTTCCCTAGAGTGGTATCAATGATTTTTTCTATTAATGGCTTATTCCCTGTTGGAAATTGATTAGCAGAATATCAGGAGATGTACTTACTTAATTGCCCCTAATGAAGGTGCTGGTGAATGTGTCCATGTGGCATTTCCAACTTGGTTAGCAGGGCAGATTGTTTATTGACTGATTACTACTATACAAACAGAAGATTGTTATGCTTCTTCTCTGTGTCTGCACTACAGAAGCATGCAAATTGTTAGACAATAGGAGCTTTACAGACATTTCTCAATCCGTAATATGTTGGAACTATTGGAGGGGTGCTGCCATTGACTTTATCAAGTGTTGGAAAGGCAACCAAAATGCTCTTGGACAGTCTGCTGAAGGTACCCGAACCTTGTTGTTTGGCAGTAAGAAACTCATTTTGGCCCTAATCCTTTGATCCTCATCGGTCTTAGGTTGCTAGGCATCACGTGTCATACCTATGGTGTATTAGTTGATAGCTCTTTTTTTTTGGCTCACCTAAGAGTCCGTAAGGTGGGATTTTATTATGATATAGGTGAGATTTAAATCCAAAATTTTGACAATAAATTCCAAAGTTCTTCCTAACCAGACTTTTTGGCAGTCACAGTTGCTTGCTCTTTGTGCTCCTTGAGTTTATGATTTTCTGTATGCTGGAGTCTAGTCTGTTAGACACAACTGGTCGAACCTAGACCTCTTGTACTTCTTGTTGTGATGCACCACCCTCCAATGCTTGATGCTTCCTGAAAAGGGGCCAAATATATTTTCCATATCATGTTAGTTCTGCTAAGTCAGCACGAGTTAACAAGTTCTCGAAGCAGGTTTGAGTAGTGCATGTTTCAAGTTAGGAACAGAATAACTCAAATTGTTAAGCCGTGTGACATTCCCCACAGGAAAAGCAAAGAAAAAAAAAACAATAGCCTCTGATGAGCTGCAGGGCTCCACATAAAACCGCATTTAAAAACAACAAAGTTAACATCAGCAGGAGATTTTAAATCTACGCTTCTTGTTTCCAGGATCTGATAAGAGTGTATAAAGAAACACGGAATGATATGCTAGGGACAGATTATTCAACAAAATTCTCTCCATGGCTTGTTTCTGGGAGTCTTTCTCCAAGATATCTGTATGCTGAGGTAATTGATCCCTGTTAAAAATTTCCTCTGTGAAAATTATTCTCCAAATCATCAGCACCACTAATTCTTATTTTTACTTTATCCATCAGGTAAAGAGATATGAGAAAGCCAGACTTGCGAATGATTCAACATACTGGTACCTTATTTTGTATTATGTTTTATATCATCTGCATTAAATTCTAAGTGCACTATTTATACTGATCTCAATGAAAAAATACACTCTAAAGAATTACCTTTATTGTGTATATTTTTACTGATTTTATGAGCTTGATTACAGGGTTCTATTTGAGCTGATATGGAGAGACTATTTTAGGTTTCTTTCCATTAAATATGGAAACTCTATATTCCATCTTGGTAATTACTTTTCTTTCTGTTTATTTATTTCTTATTTTATTCTCCATTTATCTTACTACATGTAGAGATTGCCTGTCATTTATGTTCTTGCTTACTCCACAATATGCATTTAGAACATTTGAATCGGCGTTTGATAAATGAATGGCTCTTCAACATTTTTTTTTTCAGGCGGTCCAAGAAAGTTGGAGACCAAATGGAGTCAAGATAAGTCATTATTTGAGTCTTGGAGAGGAGGTCATACTGGGTATGCTCTATTTTGTTATAATTTTCATGATTCTGCTCCCCAATCTACATTCTAATTTGTTCAAATTTATTTTCTTGAAGTTATCCCCTAATTGATGCGAATATGAAGAGCTTTCTATGACAAGCTTTATGTCTAATCGTGGGCGTCAGGTACTTTTGTTCATAATTAATTATGCTTTCAATTTGTATTTTTGTCTGTTTATTGTTTTGAGTTTTTTTTTTCAATTGCTATAATAATTTTCTATTAGAAATACAATAGTATAACAGAGCTAGGAATGTTAGCATATACTATACTGGCGGATTGGTTTCTCATTTTATTTGTAGTTTATACTTTTGACCTTTTTTATTTCTTTTTATCAACATTTTCTTTATAGTTTCACATGTGTCTTAAACAAGACTTATGCATAGTGACATGTTTTTTTTTTTGTGGTAGTTTTGGTATTAGTTTCAGATATATTTATATTATATGTTAAAATTAAATCAACATGTAAAATATAAAATTAAATAAATATTCTTCTGGTTAACTCTTGCCTTTTGTAGCAGTAGTCTATTAGGAACAAAAAAAATCAAATGAAAATCTAATTATTTCTTTGTTCATTTGTTTATGTTTGGCTTTCAGGTTTTAATAACTAGTCTGTATTACAGATTGTCTGTTCCTTCCTGGTTAGAGACATGCAATTAGATTGGCGCATGGGAGCTGAGTGGTTTGAGTCATGCCTCTTAGATTATGATCCTTGTTCTAACTATGGGAACTGGACCTATGGAGCAGGTTGCTTCCTTCCACTTAACTTGCTTCTCTTTACTCATAAATAGCTTCTTTCTAATGTATTATTGGCTATGAAAAATTCCTCATCTTCTTCAAATAATTCCATTTTTGTTTATCTGTTATTGTCAATAGGTGTTGGAAATGACCCAAGAGAAAACCGTTATTTCAGCATTCCAAAGCAAGTATGCTTTCTCCTCTTCTAAATAATACTAACCAACATGAGCATTGCAATTCATAATTATTTGTAGAAGTAAGCTTAAATATATCCTCAAATAAATAATGAAATGAATCTTCATATTAGTAGTGGAATTAGGGGATGAGGAGACATGAGTTTTTATAATACATATAATTATAGGAGAATTTAAAGGTAAATTTTTTACATTATACATGATTGTATTATTATTATTTCATTTTATTTTATTTTCAAATTTAAGAGGTCAAGAGCCACCCTTAGCCCCTCCTTGATTCCACTATTGCTTTGCATAAAATGAGACTTTCAACAAGCGAATTTACTATAATACACTTTGTTTGTGTAGCATTTAAATGTAAAATTTTTTATATTATGTATAGTCATCTCAAAATTAGGGGGCGAACGCTACGACCGACATCTCACTGATTCCACCACTATTTCACATATTCATGCAAAACAAATATATGTCTTTGCAAACTTTGCATCGTAAATAGTAATATTTGTTTAAAGTTATTCTTTATTATAACAAAATGAAATTTCTTTCAGGCAAAAATTTATGATCCTGATGGTGAATATGTTTCATATTGGTTGCCAGTGCTTCAACCTCTTCCAAGAGAAAGAAGAAATTTTCCTGGAAAGTCATATATCAAACAAGTTGTGCCTCTTAAGTTTGAAAACACAACCAATATGAGATAAAATCTTGAAAAACAAAAAGTGTTGAATGAATATATATATATATATATATATATATATATATATTGTAAAAGCTTTACTTGTCCAATTTATATTGGCTGTAACTTAATAGTTCTTTTTTATTCTTTTATATATGTTCTCATTTCCCCTTTGTATCATTGAACTCATGTTGGATTGACCTCTTGGAATGAAATTGTTTGTATGCTTAAGATAAGCTATGGAAGAAAAAATAAATTTTTATTTAGGGAGAATTTAAGGTGTGTTTGAAGTAAGTAAATGAGATTTTTTTTGAAGCTTTACATTTATTTTAGATATATTTGTTTTTTTAGTTAAGTCATTAACAATATCTAAGTGGCTTGGTTTGATTTTTTTATAGTTATGCTCATGTATTTGACTTTATTCAACACCAATAGCTGTGTTTTACATGCTTTTTAATTTTGTTTGAAAAAGGGTGATGCATGAGGTATTGAGTAGGCTTTAAGATATAGCCTAAATGTAATTAAACTGTGTTTTTATTTATTTTATTACTCAATACACTCTGTTGATCTCTTTGATTTTTTATTCTTTTTCATTTTTGAACATTATTAGGGTTCATTTAACATGCTTAATATGTTAATTAAAGTTTAATTAATCATTTTGATTGATTAAGTTGGTTGTAATTTAGTTAATTGACTAGCAAATTAATGTTAGAGCTGTTAGATGATTCTTAATTAATTAAGCCAATTTGTTTTTTCTGACTAATCAATTAAATTGATTTTTTTCGTGCAGCAGTTAGGCCACTCGCTAAGCATAAAACGTCAATCAATTAATTCATTTTTTTTTATGTTATTTTTTAAATGTAAAAATTTTTAATATATGTTTTTAAAATATTTTTAATTTAAAATTACAATATAAATAAATAATATAGCTATTATAACATGTGAAAATTTTGTATTTTTGTAATTTTTCTTTTGGATTATCTGTTACAATTTTATTCGATTATAATTTTTCTATTTTTTATATAATTTATGACAACCTTTTATAATCGAATTTACTTGTGCGATAGCAATTATAACATTGTTCAACTATGTTATAAGAAAAAAAATAGCTATAATAATCAAATTAAAAAAAAAATTTCTCATAAAATAGTTTCACAATTAACCAGTCTGAACGAACGAACCCTATAAAGTAAAGCACTATAATCAAGTAGTTATTATATAGTAGGTTTCACCATTCTGAAACCAACAGATACAAATAATACTAAAAATAAAATAAAAATAAAAAAATTCAAATGTCAAAGAAAAAGTATCACTTAATCTTAAAAGAAAATTTTATATAATTAAAACGTGCAATGATTTATGAAACAAAATATTGAATTAGTAAAATAGAAACATAAAATTAAATTAAATATTACAAAGATGAAAATGCTTAAGTTAATGAGCGACTTTTACTGTTAGAGATAAAATGTGAAATAAATAAGATCAGAGAGAGTCGTCTTAAATGATTTAGCCACAACGCATCAACTATCCAATGACCTACATTTGCTAGTGCAATCGAGAATAAAAAAAAATTTAAAAAAAAAACTATCCAATAACCCAATTAAGAGAATAGATATATTAGATGTTAAGAAAAATAAAGATAGATCTAAAAACTACACTGACCATTTCAACAGTCCTAAAAAGTACCTATAGCACATCAGATTCCACAATCTAGTTTCATTGAATGTGGTGTAAAACAACACAAGCATATTATTAACCAAAAAACAAATTCTTCCCTATCAACTTCAACACCTGGAGGTATTTGGAGTTTAAATCTGTTCTTTTTTTTAATGAAAGGATCATTATAGTTATAAGGATTTTATTCATTGTGATGATGAAATCCTGGAAGAAGAGAAGTGATGAACCCAACAACAAACATCTGAATCTCCTTCAGAATATACCAAAAATGGTTTTGATTCCGCGGCCGCTCGGCTTCCGGCAGATTCTCATTCGCAACGGCAGCGGCTGATCGTTTGGGTTATCAGCTTGAAGATTTCCTTCTGCAAAGAATCAATATGAAAATAGAATAATAATTTCGAGAAAATGAAGTATATGCATAGGTCTTATGTAGGATAGTTCATGATTTTTCGTTGCGGGATTTACATAAATAACACATAATTCTTATGTATTTATATATCTAACATCTAAATTTTAATATTTATTTATATTACACTCGTATCTTTAAAATCGCATTAAAGATGGCACTAATATTAACTTTTTTTCTAAGTAGAATACACCCCTTCATGCATAGATTTTGAAGCGCTTATGACAATAAACGTCTTACAATATTAGAGTTTAGGTGTTAGATATGTAATAAATACATAAGAATTGTGTGATATGTTTGTAAACTCTTTGCTATCAAAATTTATAAAAGATACTTTTTCAACCACAGTTTCTATTTTGATTGTACAAAATCAACTTTTTTTAAAGCAATTTTAAATAAAAAAATAATGAGAAAAACTGTAGAGTTTTAAATCCAAATTCAAATAGATATTATTTTTTCCTGATTCTGTTTCCTATAATTAAAACAGTCAAAGGCTTATGCCATGGAACAGGCGAATAGCCACCAACAGATAGCATCCACAGGTGTTTCATTGAACTAAGAAAACTTTTCCTCAACATTTACAGGAAAAAACTAAGCATTTTCATCTGATGATTTCAGCATACATCTATATGAGCTTTGTAGCTTCACGTTCTCCTAACTAGTTCTCATGTTTAGAATTTCATTCAAAAGAATAAGTTATTTGTCACTTCTTTCTAACAATAATCTCAAACATAATCAATCAAAGTGCTCTACTGAGTATATTGTTTATACTTTAGCTCCATCCTATAACCAGGAAACTCGTCATGTTGATTATTTGTGAATCGAAAATACTCACCAGGACGAGGTTGATTGCCATTGACTTGCCTCGCAGGGGGTTGCTCAGGATGACGTACTTGAGGAGGAACTCCGCCTCTTCGAATCCATCGGATCAAAGGGGTAAGGGCGCCAGTCTGATAACTGTAACATTTGGAAACCTGAATCAGTCTCATTCACTCAAAACCACTGTAGATTAATGAAGGCTCAAATTAATTTCAGAATCATGGAAGGGATTAAATGTCTCACAGATAGATGAAAGATGCGAATAGAATGAGGAGAATGAATCGCTGTCTCGATCCTTCCTGGCTAAACAGAAAGACCACAGCTGCTAGCTTAATGATGAGAGCCAAATCAAGCTGAAATGCAAATTGAAATCTCCTCACAACTACTGGTCTTTGTGGCCCTTGTTGTCTTGCTTCCTGCCCTGCTCCTCACCACCAGTGCCAGTAGAGTTTGTTCTCCTGGTATTGCATGATAAGGCAACATGGTACATTAGTTTTCACAATAATGCCCACCAGAACCAAGTAATTTTACTATGATTCCCATGCAAAATCCCAGATCACAAGAACAAATAAATGTATGGATGGTGATGATAAACTGATAAATATATATTTTTAATCTTAATTCAGATTGTGATATTATATTTCTAGGAAGGGAAACATGATAGATGAAATCTAATCTAATATGCAACCACAAGAGTGCAGATTATTGTAACTTCATAGGCCTATCTTCTGATCTGCAAATAAATAAAGCTTGAGCAATTTACCAGGTGGTGATAAAATCCTAGTCCATATTGTGGTTCATTACAGAGTCGTAGAACAAAAAAAAGGAGGAAACCCCTACTTATATGCGGCAAGCAGTAATGGAAGTTCAACAGTGGTATGGTGATGCAAAGAGTCAAGTAAACTTATCAAAATCCTGATGCCAGTTTAATGCTTTTGGTCACATGCAATCACATTGAATTGAATGATTATGGTAAACAAATATAGATTCAAGGTTCTTGTATAAATATAGATCAATTTTATGTGTACGGATTCACTGGTTCAATAAGAGCATCGTAGTGATGTTTTATCTTCTCTGTTCCAGTATTATTCCTTTTAGTGAAATGTTGGGAGTATCCATGGTATAAAAGCTGTGAACCTCACGGTAACCCTTGTAAGAATCCTCTATGTTCCTTACAGTTTAATGACATCACCATGACCTCCCTTTCTTCTCTAAATGCCTCTTGCATCATAATATGTTGAATCAAGTTGTTGGACAAAAGCCCCAATGGTTTAGTGTCATAGTTTTATGGTTGGACATAAGTTTAATGGAGTTCATTGATAGATCCTCTCAATTCCCCCAAAGTTTATTCAAGCTCACAAAAGAGATGATGGCAATCATGAGATCGAAGGCACCATTGTTGGCAACCCTATATAACTAGACTGATTTGCTCAAATCTACTATTGATTGGATGGATCAAATCTGCCCTCTCGGAAGACAATGTAACTCAACTATTCATTTTAAGTCCACAAAGGGTAAAGGAAGAATATACAATGACAACTATTTAAGATTATGAAAGCCAAAGCTATGCATTTGTGAGGAGAACTTCAGCCACTCAGCTAAAAATAAATGCATGTAATAGAGTTATACTTGCGAATGATGTAAAATGACGTAAAATGATGCATAACGCGATGTGGCGCACCCTTAGAGTTATTTTCGTGATGATGCATAGTGCTTCAAATTAAGGCACGCCAAGCTTGCACTATGGCATATTGCCCAGAAGGCGTGCTATTTTAAATGTGATAAAAATTACTTAAAAATTAAATAATATATGTATATTTATATAATTTAATTTTTCAATTATTAAACTTTAGTGTTAATAGCCTTTATTCACGCCATTGAATTGTGAAGCACTAGCCCCAACCTCATTAAGCATCCCACACAATGGTCTCGCATCCTTGTTCTTGCCTCCTCAATCTCAGTATCAAATAGGTCCTCTATTCTCGCAAGTCATGACGTCTTCGAGATCAGCATCCAAAGCTTCCACTCCTTTGTTCGATGGTGTCTTCCACAACAGCCAACAAGCAAGTAGTGAGCTTGATCCAGCAATAACTAGCTATCTTGATCTAGTAGCAGCCAACGAGCTTGATCTATAGCAGCAGCCAGCCAGCTTAATTGACAGCAACATCCAAAGGTCAGCAATGTTCTCCGGCAGCAGCCTACCTCCTTGGCTGACGACAACATTGTTGACCTACATATATGCTCCATCAATCAAGTTGAGCTCACGGTCGACGAACTTGGGATCTCGATGCGATGCGTCGAAGTCGAAATACACTCGGCGTCGCTAGTCGAAATGATCTCCGATCGACGACGGACTCATCGAGTCGAACATCGAAATTGATCGAAATATATATTGCATAATTTGACGATCAAAGAAGAAGGAAATCCATCGATCTACCGCGCATCTACGGAAGCGCGCGACGATACGAAAGCCTCGTTCGCAAAATTGATTGTGTTGTTAGCGTTGAAACGTCGAAACCTATCAAATGACTATTGGCTTTCTCACGAATGTCGAAGCGGTCGAAGCGGCAACTTTGAGCAAAATTGACTCGATTCGGTAGACTTTAATCAAACGGCTCGATCAGCGATTCGTTGAATGAACGTCAGAAACGATACCCATATTATATGGGTTTAATTTCGGTAAGATACACAAGAATTTTAACGTGATATCGCGGAAATCAAACATCTAATTTAATTAAATAAAGTTCAATTTAATTTTAATTATTAAATGATTAAATCAGAATTTTTGCATGAATAGGAATTGGTAATCAGATTATACTCTTCCCATAAATGCTCCTCAATCACATTCAAAATTTCATTTGAAAATTTTAAAATCCCGCCTAAATACATAAGGAAACTAATTAAGTGGCAATTAAGGCTCCTAATCCCCTATTTTTCCCTCCCAAGTCAAGGAGGCAGCCAGAAAATTTTTCGGCAGACACCAAACCTCTCTCGTCGGCTCTACTGTTCAACCCTACAACTTCCTTCAAGCCTCCGCTCTTCCTCCCACTGCACAGACAAATCCCGATCATCTTCTCCCTCCCTCACCCTCTTCCTTGATTTCTCCTCCTCCACTATCCTCGGCTCTGCCCTCATCACTCTCCCCAGTTCTATTCCGAAACCTCACCCTAGATTCCCGTGAGATCTCCGCTTCACCATGATCGATCCCATCCCCCTCTCCCTTGTACCCTTCCTCCTCTGCACTCCAATGGCTTTCCCCTGCGCAGACCTCTTCCGGGTCTCATCCCTTCGTCTACACCCAATGCCAATCCATTCACGCCAGATCCGTTTTCCCATGCCAAGACATCCCCTGCCGCAGGTGATGTGTGAGCTTGCTTATAGGCACAGATGATCTTGCATCTACCATGAATACAGTCGAATATAGTTCCACAAGCCCTTCAAACATCTCCCTTAGCTTTGGAATCAGATTAAGAGTGGGCTGCAAATCTCCAGATGGATGCAAAATTTTTGTCTGTGTGGGTGAAAACCATGGTGATGTGAGGTGGCATTGATTCTGATAATGCTTTTCTCGAGTTTGAAACAATAAATCTCAGCCAGTATAAGAGATCATCTTCAATATCTTCTGTGCTCTTAGGTTCCCTATTTCCCGGCTTCCTGAAATTATAGAATAATGAGGGGCCCCATCGCCAGGAAACATGATATCGTGTAATGCAAAGTTTTCATGTTGGCCAGCAAGGTTCCAAATTAAGATTTTTGTGTCACCGTCATGGATAACTTTTATTTTGACCTCTGCTGTTCTTGAAATCTGTTCAACTGGGTTGATCAGAGTTCTGATCTGATCCATGTAAGGTAACTTTGTAGAACTCAAATTACGATATATGGAGCTACATAGCGTGCTCTTTCCTGCTTCACCTGAGAAAGCCATCAAACCCATAGCCAGCCGCTCCGACCTCTCACCGAACAGCTACCTCGCCCCTCTATTCCCGATCACCGAGCTCTACCTCTTGATTTTCCTTCCACAGCCAAGCTCACCTATTGCCCGTCGCTCTCTTAGTGTGTTGAATCGCCGAACAGCAAACCTCCCTCCTTATGCTGAATAGCCAAATAGCAGGCCTTTTCCTGACCTCTTCTTTTTACAAGCGAGGGTAGCCGAGAGACAACTCCATCATCCGGTGGGTTCCTCTCGGCATACCTTCCCGATTCCTCCTCCTTTCCCTTCTTCTCGGCATCTCTTTCCCAATTTCCTACTCCGATCATCCCCTTTGCCACAACCAAGAGATCATCATGGGTTCCTCTCAGGTTTCGGCATTTCATTATTCCTGCAACCAAGTCCTCTTTCTTTCCTTTGCAACGGAGCAGAAAGCAGCGTGGTTCTCCTCTTTTCCAACGTTTCCATTATTCCTGTAGCCAAACAACCCCTCTTTCCTTTTTTTACAAGCAACCGAGAAAAACCTCATCGGGTTCTTCTAGGTTTTAGATTTCTCACATTTTCAATCCAAATAATCAACTCTAATATCTCCTATTCAATCCTGCTAGCCAAACTCACGCCGTCATTAGTGTTGTGGATTGTGGATGTATGAAAATATGTGAAAAATATATATGCTTGTGTTTACATGCAGTTTGAAAAACTCGTATGCATCAGTGTGATGAGATGAAATTCACATGTGGTGTCGCAAGACAGCTATTATATTGATACGTCACGAGTAAATATAATTGAGACGCACTTAAATGTGTGAAAATTACACATCTGCTTTCTATGCGGTGATCAAAGACCTCACATGCTCATAGAGCTTAGTGGGGTATGAAAACTTCGGTGGTGTCGCGAAAGTCCCATTCTCGATAGAGGCATCGAGTAAAAACAGTTAGATGTAGCTACCTGGGGATGGATGAATCTTGCCAATCATGAAATTTTGATTAAATTTTGGACTTAAAAAAAAAAGGAAGAATCAAGATTCATTTAAAAAAAGAAATCAAGCACATCAAAAATAGATAATCTAAAATAAAACTTGAATGATTTGAAATTGCATATATATTTGCTTTTATGCAAGTGATCGAAGACCCCACTAATGCTCAATAGGACTTACTGGGTATGAAGACTTGGTGTAGTGTCGTAAGCAGCATTCATTACCTTCAATAGTGCAGGGTAAGCCAAAGTAGTTATGTAGCCTCTGTGGGATGATCTGAATCTGCGAAATCGCCAAATTTTATCCAAATTAAATGCATGACAAAATTCAAGCTAAGCAAATAGCGCTGCCTAAGCTCGCTAAAATAAAATTGATATCGAATGAATTTTGAATTATAAATGAGAATGAATTTACAAATTATATTTCAAATAAAGAAAGATGGATTAAACTCAAACAGATATATGAACTTGAAACGAATTGAATATTTTGGCAATAAATATAAATTTGACACTTCAATATATGTTATTCCAAGGGATCTAACAAGATATTAGAACAATTTAAAACACATTCACGCCATTCAACACACATCTGTGAGCGAAGGCGTTAGTTAACTGATTGAACCCTTATATATATTATGAAATAAGATTAAAAAAATTCAATGTTTTAAAATTATGCAAGCATTCTTAAATATATCTGCGTGTCTGGACATAGAGATTTAAAATACAAATTTTAACGATGAAAATGTTGCAAGTGTTGAGATTAAATAAACATGAAATTAATCTCATAATTTGAAAATAAAATTACCTAAATTACTAAATACTCGCATGGGCTCCGACACAGTGTTGAATGTTTAGATTTAGATGTTTGAGGATGTTGTGCGGGTTTAAAAATAAAGGAGAAAAATGATGAAATCGATTCAATCCTTTATATAGTATATACATCTGAAATAATGAATATCCATATCTAATTTTGCCAATGAAATATATAAGTATTTAGCTCCATAGAATATGATAAAGTAGGCTGTCATACATATTTGAAATAGAGTTGACGGTCTACTAAATGATTAACATCTAAATGAACTCAATTACATTAAATTATAAGACTTCGATCATACATATTAGATAGAGTTGACAGTATGTTATGATATCAATTTCTTAAGAATTTAAATTACGTATAAATTCATAGACGCGATCTCACATTAATAAGTAGAGTTGACAGTCTACTTAGATGATAGTAGCGTTGGTAGAAATCTCAGCAAGAAGGGGATATTATCGTTAAATCTAAATTAATTCATCTTAAAACTAAATTTCAACTAAGAAAACATATGAACTAAATGAAATTTATCATTTAAATACTTAAAGCAAACAACTCATCCACCCATCCACCATCGCTTGTTGATGATAAGAGAAAACTTACAAAAGAGAGCTAATCAAATCAAATAAATCACTATATTCAAACTCAAATAAACTCACGTAATAAGAACGCGGTGGTCCTCTGTCGATGATTTGCCAATGCGCTTCACATACGATACTGCTATTTTACTATATTCCGACGGCCACCAAATGACACTATTATATTACTGATCAGCAGATGTTCCTCAATGGCCACTTTGAGTTATGAATCATAGGGTATATTTGATAGACAAAGCCTTTTTTGTCAACAAAGGTGACTTAAGCGTCAAACCATACAGCCTACAAGAATTTCTTAGACGAACCCATATGTTGTAATAAGGATCCTTTCTCGTCTCCACCACTCCTCCGACTAAGTAGACCAGAATACATCCCGGATGATGAACCATGGGATCTAGACCGGACACATCATCATTCCATCAACCATATGCTTTAAGTTAAATAATGGCAAATTTCATAAATCGAGAAATTTTAAACTCCACATTCTACTATCTTATATTTAGCGATCTAACGACTGCCTTAATAAAAGTTCTCTCTCAACATCGGGAGGGTAATTAACTATCCTGGGGAACTGAACTGATTAAAGTCCTCACAAAATGAGAACAAAATCTCTGGGTAATGTATTATCTACTATCTCATCTGCCTTCTGAAAATTTCACCGACACTTCAAATCATACTCTCCTCATCGAGAGGTCAATGGCGAATTTTCGGAGGCCACAAACATCCGACAATATTCTCCAATAGCAACCAACAAGCTTGACCGACAATAGCCTCTCGAAAGGTATCATATTGCAGTATAGTTTCCAGTTGATGTTTAAAATACAATGCAATTATGTTTCGTTAAATAAGAGGCCTACACATATTTTAGTCCAATTGTGAATCAAGTTATTACATTTATTTTTTTCATTGTGTTGTCATTTGTTTTTATCATTAGGCTTCAAATTATATGAATTTGCCTCAAGCTAGAAAGAAAGATCAAGCATGAAAATATGAATTCTTGGCCAACTTTAGCTGATACTAACTATCACATATGTAGTTTGTGGCAAAGTGACAAAAAGTAGAATTACTTGTCATAAACAATATTTAGTTAGGGATTCTAGAAAAGCTACAGCTTGTGTCAAATGCCCTCAACATATAAAAAAAGAAATTCAAGCGTCCATTAATAAGAATGAATTGAAGCATAAAATTGATGAAATACTACAGGTTGATATTAGTGAAGATGATTCTAATTTAATGTTAGATGATATTCTAGGTGTAGATATGGATTTGGATATTATTGACCTAGTCAAGAAAATCATCTAATGGCCTATCATCATAGCAAAAGAAGTAGGATAAATTATGCTCACCTCAAGAATTTAGTTTATATGAAATATAACAAGACATTGATTTGCAGATACAATCATCGTGATGTTATTGACCCTATCTCTCAAAATGAGATGATGCAAATAAGAAATTAACAACAAAATTGGATTATTTGGATGAAGATAATGAATTGGTTATTTATGAGAAATATTTAATGTGGAGTACTATTGCACGAGCAACTAGTGCTTATTAAAAAAGCTATAATATTTGAGAGCGAGTTAAAGTCAAAGAGAATGAGGTTTCATCACCTAGACTTAACATTGTCGCAGCTAATTATGAAGATGTTGATGTCAATGAAAAAAATTATGATTTAGAAGATGACTAAATGGAATAAAGAGATAAGGCTTTTTTGCTTCATGATGATAGTGCTGATTCTTACGAAGACTAGTTACTTTTTTTAAGAACTATTTGATTTAAAAAATATTATAATATTTTAAATTTGATGTGATTGACCACTTAAACTTACATATATTTGTATTTTTGTTTTACTATTATGGTTGTTATCTTTTAATTTAATAATTCTTTCGTATTTATAAACATTTTTATTCATATGAATAAATTTCTCGATACTTTACACCATGTTTAAAATGGCATATGCCACACTGTGTGCCATGCGCTATAGCTCCACTGAGATCTTTGCGCTGTGGTGTGTCATTTGCCATTGACAAGTATGAAATAAACTTCGCAAAATAATGAAATCTAAAAGACATAAGATAAGTATTAATGACAATAAAATTTTAAAATTTATGCCCACATCAATAATTTATGTCAATATTTCTATTTGTACAGCAAAGCACCCATCATTAGAAAGGACTCTGAAATTAAAAGGATATGGAATATAACTTAATGTATAACTGAATTACAGAGACTTACGTGGGAATCTTAAAGGTAAGAGGAATAAGTGTGCTGGGAGGAAACCCAGGCATCATCCCCATAAGTTGTGGATAAGTAGAGACAGCATAAAGGCCAGGGCCATAATCACTTTGATCTGAATTTTGTAAAGACATCTCCAGAGGTGCAGTTGATGGGTGAACCGAAGAGGGATGCTGCTGAGAAGCATCCTTACTGGTACTTTGTGAACTACTTTGAGCCTGGAACAAAATCACAGAATAATGAATATTATAAAAATGACAAAATGAGAATAAGGATTGTATGTAGTTCATGAATCTAATGCATAACGGATGCATGAAGGCTATAACTAGTCCTTGCATAGTTTTACATATTTAGTGTTGATAATATCATAACAAGCAAACAAACAGCAAAAGTCCAAAAAAGTAGAATTACTACTACCGTTAAGAAAACAATTGCTCTCGATGATGTATCGACTAGGGTGGTTCTTGTCCAATTAAGAAAATCAACATTATGTATTCACAAAGTGTTATTCACAAACAACTCTTCGCGATGAAGAGAGTGATTAAAGTGTCAGAAATTTTGAAAGAATAATGTAATAGATAAGACACTACCGGAGATTTTGCCCCATTTTGCGGACTTTAAAGGTTCCAAGTTTCTATAGCAAAGCACCTATAGTTAATTCTTTTCTCATCGAAGAGCACTTTCGATACGATCGATAAATCAAATAAATAGTATATAATAAGTAGTGAGTTGAAATTAAAATTTATCATTTTAATTTAAAGTTTATGTTTGGGAGAACGATAACGTACCAATCTACATCACATTCATTATCTCGGCCGTCATGGCCCCTGTCCGCTTAATCGGGAGGCAATAACCCAACTGACGGGCGATCCTCGTCAAGATCCATTTACGCCCAAGTCTTTGTAGACTTTGGAGTTTGTTGGAAAAATGTAAGTCAACCTGACAGAGGACTTTGCCCAATCAAACACATTATATTCACTACCAAAAGAAAGCCGGGAACGAAATGATGGTAATTTAGTGATATCATTTCCATACGCCACCCGGCTGGAGGGTTCTAATCGTAACCTCAATTTATATAGATCATTTTACCAAAAATCAAAACAAACACGCCTACACAAGATTATTTGAGTATTTAAAAATAATTATGATTTTGATTTAACATCGCTTTTGGAGAAAATTTTCTTAATTTGTCACCTTCGACAAACGGTTGTGGAGAGGTGGATGATTTTAACTTTAAAATTAAATAATTAATTTCATTTAATTTATATTTTTTTATTTGAATATTTGATCATTTTATAATTGGTTTAAATTTGAATATGTGATCATTGATCATTTAAATCATAATAATGATAGTCTTTTGCATGTAATAGATATTGTCAACTCTCCGCTACTTGCAGGATCTAAATTCATCGCTATATTTATAATCTTCCAAACCTCACAACTCAAATTTAACATAAAGGATCGAGTTTGAAACTTTTCTCTTCGAAGTTTAAATTTGAAAAGTATCAGTAGATTTATCCTTTGTAATTTCATGACAGAATTAGCTTCTCAGATTTTATTAAATTGAAAATATTATAATATTATCATTATATTTTTAGGTTTTATTTACTCGGACTCGATCCTAAGACAAAACTAGGATATAGATATCTGTTCTTTTATTTTTGCATATGACTTGCATATTTTTCCTACGTGTTTGACTTAGTGAACACTTCAACATACATACAAGTATATATTCTTTAAAATGATATATAGACATTAAGATATCTATGTATGGACATTATGTTTGGCATGACATACATGTCAAATTGTAAGTATAAATTTTGATATAGATTTTTGGGATTTGTTAATCCGGACCCAATCCTAAGACCAAATCGGGATAATTCATTGCTTCAAAATTTATACCTTCAAACTCAACTCTAAAGATGTAAGGATCGGGCTTTCTCTGAAAATTTGAACTTGAGAAGCTACATTAGCAATGATGTTGATAGATTTATCTTTTGTCATTCTATGACAGAATTAACTTCTCATATTTTATTAAGGGAAAATCTTATAATACCATTATTGAATTTTTAGGTTCTGTTAACCCGAACCCAATCGTAAGACCCAACCGGAATTCAACCTGCACAACATCCTCAGATATTAAGTTTAGATTCGTGACACATATGTCGGGGCACATGCGGATAAATAATTGGTTTTGAATGATTGTAGGTATATGTTCATTCATTTCATTTGGTTGCTTGCAAATATCTATTTGAGTATTTAAACTATTGAATACTTCAACATGCATAAAAGATCTATTTTCAAAATGTATGAATATGATGCCCAAGTAATTATGTTTGGTATGACATATGTGTCAAATTGCAAGCATAAGTTCTGATAACTAACATAGATTTTGATACCTAAAATTATAAATCAAATGTAGCTGTCTTATAAAACATGAGAATTGTGACTCATTTAAACACTTGTTATAAATCAAGTGAATATTTGTTCTTTAAAATGTGAATACACATTACGAACCAAGTGAGTATATGTTCTAAATGATATAAGCTTGGTTCTTTCAAATACCGGTCGAAGATCAAGTATGTATCTACACTTAGAGGATATGAATCAAGTTTAGATCTGTTCTGAAAGATGCAAATTCAATCCTTTCTAAGCTTGTCATAAATCAAATGCATCTATTTTTGAAAGACATACATTTAATTCTTTTAAACACTTGCTAAATATCAAGTGTAGTATTTATCTTATTAAAATTTTCATAAAAAATTTGAAGGCATATCATAGATCAAGTATGGATCTATGTGATAGAATACTACATCATAAAACATGTGCAAGCTTTGAAGCATTTGAATGAGAACAGATTCATTCTAGATATGTATAATGAATTTATTTTCGTTCAAACATTTGCATACATTTTGAAAATTTTGAACCGAATGAGTGACTACTATAAGATATGTGTAAAGGCATACTTCATGCAATTGTATTCATACAAATTTACATGTATGAAATTCAACTAAAAAAGAACTTCAAGCCTCTATGATTTTATCATTCAAAGAGTCTTCACATTTTCTACAACTTGTCATTCAATCTTCATTTCATTTCTCATCAATTATATTAAAGGAAATGAATCTCATCAAAAATAACCTCATGATACTCTTTAAATTTTCATGAGATATTTATATATGCGATCTCTAAATCACTATCACTTTTTTTCTTAAGAGTAAGCATCTATTGATTGCATTAATAAATTCAGATTAAAGGTCTTTTATTCCAAATTTTAAATATTCATAAGAATTCGTTATTCGTTCTGCCTTTATGCAATCAATTTGGAATGAGCACTTCACATTTTGCTCATCATAAGAAGATGAATAATGAGTTCCATTTTAACAATTGCTCGTATTCAAGGACAAGCCTTCTCGAATTGGATTAACCTAATTTAGATCTTGTTCTCATTTCAGTGACATGCATTGATGCTCTTTCTTAATATGGATTTCAATGTTTCCAAAATTTGATAGTTAATAGAAATTCTTCATTTTTTTTAAACTTTATTATTTAACAAAATCTCTTATCTCATAGCTTAATATTAATGAATTTTTCTCATTCTATGATTTATAATTGAATGTGTTTGAACCATACAAGGATTGATTACCATTCCATGAATAGAGGAAAAGTCCCTCTCCTTCAAATTTATTTTCTCCTTCCCTTGAATTCTCTTGTACGACTTCTTGCAAGTTCAAAGCTTTTGGTGAAAATTTTACTTGCAAGAACTTGCATGAATTCAATTCCCTTTATATTTTCAATGCATAGTATAATAATGTTGAATGCGCATTAAGAAAACCCTCACTTATATTTATCGGCACATTTTTATGATCATTCTAAATTTGATTCAAATTTATCTTTGAGTTTTCAGCTCATTTGTTGGGATAGATAGCATAATTCAAATGATTATTAAAAGTTTTGCTTATCTTTGTTGGCAAACCATATACTCATATTCTTGCTCATAGTTAAGCCATCAACTCCCTACTGTTTATTTTGGTATTCAAACTTCATGCATCTTCAATTTATTTGACATGGAATGCATATAATTTAACTCACCCATTAGTATTCAATTTTCATAACTTTATATATATTTGATCTCATTTTATTATGTAATTGAGCATTGAAATAATCAATCTTAAGCCATTCAATCAATCTGTTCATTTAAATTTGCAGACGCCATCCAGCAGGTGCTACTGGGAGAGGCCCCACCACGCCAAAGGCAGTATGGTAGGTGTCGTAAAACACCGCGACCGAAAGTATAATTTACTTACCACGCCAAGAAAGATGTGCATAGACCTTCTGTTTCACCTGTGCATCATAGCATTTCCTTGTTGCATTTGAACAATCCATGCAAGTACTTATATCACAAGATTTTCTCCATTGAACAATGGCATTATCACAATATTCACATCGGAACAACGTGGCGATTTATAAATATAAGTTACCATATCGGAACGGAACTTATATTGTCGTTAACAATGTGAGAACACTACCATGGTCCCAAGTCCCGATGCAAAAGTGGAGGGTCATAGTAGTCGACTAGAATTTGTCAAATAATCATACATGAATCCTTTAAATCATCATTGTGTTAGAAGGCCCCAAGAAAGAATTTGAATGGAAAATGTCTAGCTGATCAACCCCGTGCAAGTTAAATAAGCAAGGGTTCCCACATTTTGGACGGATGCGCAAAGAAGTTAGTCCGAAACTAGAATTAGGTTAGGATCTTGGAATATATAATTCTTGCTAAATTAATGGAATTAATAGATATTATGGTTCATGAGAAAGATAAATATTTTATGTGTTCAAGAAACTTTGGAGAAGGCCAAGGAGATTGATAGTTTAGGTTTTAAACTTTGATTTGTCGAACTGTAAATTAGGTATGACATAGATAAAAGTTTAAGGATAATGTTATAAGATTAATAGAGAGAATAAACTTTAAAGATTATTATTGATACAAGATTATCAATGTTATAAGTGTCTATGCTCAGGCTTGCAGTGTAAGAAGAAAAATTTTGGAATTAATTAATACAACAGATACTCTCAAGAAAAGTATTTATTGGAGGAGATTTAAATAATGCCGGTAGAGTAGTAGAAGATTTTAAAAGTATTCATGGTTTTGGAGTTAAAGAAGTAAAGACTATATTAGATTTCTTTTAAATTTTACGATTTTGTATTTTTTTTAAGAAAAGAGATGAACATATTATTACTTATAAAATGGATCTAAGAAAACATGATTGATTATTTTCGATAAGAAAAATAGATCGTTTAAATCAGAAAGATCAGAAGGCCATACCAAGTGAAATTTTAAGACCCAACATCGAATTATTAGTTTTAGATTTTAAGATGAAAGATTGTAAGAGAAAAATAAACTAAATTATTGTCCCAGATTAGATGGGACACTTAAAGAACACAAAAAAATATTTTAAGAAAGCTACAAAGATATTAGTTCATAAAGACGCTAACGCTATGAAAAAATATCGTTTAAATTAAAGAAATCAAAAGATGAGAATCAAAAGGAAAAGTTCTTTAATAAGAATAGTTGGTGAGTCGAGTCGTAAAGAAAAGATAAAAAATAAGAAGATTATAAAACTTAGTTAGATAAATAATTGAGAAAAAATATAAAGAGTAGAGATTCTAAGAAAGAATATATGTTGCAAAAAATTTAATTTTTAGTGATTTATACAGACAGATCAAAAGAAGGTGAAAGATGTATGATAAGTTAGAAAGAGATAGGAGAAGAAAGACATAATTCAAGTGCAGATAATGAAAATAATAAAGTCGCTTTTCTTAAAAAAGATATTGAAAATAAAATGGATGAGATATTTTGATAAACTTTTCAAGGATCCGAAAGACGATTGATTTTAAAGAACCTTAATACCCTAAACAATAATAGAGAATTTCATTTCTATCGTCAGATTAGTAAAAGTTTTTTAAAAAATGAAATGTGGAAAAGTCAGGACCTGATAATATTCCAATAGATGTGGAAATGTTTAGAGATCAAGGAATTTCGCTTACAAATCTTTTAATATTATTTTAAAGACTAAAAGATGATGAGTGGAGAAAGAGTCTATTGGTTCTATATTTAAGAATAAAGGTGATGCACAAGAGTGTGCAAATTATGAGGAATTAAGTTAATACATTAAAATTATGGAGAGTAATCGAGCATAGTACGATGTGATGTAAGTTTCACAATCGCTTGGTTTCATGCCGTAGATCTACTATGGATGCTATACATTTGTTAAGAGGGTTGATAGAGAAGCATGAGAAAGTAAGAAGGATCTACATATGATATTTATTGATTTAGAAAGCTTATGATAAAGTCTCAAGAGATGTTCTTTGGAGAGTTCTGAACGTAAAAGAGTTAATATTGGTTATAGTCATTAAGGATATGTATATTGAATGCATTGTGTCCAAACACAAGAGGATTGACAAAATATTTTCCTATTTCATTGGATTACATCAAGGATCAACATTAAGCCCTTATCTTTTACTTTAGTTATGGATGTTCTTACGAGGCATTTACAAGAAGATGTACCTTGGTGTATGCTTTTTTGATGACATTCTTCTTGATAAGACTAGAGAGGAGTCCAACAAACTTGAATTATGGAGGTCAACTTTAGAGTCTAAAGGTTTTCGCTTAAGTAGATCTAAAACTAATATATGGAGTGTAATTTTAGTTGTAGAAGTTTTAGTGATAGTGGCTTTTGGATCAAGTCATTAATAAGAGCGATTCGATATTTAGGCTCTATTGTCCAAAATGATGGTGAAATAGATGGAGATGTTATTAGTAGAATTCAAGTTGGATGGTTGAAGTGAATGATCCCTATTATATGATAGAAAAGTTCCACTTAAACTTAAGGGAAAATTTTATAAGATGGTGATAAGACCCGGAATGACTTATGTGCGTAATTCCAAAAAAAGAGAAGCATAAGAAGCTTAAGTGTTCTGAGATGAGGATGCTTAGGTGGATGAGTGGCTTTACTCTTAAAGATAGAATGCAAAATGAGTATGTTCGGGGAAAAAGGAGTTCCAGGTGGTAGATAAGATTAGGAGAGTCGCTTAGATGGTTTGGCCACATAAAGCGCCTACGTCATGACCATTAGAGAGTGCATTAGATTTGCTTATGTTAAGAAAATATATAGACTAAAAGACTTGGTTAAGATGTATAAATAATGATCTTGATACTTGAATTAATGATGACACATTGTGACAATAAATGGAGAAGGATTCATGTACCGACCCCACCCAAGTGGGATTAAGGCTGTTCTGTTGTTGGTTGTTGTTGTTAACAACGAAGAAAAGACTTATAACACAAGCTTCCGCCAGATTGGAACAATGTGAACTTATCATCACAAATAGATTTCACATTGGAATAATGTGAACGCTTATAGACAGCCCACATTGAAACAATGTGAATGAATATTTATCACAAAACAGATTTCCTTATCACGTTAAAACAACGTGATCAAGTACTTATAGCACAAAGCATATTTTCACAAATTTTCATTTGCATGTGCATGAAATTAAAATATAATTGATACCTCTTTGCTATAGAATAATTTTCATCACCATTTCAGCTCACATAAGCTCAAACCTAACAAGTGAAATCGTAAATCGCTAGCAAGGCATAAGCAAACTCAACCTTTGAAAATATGAAAAAAGTAAAGCGAAAGTATAGAAGTCGCACAAAACACTTTACCTTCCCTTCCTTCCATCCCTTTTGAATCGGACAAGTGAAATAGCAAGTTGTATGCCGCATGAAATGTTCAAAAATATAACAATAAAAGGAGAAGAAAATTTCATGCATGATTTAAGAACAAGAAGGACACTTTATAATACAACTTTGATGGCATTCAAACCTATAGATACTTATGGACAGCAAAATAAAAACTTCAAGTTTATAAATCTCATATATTTTTGATGCTTTCACTTCGATCCAATAGCAAAAATAGGTATAAGGTAGCAAGATATGAGTTAGGTTTTAACGGCAAGATAAAACCTTAAATAGGAAAAGCTAATGAAGTTTATGTTTCCACCATTTCACCATAATCATAGTTAAACATCAAAATATTATTGCCTTCAATGAACTCGACAAATAAAATGGCCAACAATAACAACATGCAGGTGAATTCAGCCTTTAATAACACCAGGGAAACAAGATTAGATCCCGCACATGAAATTCCATTCTTTTATGTTGTTTTGAAGGGTATTGGCTTGGTAGGAGGATTTGATTTGGACTTGGTTCAAACTATACCAAATGACATAGTCCACAAAATAAACAGTACACAAACCAGAAATCTCATTATTTGCTCATTTCGATTCAATCTAATGATAAGACAATCATTTAGAATTAAACTATGACTTATATTAAACAAACAGCAAGAATGGCAACACTAGCTCCTTAAGACATTGCAATCTCATCTCCCTTCTACTTGTCATAAAAAATATAACTTGAATAAAAAAAATCTGAATGGAATTTAAATTAAATCTCACGGAATGATGGAGATGACTGCATTATATCACAAAGAGAATCAGAATTTGTTTTCCCCATTCCTCTACCAAATAATCAAGGTGGTGCCTTCATATGACTTTTAATCTATGTCAATTTTGCTTTAATCCAACAATGACTGCACTGTTTGGAAGCAGAATATGAGCTGGATTTAAACAAGATTCAGCCTCAATACAACTCAATCAGTAAATATGAAAGCTTTGAAGAGAAAGAAAATCTGATTGCACAAAACTGAAATTCAAAACCCTTTTTTTTTATCTTTCCCAAATCCTACAAAAGAGAAGGCCATTTGGTAGCAGGATAAGCGCAACATAATGGATGACTTATCTCTTAGGACAGCAGTAATGAGCCTAGGAAATAACTCTTTGGAATCAATTTTCTTTCACGAATGAGGGAAGGAGAAGTGGTAATCAACGAATTCTGCGTGAACAGCAATCGAGATTCGAAGGAATCAGGCTCTCAATTTTGGTCAGGAAGGGGTGACGGATGGGAGAGCCAGAGAGAAAGAGGAATCCTTCAATCGCTGCAGAGGCAAAATTGAGGCGAGATGAATGAACTGCTCGGTTGGCTGGATGCTAGAAATCGGAACAGCTCTCTCGGCTGTTGCATAGGAGACGGACGGGAGAGTGAGCTCAAGAGGGAGCAGCTCGTTTCCTAGGCTAGGACGGACGGACAGGAAATAAGGTCTCGTTCGGCTGCTCGAGGGAGAAGGACGGCATGACAAGGAATGCTCGATTCCTTGTACCGCTCGAGACGGACGGGAAGGATGGAAGAATCGAAGAGCAGCAGCTCGTTCGCTGAGACTTGGAGATGGAACGAGAGGAAAGAGTGAAAACTGCGAGCTCCAGAGGCAAAAATCGTGTGAATGAAGGAGGTCGTTGCTCATTTCAGCATTTAGGGTGAGCCGAGCCATTCGATGGTCGATTATGCGGCGTCCAATAGAATTAATTGGGTGGTTGATTCGATTGGTGGCTTGGGGCGGCTGATTTGGGCAAGGATTAAGGATTTAAGCGGCTGTTAATTGCTTAATTATGAATTAACAAGAAAATAGCGCTATTATTAATAATTTTGTGCCGAATATTGTAAAATTATTTCTTGCGATGAATCTTAACAATATGGGTATCGATTTTAAATATTTTCACTGTACCGGACGCAATGACGCAGTCGATTTCGCGATCATAGGTCATTTGGATGACTTCAATAATAATCGGAGCGAAATCAAGCTTAAATTGCGCAGCATCGTATTCAAATCACTCAGTGTTC
This sequence comes from Cymbidium sinense, assembly GCA_021442155.1. Taxonomy (NCBI): domain Eukaryota; kingdom Viridiplantae; phylum Streptophyta; class Magnoliopsida; order Asparagales; family Orchidaceae; genus Cymbidium; species Cymbidium sinense. The sequence continues at coordinate 181,922,517 of CM038220.1, forward strand.
ACATAGACTTTACCAAATTGATCGCAGAAGGTATCATTTGATATATTTCGATGTTTTGGCGACAACGGCGATTCATGAACGGAAATCGCTCAACGCCGTGGCCTCCGACCTCGATATGCGCATAATTTCATTAAAAATTGATTTTAATTAATTGATCGGTAATTAATTGATCTGATATTTTTTATTTAACTAATTTTGATATTCTAAATGCATTTACAAAGTCGAATTTTCAAATCGAGATAATTTTGGTCAAATTTGATTGCGATTAGGGCATTTAAAACCGATTCTTGCGATGTTGCATTCGTTAATTATTAATTTTAACTTTCGTGCTTCGTTTGATTTGTGAACTATATGTGAAGGTCAACAAGTGTAATCGGTATCCACCTCACTAAACTAACCAATCCAATCCGGTGACTATTTCACTAAACAGGAATCACATCATTTTGCCTAAACATAATGGGCATCCTGTAAATATAAACAACAGTAGTAATCTGACATTTGGGTATGAGGTGTTGTAGGTAAATTGTTTGTTTTAGTTTTTATAATTTGATGGTGGGATATTGTAGCTTGGAGCTGAATTATAAATATTAAAGTCTCTATGTTTTCTAACCGGGGCATGTAGTAAATATGAAATTTAAAATTACATGGGGGTCTTTAAAATATTATCGAGAGAAGAATGTTGGATTTTGTACATTAGGATTGAATAATAACTATTGAAATTTCTATTGGCGATGGCAGGAAAAATGATTGTGAATGGAAGGGAAGAGAGTGAAGAAGGGGAAGCAACGACAAGGAATAAAAGAAAGAAATAACCATGGGGAGAGAAAGAAATGGCTAAGGGAAGAATAGAAATATATAGAGGACAAAGAAAATAGGTTTTAGTAAAGCAAGATACATAGGAATAAACATATCTAGAAATTTAAAATTCAAACAAATTTAATTAGTTTAAATTAATTAAATATCCTCCTATAAACCTCAATTATTTTCCCTTCTTAATCTATTATTTTCCATCCTAAATTCTAATATAAAGTTGACATCGCCATTGAACATAAATCTAATATCTACTAACATAAAATTATAAATTATAATTAATTTTATCAAATTGTATGAAATAAAAATTTTCGCATCATACATGTATTTTAATCATCTATAACTTTTTTTTTAATTTTAACTTAAAATTTCATGAAATTTTACATTTATCAATATAAAGAAAAAGAATTTTATCTTACCTAAAATTTTCATTTGCATAATACGCCTCTTAACTTTGATTGCTCATCTTCTACTTTGATCTTTCGGTCTCGCAAAATCAATTTGCCAATTCGCAGTCTTTCCTAAATTATCGTTCCGATTCATCCTCTTCATTCTCCACTTTCTTTCTCTCTTTGTCCTCTCTTTTCTCTCCTCCTTCTTCTTCCTCCTCTCTCTCTCTCTCTCTAGTTGGCTCATCTCCCTCTATCGCTTTTCTTGTTTTTCTTCTCTGCAGCTTGACCCATCCCCCTCCCGTGTTTCTCTTCGTGAGAGAATTGTGGTTGATTCAGAGAATCATCAACATCACAGTTCAATTTATTTTTGTTTTGTGCTTTTTTAAATGTTGTTGCACTCTCAATCACTTTTGCTAGCAACACTGCTTTTACTAATTTCATCAATATTCCCATGTCCCAATTGAATTGGAATATTTGTGCATTTGAATCAAGATTATGAGGCTATTTGTTTTAATGTAAATGGGTGTAGTGCAAGAAAATACATGGGTTTAATTTTTCTGATGTTTAGCTTAATTTAAAAAAAATGCAAAGTATTTATCTAGATGATTGTAATAGCTAAGAAAGTTTGTTTTTTACAAACTTGGAATTTTCCCAAATCAATGAATTCCAAATGCACAATACTCGCAACCTAGGCCTTATCATTCTTGCACAATGTCACCAACCCTAATCTCGCCATCTCTGACCTTGCACGACCGTCACCAACCCTAACATCACCATCCTCAACCTTATCTTGACAGCCAATAGCGCACAATAATTCACCAACCCTAATTTCATTGTTGTCAGCCCCACACAACTACATAGTCCATTCACACTTCTAGCCTTAATGTCCCTCATCTTATCATCCCCACACAACCCCATCCCCAAATCCACAATTCATCACCATCCCCATCATCCATGTTGTCACTAGGCCATCATCCCTATCCTAAAGCAATGCATTTCATTTTCGATATGTAAAAAAAAAAAAGATCCTTTGGATGTAGTTTATAACCATCTAAACAACCATAAAGCAATCAAAATACAATGCATTTAATTTACAACATGTTTGAACTACTTGCAACTAAACAACCTCTAATAAGCCTCAATTGCTACAATTTATGATTTTGATATTCCTATTTCTAGTATTGGTTTTATTATTTGTTTATTTCATTCATGACTATAATGTTTCAACCTCTACAATTTCTTCAACAATTGAAACAAGTATTATTGAAATGACTAATAATAATTCCCACATGAGATATAAAGGTTATTTTCACCAAGGGAAGTTCTTAACACTAGTAATTCCCTTTCATTATTACAATCATCATTTCCCCTTTCTTATATACCTCTCTATAATAGCCACTATTTGTCACCCTCCATCCACATCTTATTAATGCCTCCCCCTTGTTACAATGTTTTCCCTTGCCAACCTCATCTTCATCCCTATTGGCACCACAACGCACATGCCACCCACTTCAACCTAACTAATGCCTTCACTTACCCACTAACACACTAGTTGAAATTACGACCGCTTGCATCCCCCTTTCAAGCTCACCATCACAATTTTCCTACAATCATTAATCATTACGCACCTTCTCCATCCACACCTTCTCTATCCCACCCAGAAACTGCTAGGATCCTCCTTACCTGACCTCACTAATCTAGTTAATTTCACTATCTTCCAACAGGCTGTTGGGTTGACCTGAAATACAATCTATGTGACAATGATCTCAAGCCAAATTTGGCTTGAACACAATATCATAACTAAATGCTAATCCAAGCCTAAAAAATTTTTAATTTGATTTGAAATAGATTCAATCAAATCCAACCTTGACTACTTAAAACAAATAATCAGAAAAAAAAGGGTTGATGACTCTTCATACTGTAATGCACCAAGACTCCATTACCAATACACATGTAATGTCAACACAAATCGAGCATAACAATGAGGCAATCACATACCAAATAGATCTCACAGAGAGGAAAAACCAAACACCCAATCATTTTCTAACAAAAGGATCTTATTCATTGATAGAATGTAAAACCAAATCCTCTCCTAGGTAATGAATGAACCAAAAGTAAGTAGAGTATAACGGGACACAAATGCTTTGATAAAATGGCTAAACGACTTAAGGATACATCAGAAGAACTTCAAGTTATATGGCCAGATGATAGAACAGATCCAGAAATCACAAAGCAATAAGCTCAAAGATCTTTTTACAATCAAGCAAGGAAATATTTTAACAAATAGTTCGTTGCGCGATCGAATGGTTTCAAAAGCAGAAGAATTGAGACAATTTAAGAAGAAAAAAAAGACAAATGAAAACCTGTCTGAGACTGCTAATCGAGCGAAAGAACTAACGAAGCAGAAATAACCGTGAAAAGCCAAAAACTATAACCCATTAGACGGGGTAAACTAAATGGAGAGGGAACACATCAGAAATGAAATCGGGATCGGAGGTACAAACTGGAAAAACTCACAGGTAAACTCCCGATCTCTTGCTGACCAGAGAGTCCCGGAGCCGGCGAAGGGGCGTGGGCTTCTTCGGCCATTCGAGGGTTCTTCAATTCTCGTGTCGAGGCTGATCGACGGCGCTGTGGAGACCAAAGAAGCTGCAGCTAGGTCTTTTAGATTAAACTTCATCATTATATTAAACTTTTAGATTAAACTTATTAGGAGCTTTTACATATACTATCACTCTATTCTTAAATATTTACAAATTAATCATCTTTACATTAAAATTTCAAATTAATATTCAAATATTAAACTTTTAGATTTAATCATGACATGCACCAATACATTTGTTGGGTCTTGAAAACCATTATAAGTAAAGTTTTCTAGTTTATTTAAATCAATTTATAAAGTGAACAATAAAACTGGAATTTTACTAAAACCCGAAAGAGAAAAAAATACTGAAATATTATCTGTTTTAGAGTAAGATCTTAGATTGCAAAAATATATGAAAGGGAATGTTCTTTAATACATAATATTACGGCGATATTGGCAACGATGTTCGATGATGTCAAATGTTGGCGGCAATGTTGGATGATAAGCAATAATATGATGATGGCCAAACAGTAATACAGCGACCATGGCGGCTGGCATGGTTAGTAGATTATGATTGTCTTGGAGGATCTTTAGAGCCTTTTCCTCTCCCTTCTTTCCGCCTCCTCTATGAGGGAATTTTATATATGGATGCGTCTAGAAATCTGCAAAATATCTTCGGCTCAAAATGATCCCATATGATGTATTTAGTGCATTTGAATACTCAAATTGTAGATCTTTGGCTTGTTGGGACTCGTAGCCATTTGACTATAAACACTTCATATTTGAGAGCTATTTAGGGATTTATATCCCAAAGTTTCAAGGATATTTTGATACTGATCTCGAGGTTTACTTTGGGATTAACTTTTTTAACATCAAGATTCTTACTATATATTTTAAGTGTCATATCAACATTAATCTCATAATTTAAAAAATAACGAAAATAATTAAATTTTAAATACATATATTTTAGGTATTTGATTTATAAATATTCATTATTATTATTATTATTATTATCTTCTTCCTTATCAAATTTAAATAATAAATTTTAATATATATATCATAGTACATGTAATTAGACAAATATCTCTATATATGCCCAAAAATTATTGTAAAATTATTGTAGAATAACATTATCATATTATAATGACATTCTCGATGCTCCAATAAAATAATTGCTATAATATCTCCTTCCGAGCATCATTATTATTTTTTGAATGATCATTTTCTCTTAAATTGCACTTCAAGCCTCTTCAAGCAAACACAAGGTTAGTGTACAATTTTTTTTTATTATGTGTTAATGCAATAATCAATCCTTACTTATAATAGGAAGAAGACAGAATAAAGAAGATGCATAGCACAAAAAAATTTTAGCAAAGTAAATATTCGAAATTTTTCTTTTACTTGTGTAACTATCTCTCGTAATATAATAATGATAATAGTTTTCGTCTAAAATGAACTTTAGAGTATATTATAAAAATATATATATGGGGCTTGTTTATCTATATAATATTATCATGAGGTATAACAAGTTGAATTTTTTTAATTCCATTGGAGTTTTAATATCATCCCAATTTTAATATTGGAGGATTTAAATGCACTTTATTCACTTTTAAAAATATCTATATATATATATATGTAAAAATTGCATTTTTTAATATATATTGATATAATAATTAATTTATAAATATTATTAAAACTATCATTACCATTATTTTAAAGTGAAATATTATGTCATTTATAAAGTATCAATAAAATAAATATAAATATCTAAATATTAGCTATATACACACACACACATATACATAAAAAAATTAACAATATGTATGCAAGTATTTAAGATTTTTAATAATTTTATTTATTAAAATTTTATTTTATTCAAAATTATTTATTGTGTGCTATTTAAACTATTTGATATACTTTTAAAATTAATATTATATTTTATAATATATAAAAATAATTAATACAAAATAACAAAATAGTCGCTTTGGCCGAGTGGTTAAGGCGTGTGCCTGCTAAGTACATGGGGTTTCCCCGCGAGAGTTCGAATCTCTCAGGCGACGACTGTTTTAACCTTTTACCGCATCGACTTTTCGATTTACACTAAAATTTAATATCGTTCCAAAAGTTTATACCTAAATGAAAACTGTTTGACCAATATTACTAAATTTATTGAGAGCTTTAATTCTTCTTTTAAAAGTGGAATCATTATTGGGCACAATTATAGGATGTAAGAGGGTTTATTAATTTTTTGTTAAATTAAAAAAAAATAGCAAAACATAATGTTAATTAATAAGAATTTGGCATTCCAATCAATTATTAAATATAATTTTATTTAAAAGAGATTTATATTTAAGAAGAGATATATACATATCATATGCTTATGTATTTATATTTAATGCATAAATATATCTAAATGTAAAATGTGTTATAAACATTTTTATTATTATATTATTTTATATAAATCTTCTCATTTAATCATGTTCATATAGAAAATGAGATTTTATTTAAAGTTGAGCCATGATTATACAACAAAATATAATTAAATATATATAAATTTATGATTAAATTTACTTAAATATTTCATAAAAAAATTTAGTAGCTAGTAGTATTAATAAATATTCTATTTTTATTTTATTTTATTTTATTTTTAAAAAATTTATTTTACACTAATAATAATTACAACCAAATAGCTCTAAGTATTTCCTTGTTTCCATTACCCTTCTAACTATGAGTAAGAAAAAATTGAGAAAGAGATAAAAGAGTTGTGCAAAATAGAGATAACAATATAATATTTTTTTATTACGCATAAAATTTAAAAAAAATATTAAGCTTTATGGTTTATAAAATTCTAACAAATAAAGTGTAAAATACTACTTTATATTATGTTAGTTTTTCATATCTATTATTACTTAAAGATAGAAATAGTGATCTTATAATTTAAATATAATAATAAGCCTTTATCCATGTGGGGTTGCCTACATGAATTATTTTTCTCCATTATGTCTTATAAAGTATTAAATTCTCATTTAATTTAAATAAATTAATATCAATTTTTATACATTCTAAGTCCTAATCGAGTCTCTTTATATCAACTTCTACCTTTCTTAACATAAGATGCATCTAATACATCTGCTCTACTAACTGGATCATCAGACAGTCGACATTTTATGTGATCAAACCATCTAAGATGACTCTGTCTAATCTTATTTATCAATGGATTCAAGAAGTGGTCAGAGGTTGAGGAGCCACCACTCTAGCAAGGAGAAAATATTACGAGTCCACGTAGCTTTACATCTGACTCAATCCATGACGCATGTCGATTTTTTTCCGTTTTAGCAATTAACGGGCGGAAGATAGCGTAAAGACATTTCTCCCTACCAGCGTAAGCATCGTTGGAATGCGTGGGAGGAATTTAAAAGAAATATATAGACAAATTTAGGGTTTAGGGTTAGTTTTTTTTGTAAAGCTCGAGAAAAGAAATAAAAATCTCATTTCCTTTTACAAAAGAACCATAAAGATGGAGAGCGTTGAAATAACAACCATTTTAGCTGATGATGTATTAAATAGAAATTCATCGGTAATGTTTCTCGTGTATTTTTTCTACGGTTTGTTAGTGATATTCTTGTTCTATCTGAAGAGAATATGTTCATTACATCCAATTAGAAGCAAATTGGATATTTTTTTGTCGAATTTTTATTTTTGAGTGATTTTTTGCATCTGTACTATGTGTACCTCTTTGGAGGGTACATATCATTTATGGCATTTTTTTCCAGTTTTTTTTGCCCACTTCTTTTAATTGTGTTTAGGGCATTCCAATCGAAGCATTTGGAGGCAGTTTGGATGATTTATGGGTGGTATTTTGCATCTGTATTCTGTGTACCTCTTTGGAGTTACGGATCATTTGTGACCTTTTTCTCGGTTTATTTTGCCTACTTCTTGAATATATTTAGGCATTCCAATGGAAGTATTTGGAGGCGGTTGAGTAGTTTTGTGATATTTTGCATTCTCGTGTACCTCTTTGGAGGGTACAAATCATTTTGACTTTTTGTAGTTTATTTTGCCTATTTCTTATGATTATGTTTAGGGCATTATAATGGAAGCATTTATAGGCAGTTTGGGTGATTTCTGGGTGGTATTTTGTATCTGCACTCTATGTACCTCTTTGGAGGGTACAGATCATTTTTGACCTTTTTTTGCAGTTTATTTTGCATACTTCTTATGATTATATTTAGGGCATTCCAAAGGAAGCATTTGGAGGCAGTTTGGGTGATTTCTGGGTGATATTTTGCATCATACTCATGTACCTCTTTGGAGAGTGAGATCATTTTGACTTTTTTTTATTTTGCCTACTTTATGATTATGTTTAGGGCATTATAATGAAAGCATTTGGAGGTAGTTTGGGTGATTTCGTGGTATTTTCATCGTACTGTACCTCTTTGGAGGAGTGAGATCATTTTGACCTTTTTTTTGCAATTTATTTTACTCTTATGATTATTATATTTAGGGCATTCAAAGGCATTTGGAAGCGTTTGGGTGATTTCGGGTGGTATTTTGCATCACGTACTATGTGTATCTCTTTGGAGGTACTGGATCATTTTGACTTTTTGCGGTTTATTTTGCCAATTTCTTATGATTATGTTTAGGGCATAATGGAAGCATTTGGAGATTTGGGTGATTTGGGTGGTATTCAGACTGTGTACCTCTTTGGAGGGTACAAATCATTTTTGACCTTTTTTCCAGTTTATTTTACCAATTTCTTATGATTATGTTTAGGGCATTATAATTGAAGCATTTGGAGGCAGTTTGGGTGATTTCTGGGTGGTATTTTGCATATGTACTCTATGTACCTCTTTGGAGAGTACAGATCATTTTTGACCTTTTTTTCCAGTTTATTTTGCCAATTTCTTATGATTATGTTTAGGACATTCCAATAGAAGCATTTGATGGCAGTTTGGGTGATTTCAGGTGTTATTTTTTATCACTGTATACCTCTTTGGAGATGATCATTTTGACCTTTTATCCCATTTTATTTTGCCTACTTCTTATGAATATGTTTAGGGCATTCCAATGAAAGTATTTGGAGACAGTTTGGGTGGTTTCTGGATGATATTTTGCATCAGACTGTACCTCTTTGAAGATCTGAGATCATTTTGACATTTTTTTGCGTTTATTTTGTCTACTTATGATTATGTTTAGGGCATTCCAAGAAGCATTTGGAAGCATTTGGGTGATTTGGGTGGTATTTTTTCATCTGTTCATACCTCTTTGGAGTGATCATTTTTGACTTTTTTTTCCAATTTATTTTGTCAATTTCTTATGATTATGTTTAGGGCATTATAATGGAAGCATTTGGACGCAGTTTGGGTGATTTCTGGGTGGTATTTTGCATCTATATTTTCTAACATGTTTTTGTATCTGTTGGGGTAAATATAATGGTGTGCGATGATGAAGTCGTGATCTCTAATGACCCAAATTTGGGGAAACTCCTTGTATTGAGAATGAAAGATGCTGCATCGTGACTATGCACATTAAATTGGCTTTAGTGTTGGGGACCATACTATTATTATTCAGAAATTGAAATCAAAAGATTTTCTATGTGCAAATCTTTGGTGGAAGAAGTCTTGCATCTAAATGGCTTAACAAAATTCAGTTGATACAAGGCGGTTGTCCGATATGATTAGATTCTCTATTGATTTGGAGGGAATTGGGCGATTAAAATAACTGAGAAGTCATAATCGTTAATGATATTTATCATGAAGTTAGCGTGAGAGAATATCAGTTCACAAAAGAGATGTTTTCAATTTTATTGAGAAGAAATGATCAGTATTGCGAATGGTGGATAATGCATTATCTGATTGTTTAAGGAAAGACAAGCAGCGGATGGGATGTTTGCATGGGATGTGCAAGTTGATGAGTCGGATTGCTTAGTAAGTTTTTTTTTAGTAATGGCATGTCCAGGATAGAATATGATTGTTTTGGGGATGTGATAATTTTTGATACAAGTTATCGACTCAATAAATATAATCTCGTTTGTGCCCTCTTGTTGGAGTGAATCATCACAGCAAAATGTATTATTTGGAGTAGCCTTTTGATCGGAAGACAATTGAGTCATTCATGGCTATTCAAACATTTCTTGTTGATGAATGATAGACATCCTATAATAATATTCGATCAAGATCGGGGCGAAAACTATTGAAAATTGTATTGCATACTCATCATAGGTTGTGTCAATGGCATATTTCAAAGCTCCTTCAAGGTTCATTGCTTTAATAGTAATAAGATAAGTACAAGGGTTATTTTATAAATGCATGAGTAAGTGTGACTCGGAGGAAGAGTTTAAAGAAGCTTGTGCCATGCTGAAGAAGGCAATTTGCATGATCATGCTTGGTGCGAGCTTACAAGATTAGATCCAAGTGGTCCACTACATTGAGGACTCATTACGCATGGGCATCTTGTCGGCATAATAGTGAGTCCACACAATGTATATGGAATATCTAAACCAACAAGTTCTCACGATTATTTCTTGGGGTTGAAAAGGTTATGGAGACATGGCATCGGAATGAACATGATGAAGACTTCAAGTGTAGCAGATCGATTGTTCTGTTGTTAGACCAGTCAATTCTAAAATAAGGCTGTATGTTTTATACAAGAAAGGTTTACACTATGTTTGAAGAGGAATTTTGCATGGAGTTGGAGGCTATCGATAACTAAGTGGATAAACACCATGGAATATTTGGTGACTTAGAGAATAAAATGCATCCAAAACATGGGTGCATTTGATAGACTACCCTAACTTGTACTTGCAAAAAATTTGAAATGATGGGATTACTTTGTGCCTTTGTCGAGTTCTTAGTCGGGAAGATGTTGTGCGCATTTTGGGACAAGTATCTTCTCATGCGATGGAATACCAGAGCAAAGAGGGATATTTATATTGATAGTGCATACAGAAAATTAAGACACATATGGAAATACTTCTGGCATTATTTTCCGGAATCACATAAGTCGATATGCATATCAAATAAGCGTCGAGACACGAGAATAAGAGAGGGGTATATGCTTGGATCCCTAAAACTATATGATGATGTCGACTCATAATAAGTGGAAATTCTTCTCCGGATAAAGCGGTTAGAAGAAGAAGTCAACCACAATAGATAAGGGAAAAGACATCTTAAAAGATCCGGTTAACAGCGTCAAAGGGTGTTTCCAACTCAAGGCTTAAGGGATATTGGGAAAGATCCAAGAAAGCCAAGAGTAATTTTCTATTTGCGTATTATTTTTTGATATTTTAAATATTGTTGTTAATCTTCAAACCCTTCTACTTTTTTGTTGCGAGCAAAACGTCGATAGTATTCTTTGACGTGTTTCGTCACAAGTTGCATCACCTTTCTGTTATGCGGTATTTTTTAGAATACAAAATATCACACATCGATCTTTGTAAGAAAGTATCAACTAATATGATGTTTTACATGCAGTAATTTAACTCGAGCTCCACAATCAATCAGTCGGTTGAAGGGTACACTAAGCTGATGATGGATATTATTTGAAAAACATTTTGATGCATGACATTATCCAGTTTTGTGTTTTTTTGACTGCAATCTTTTCTCCAATGCTTTAGAGTCCCAAAGATGACTCTCTTTAACTTAGACACACCAAGATGTTTAGGCATTTAGCTAGGGATTTTGACACTGGTCTGTTTGTAGCTCTTTAAGCAATAGTGATTGAGTTAATCCTCTACTGAGGATATTGTAATCATTGGACTGTACCAATAAATATGTGCAATAAATAATAGATCGTCTATTGCCTTTTTTTTAGTTTATTTTGTCTGATACTAGAAATAATGTTCATTACATTCTTGTTTAGGCAATTTGAAAGCTATTTGGATGATTTCTGGGTTGTACATATCATTTTTGACCTTTTTTTTAGTTTATTTTGTCTACTTCTTATCATTATGTTTAGGGCATTCCAAAGGAAGCATTTGATGATAGTTTTGGTGATTTCTGGGTGATATTTTGCATCTGTACTCTGTGTACCTCTTTGGAGGGTACATATCATTTTTGACTTTTTTTTACAGTTTATTTTGCCAATTTCTTATGATTATATTTAGGGCATTATAATGGAAGCATTTGGAGGCAGTTTGGATGGTTTCTGGGTGGTATTTTGGATCTGTACTCTGTGTACCTCTTTAGAAACAAATCATTTTTCCTTTTTCTAGTTTATTTTATCTATTTCTTATGATTATGTTTAGGGCATTCCAATGGAAGCATTTGATGACAGTTTGGGTAGTTTCTGGGTGGTATTTTACATCAGACTCTGTGTACCTCTTTGGATGAGATCATTTTGACCTTTTGCGGTTTATTTTGCCTACTTCTTATGATTATGTTTAGGGCATTATAATGGAAGTATTTGGAGGCAGTTTGGGTGATTTGTGGGTGATATTTTGCATCTATACTCTGTGTACCTCTTTGGAGGGTACATATCATTTATGGCCTTTTTTCCAATTTTTTTTGCCTACTTCTTATGCTTATGTTTAGGGCATTCCAATGAAGCATTTGATGACAATTTGGATGATTTCTGGGTGGTATTTTACATCTATACTCTGTGTATCTCTTTGGAGGGTACAGATCATTTTTGACAGTTTTTTCCAATTTATTTTGCCTGTTTATTGAGATTATGTTTAGGGCATTCCAAAGAAAGCATTTGGAGGCAGCTTGGATGGTTTATAGGTGGATTTTTGCATCTGTACTCTGTGTACCTCTTTAGAGGGTACAGATCATTTTGATCTTTTTTCAATTTATTTGTAATTATGTTTGAGATTATTTATCTCAATGGAAGCATTGGAAGCTTTGGATGGTATCTAGTGATTTTTTATATGTACTATGTACCTCTTTGGGAGATCATGTATATTTCAATTTTTTTGCTTCTGTTTGGCATTTCAAAGGCATTTGCGATTTGATGGTCACGGGTGGTATTTACATGTACTCAGTACCTCTTGGAGGGGACAAATCATTTTTTCATTTTTTCGGTTTATTTTGCCTACTTCTTATGATTATGTTTAGGGCATTCCAAAGCATTTGATGATTTGATTATGTTTGGCATTCAAGGAAGCATTTGATTTTGGATGATTTCTGGGTGGTATTTTGTATCTGTACTCTATGTACCTTTTTGGAGGGTATAGATCATTTTTTATAGTTTTTTTTAATTTATTTTGCCAGTTTATTGAGATTATATTTAGGGCATTCCAAATGAAGCATTTGGAGGCAGTTTGAATGATTTATGGGTGATTTTTTATATCTGTACTCTCTGTACCTCTTTGGAGGGTACAGATCATTTTTGTCATTTTTTCCAATTTATTTTGTCTGTTTATTGAGATTATGTTTAGGACATCTCAATGGAAGCATTTGGAGGCAGTTTGGTGGTTTTTGGGTGATTTTTTGCATCACTACCTCTTTGGAGACATCATTTTCTTTTTCTTTATTTTGCGCTTCTTTCTTATGTTTTGCATTCAAGCATTTGATGGCGGTTTATGATTTCAGGTGGTATTTTGCATCGTACTCGTGTACCTCTTTGGAGAATGATCATTTTGATTTTTTCCAATTTATTTTACCTATTTATTGAGATTATGTTTGGCATTCCAAAGGAAGCATTTGGGATTTGGATGGTTTCGGGTGGTTTTACATCGTACTCTTACCTTTGGAGGTGGTCGTTTTGATTTTTCTAATTTATTTTGTCTGTTTATTGAAATTATATTTAGAGCATCTCAATGGAAGCATTTGGATGCAGTTTGGATAATTTCTGGGTGGTTTTTTGCATCTGTACTCTGTGTACCTCTTTGGAGGGTGCAGATCATTTATGACATTTTTTTTCCAGTTTTTTTTTGTCTACTTCTTTTGATTATGTTTAGGGCATTCCAAAGGAAGCATTTGATGACAGTTTGGATGATTTCAGGTATTTTGCATATCGTGTGTACCTGGAAAACCTTCATTTTTCTTTATTTTATTTACTTATATGATTATATTTAGGGCATTCCAAAGAAAGTATTTGATGGCAGTTTGGATGATTTCTGGGTGGTATTTTACATCTGTACTCTGTGTACCTCTTTGGAGGGTACAGATCATTTTTGACAGTTTTTTTCCAATTTATTTTGCCTGTTTATTGAGATTATGTTTAGGGCATTCCAAAGGAAGCATTTGGAGGCAGTTTGGATGATTTCTGGGTGATTTTTTGCATCCATTACTATGTGTCTCTTTAGAGTACAGATCATTTTAATGATTTTTCCAATTTATTTTGCACGTTTATTGAGATTATGTTTAGGGCATCTCAATGAAGCGGTTGGGCATTTGGATGGTTTTAGTATTTTTGCACTCTCCTCTTTGGAGTGCAGATCATTTCTTTTTTTCTAGTTTGTTTTGCCTGCTTCTTTTTATTATGTTTAGGGCATTCTAAAGGAAGCATTTGATGGCAGTTTGGATGATCTCTGGGTGGTATTTTGCATATGTACTCTGTGTACCTCTTTGGAGAATACAGATCATTTTTTTCCTTTTTTTCCAGTTTATTTTGCTTATTTCTTATGATTATGTTTAGAGCATTCCAAAAGAAACATTTGATGGCAGTTTGGATGGTTTCTGGGTGGTATTTTGCATTACTTTATTATTTGGGGTAGATCATTTTGATAATTTTTTTTCAATTTATTTTGCCAACTTCTTAAGATTATGTTTAGGGCTTTCCAAAGGAAGCATTTGATGGCAGTTTGGGTGGTTTCTGGGTGGTATTTTGTATCTGTACTCTGTATACCTCTTTAGAGGGTACCTCATTTACAATTTAAATAAACAAACTCAGAATTGATTTTAGAAATTTTTGAAATCCAACTTAAATTTCATAAATTAATAAATAATAAACTATAATATAGTAAATCTTGGATTTATTGTTTATTACAGCTCTAATTATATTATATTATGCTCAAAATTATTATTAAAAAGTTTATTAGAAAATACAAATTTTCCATAAAAATTATCTTTCATTCCTTTAGTCCATTTAACTTGGTGACTCTTAATATTGATCTTACGAGTGTTATTTTGAAAGGTAATTTTTTTATAGATCAATCTCATAGGCTGAACACGAGAATTATCAATCATCACTCTCAAATATAAATAGATCCATATCATATGTGAAAATATACAATGAATCACTCTTTATGACAATGCTCAATATTCAAGTAGATTATTAATAGATCGGATTTACAATTTTTTTTTTCTTCATTTTTTATTTATATTACTCAAATCATCTAGATTGTATTACATACTACAAAAAAGAAAGTTTTTAGACTCAAATTAACATGAATTTTACATGGTAACACAGAATTCGAATATCACATAAACTTCAATGCTTGACTTTCTTTACAAGGCTCCAAATTTCTTCAATGAGCGGCACCAATATAAATATATATATTTCATGAACCAATTGTATTCTTTATCAATTCCACAACTATTAAACAAGGAGGACACACAAGAAGCTAGGCAGTGAAGGAAGAAGGTAAGAAAATACACTAAATCATGAATAGAGGATCTCAACTAAAAATGACTACCTGATATGCTCAGATCCATAAAACGGCTCTCATGGAACTTGGTAATGAAGTCGCTTTAAGATCCATGTACTCCTCCCAGTTTAGTCCTCTTGGTAGAACCTTACTTGTTCCCCTCCATTCCCAGTCATCTTCTTCTTCTCTCAGTGTGACTTGCGAGGAGAAGGCAGCGAGACAGAGAGAGAGGATGAGTTCCCTCCCATTGTTCTCTTCACACTACTTGAAGAAGAGCTCTTGGATTTAGCTTTGGGAGCTTCCGATCGATAGGGAAGAAAATCAAGCGAATCTATAACTTTATTTTCATAATAAAAAATAGCTAACAACAATCATAATCCCTAATGGCCATCACTAATTTAATTTTATGCATTAATTTTATGCATTATGGTAACATTTATTTTGCGCGCATTAATTTTATGCATCGCTCATAAAATGACAATACCATAAAAATGAATTTAAATGCATTTCTTTAAAGAGTATAGCCCCAAATATCAACCCAGTAAAATATCTGAAATTAAACTATATGAAATGAGAGAAGAAGTTACAAAAGCGAGTAATATCAGTTCCATGAACTTCAACAAACACATATGTCTTGAAGCCACCAAACCGTGCAAAATTCTATACCAAACTAAATAATATTGTTCTCACTTTGGATTTTTAAATCTCAAATAAAATGTAGCGTAAGCGAACTCATCCCTAAATATATTCATTTTCTTTGGCCAATCCTGTTGTTCTACCCAATCCATTGGAGGTTTCTTTGATTCGCCTCCATGTATTTGGAACAAACATTCGCATCGACACTATTTTCTTGGTATCCTCACCATTTCGATTGGCCATTTCTTGGGATAAAGCTTCGATCTTCAACAAGTAATTTGATCTGAATAGCCAAAACAAAATCTCAATAAGTTGGACCAGGAAAAAAAAATAGTTATGAAGAACCAAATTTGAAAATTGTTCTTACAATCTCAGGAAGAATGCTCTTATGGGTTGGTTTGGGTAATGAGTCATAAAAATATCACCGACTTAATATGCCCAACCAGTGTCCAGTCGGATTATCTACATAGATTAACTCAATCGACTGTTGCGGTGACATCTTGGATGAACATTTTGCTTTCCATCTTTAGGCACTGCATAACTCTGAGAAAAAAGAAACGATTACACATTATAGCTTTTATCTAAACAAACAAGAACTGAATCATAATACCCAATATTCCTACCCAATACAAGCATAATGAAAATCAAACGATGTGCGCTCAGATATTGATCACGTGACAGCACAAATCATCGCCCTGCAATAATGATATTCCGTAGTGAATAGATGCGCAAGTGATAAATATTTTAAAGTGATCTCAATTAACGAATAAATTATTTTATGTATGAAGGACCGATTGACTTGACTTACTTGTCCTCTGAGCATGGCGTGTCAATAAGATCGAGCATAAGCAAAATAGCTCAGATGAAAACTCAACAACATGAAGTGCCTCCATGCCTACAATGAAATTACTAATGAGAGTTAGATGAAGAGCTACATTCCTGAATAAAGGATCGATTACTAAGATAATTCATACCTCCATGATTTCTCACAACGATATAGCGGTCATCGACCTTTATCTCATCTTTGAATAAAAAAATTTAGTGAACAATATTTTTTATTATCTCAAAGTAACTTAATACCTCTGCTTCTCATCTTGAGGCCACCCCACTTATTCTTGATCGAGACTTCTGAGTGTGTGTGAAGGGGAAGAAATAACTTTCCTCTTTCTTATCTCAAGCTTTAACTCAATCTTTGCTTCAGATGGGGTTTGAAGCATCATCATGTGTAGTGGTGGCCTCAACAAGAACTTCTCCTACGGTCAATTCCACATGGGCTTCCCCTTTTGAAGTATCCAACTCCATGTCACTGGATATATGTTATTCCAAGGGATCTAACAAGATATTAGAACAATTTAAAACACATTCCACGTCACCGGATTTGCAACACATCGTACAAGCGAACAGAAGGCGTTAGTTAAGGCTTCAATTGAACCCATATATTATGAAATAAGATTAAAACTCAAATTCAATGTTTTAAAATTATGCAAGCATTCTTAAATATACCTGCATGTGCTCGGACATAGAGATTTAAAGTACAAATTTTAATGTATGAAAATGTTGCGCTAAGTTGAGATTAAATAAACATGAAATTAATTTCATAATTTGAAAATAAAATTACCTAAATTACTAAATACTCGCATGGGCTCTGACACAGTGTTGAATGTTTAGATTCAAATGTCTGAGGATGTTGTGCGGGTTTAAAAATAAAGAAAAAAATTGATGAAATTGATTCAATCCTTTATGACTATATGCATGCAAACTAATGAATGTCTCCATATGCTAATTCAAGCCAATGAAATATATAAGTATTTAGCTCCATAGAATATGATCATAGTAGGCCTAATCCTCTATATTTGAAATAGAGTTGACGGTCTACTAAATGATTAACATCTAAATGAACTCAAATTACATTAAATTATAAGACTCAATCCTCTATATTCGTAATAGAGTTGACAAGGTATGTTATGATATCAATTTCTTAAAGAATTTAAATTACACATAAGTAGACGATCCTCTATTAGAAATAAGTAGTTACAATTCTAGATGATGGCGTTGACTAAAATCTCAGCAAGGGGATATTATCATTAAAAGATATCAGCTCTAAATTAATTCATCTTAAAACTAAATTTCAACTAAGAAAATATCGAACTAAATGAAATTTATCATTTAAATACTTAAAGCAAATAACTCATCCACCCATCCACCATCGCTTTTGTTGGGATGATTAAGAAAACTCTAGCTCACAAAGAATAATGTCAAATCAAATAAATCACTATATTCAAACTCAAATAATCTCATGCTAATAAGGACGTGGTCCGTGTCCTCTGTCACATGATTTGGCCAATAGGCTTCACATATGATGCGGTTACGACTAGAGTCCTCTGATCGGGTGGTTGCCACCAAATGACACCATTATATTACGGTCATGACTGTAGCCCGTATGTTCCTCAATGGCTTAGCCCTTTGAGTTATGAATCATAGGGTATATTTGATAGGTACAAAGCCTTTTTGTCAACAAAGGTGGACTTAAGTCTGTCTCCTTAGACAAACACCACCACAGGTCTACAAGAATTTCTTAGATGATGTAACCCATATGTTCTTTAAATCCTTGTGAGGTGTGTACCACACTAAGTAGAAGAACCACGATATCCTGGGATGACGGAACCATGGGATCTAGATCGGGCATGTCATCATTCCATCAACCATATGCTTTAAGTTAAATAATGGCAAATTTCATAAATTCTGAATGAGAAATTTTAAACTCCACATCTTTCTTATAATGTATTTAGCGATCCCGACTTGTCGAAAGTTCTCTCTCTCAACATTGGGAGGGTGATTAACTATAGGTGCTAGAAAAGAAGGAGCATTAAAGTCCTCACAAAATGAGAACGAAATCTTTGGGTAGTGTATTATCTACTATCTCATCTGCCTTCTGAAAATTTCACTGACACTTCAAATCATACTCTCCTCATCGAGAGGTCAATGAATTTTTAGGCCACAAACATCGATATTCTCAAACCAACAGAACAAAAACGACAAAGGTACCATATTAGTATGTTTCGGTTGATGTTTAAAATACAATGCAATTATGTTTCGTTAAATAAGAGGGCTAACACATATTTTAGTGCAATTGTGAATCAAGTTATTACATTTATTTTTTTTCATTGTGTTGTCATTTGTTTTTATCATTAGGCTTCAAATTATATGAATTGCCTTAAGCTAGAAAGAAAGATCAAGCATGAAAATATGAATTCTTGGTCAACTTTAGCAATACTAACTGTCACATATGTAGTTTGTGGCAAAGTGACCAAAAGTAGAATTACTTAACAATATTTAGTTAGGGGTTTTAGAAAAGCATTCAAATCCTCAACATATAAAAAAGAAATTCGTCCATAATAAGAATGAATTGAAGCATAAAATTGATGAAATACTAGGTTGATATTAGTGAAGATGATTCTAATTTAATGTTAGATGATATTCTAGGGTGTGGATTTGGATATTATTGACCTGTCAAGAAAATCATCTAATGGCTATCATCATAGCCAAAGAAGTAGGATAAATTATGCTCACCTCAAGAATTTAGTTTATATGAAATTTAAGACATTGATTTGTGATACAATCATCGTGATGTTATTGACCTCTCGAGTGATGCAAATAAGTAATTAACAACAAAATTGGATTATTGATGAAGATAATGAATTGGTAATTTATGAGAAATATTTAATTACTATTGCGACTAGTGCTTATTAAAAAAGCTATAATATTTGAGAGCGAGTTAAAGTCAAAGAGAATGAGGTTTCATCACCTAGACTTAACATTGTCGCAGCTAATTATGAAGATGTTGATGTTGATGAAAAAAATTATGATTTAGAAGATGACCAAATTGAATAAAAAGATGAGGTTTTTTTGCTTCATGATGAGGACTATATGCTTGGATCCCTAGAAAAACTATATGATGATGTCGACTCTATACTAAGTGGGAATTCTCCTCCAGACAAAGCTTAAGAAGAAGAAGTCAACCAACAGATAAGGAAAAGACATCTTAAAAGATCCGATTAAACGCCCAAAGGGTGTTTCCAACGAGCTTAAGGGATATTGGGAAAGATCCAAGAAAGCCAAGTGTAATTTTCTATTTCATATTATTTTTGGTATTTTAAATATTCTTTTAATCTTCAAACCCTTCTTTTGTTGCAACCAAAGTCTGTCGATAGTGTTATTTTGAGCATATTTAAGTTGCATCACCTTTCTCTGTTATGTCAGAGTATTTTTTAGAGGTACACACATAATATCACACATCGATGATGTAAGAAAGTATCAACTAATACGATGTTTTACATGCAGGAATTTAACTTCGAGCTCCACAATGTCAATTGGTTGAAGGGTACACTAAGCGATGATGGATATTATGAAAATATTTTGATGCATGACATTATCCAATTTTGTGTTCTTGCATAATCTTTTCTCCAATGCTTTAGAGTCCCAAAGATGACTCTCTTTAACTTAACACCAAGATGTTTAGGATTTAGCTAGATTTTGACCGGTCTCTTTGTAGCTCTTTAAGCAATATTGATTGAGTTAATTCTCGAGGATATTGTAATCATTACCAGTAAATATATGTATAAATAATAGATCATTTATTGCCTTTTTTAGTTTATTTTGCGATACTAGAAATAATGTTCATTACATTCTTGTTTAGGCAATTTGAAACTATTTGGATGATTTCGAGTTATGGATCATTTTGACCTTTATTTTGTCTACTTCTTATCATTATGTTTAGGGCATTCCAAAGGAAGCATTTGATGGCAGTTTGGGTAATTTCGGGTGATATTTTGCATCATACTTTGTACCTCTTTGGAGTGATCATTTTGACCTTTTGCGTTTATTTTTTCAATTTCTTATGATTATATTTAGGGCATTATAATGGAAGCATTTGGAGGCAATTTGGATGATTTATGGGTGGTATTTTGCATCTGTACTCTGTGTACCTCTTTAGAGAGTACATATCATCTTTTTCCTTTTTTCTAGTTTATTTTGCCTATTTCTTATGATTATGTTTAGGGCATTCCAATGGAAGTATTTGATGACAGTTTCGGTGATTTCTGGGAGATATTTTGCATCTGTATCTCTTTGGAGATATTTTTTTGATTTATTTATTTCTTTTTGCATTATAATGGAAGTATTTGGAGCATTTGGGTGATTTGTGGGTGATATTTTGCATTTGATGTGATTTGGGTGGTTTAGGTGGTATTTTGCATCACTGTATATTCTTTGGAGGTCATTTTGACCTTTTGCGTTTATTTTACCTACTTCTTATGATTATGTTTAGGGCATTATAATGAAAGTATTTGGAGGCAGTTTGGGTGGTTTATGGGTGATATTTTGCATCTGTACTCTGTGTACCTCTTTGGAGGGCACAGATCATTTATGTCCTTTTTTTTCCAATTTTTTTTGCCTACTTCTTATGCTTATGTTTAGGGCATTCCAATAGAAGCATTTGATGGCAGTTTGAATGATTTCTGGGTGGTATTTTGCATCACTGTGTACCTCTTTGGAGGTGATTATTTTGATTTTCCAATTTATTTTGCATGTTTATTGAGATTATGTTTAGGGCATTCCAGGAGGAAGCATTTGGCGTTTAGATTTTGTGGATTTTGCATCACTCTGTACCTCTTTGGAGGTACAAATCATTTTTGATTTTCCACTTTATTTTGTTTATTGAGATTATGTTTAGGCATCTCAATGGAAGCATTTGACAGTTGGATGGTATGGTGATTTTTTATATGTATGTGTACCTCTTTGGAGTACAGATCATTTATGGCATTTTTCCGTTTTTTTGTCTACTTCTTGATTATGTTTAGGGCATTTCAAAGCATTTGATGGCGTTGGATGGTCTGGGTGGTATTTTACATCAGTACTCTGTACCTCTTAAGGGATGATCATTTTTCCTTTTTCCGTTTATTTTGCCTACTTCTTATGATTATGTTTAGGGCATTCCAAAGGAAGCATTTGATGGCAGTTTGGATGATTTCTGGGTGGTATTTTGTATATGTACTCTGTACTTTTTTTGGAGAACTGATCATTTTGATAGTTTTTCAATTTATTTTTTTATGAGATTATATTTAGGCATTCCAAAGGAAGCATTTGGATTTGGATGGTTTAGGTGATTTTTTATATCTGTACTGTATTCTTTGGAGTCAGATCATTTTTGTTTTTTTTTATTTTGTCACATTTATTGAGATTATGTTTAGGACATCTCAATGGAAGCAGGCATTTGGATGATTTTAGGTAGTTTTTTTTGTACTCACTGCTCTTTGGAGGGATCATTTTTTCTAGTTTATTTTGCACTTCTTATGCTTATGTTTAGGGCATTCCAATGAAAGCATTTGATTGCAGTTTGGATGATTTCTAAGTGGTATTTTGTACTCATTTACCTCTTTGGGGCATAGATCATTTTGACGCTTTTTTTTATTCATTTTACGTTTATTGAGATTATATTTAGCATTCCAAAGCATTTGGAGGCAATTTGGATGATTTACGGGTGATTTTTTTCGTACTCTATGTACCTCTTTGGAGTGCAGATCATTTTTGCTAATTTATTTTGTCTGTTTATTGAGATTATATTTAGAGCATCTTAATGGAAGCATTTGGAGGCAGTTTGGATAGTTTGGGTGGTTTTGCATCTGTGTACCTCTTTGGAGGGTACAGATCATTTATGGCATTTTCTGGGTGGATTTTTGCATCTGTACTCTGTGTATCTCTTTGGAGGGTACAGATTATTTTTAATAGTTTTTTTTCAATTTATTTTGCCTGTTTATTGAGATTATGTTTAGGGCATCTCAATGGAAGTAGTTGGAGGCAGTTTGGTTGGTTTCTGGGTAGTTTTTTGCATCTGTACTCTGTACCTCTTTGGAGTAGATCATTTTCTTTTTTCTAGTTTATTTTGCACCTTCTTTGATTATGTTTAGGGCATTCCAAAGGAAGCATTTGATGCGATTTGGATAGTCTGGGTGGTATTTTGCATCATACTCTACCTCTTTGGAGGATCTGATCATTTTCTTTTTTTTTTATTTTATTTCTTATGATTATGTTTAGAGCATTCCAAAGGAAGCATTTGATAGCAGTTTGGATAATTTCTGGGTGATATTTTGCATCTGTACTTTATGTACTTGTTTGTACATCATTTTAACAATTTTTTCCAATTTATTTTCTTAAGATTATATTTAGCATTCCAAAGAAGCATTGATGGCAATTTGGGTGATTCGTGGTATTTTGTATGTACTCATTGTACCTCTTTGGAATTTCATTTACAATTTAAATAAATAAACTTTGATTTTAGAAATGGGTTTAGACCAAATCCAACTTAAATTTCATAAATAAACTACAATATAGTAAATCTTGGATTCGATTGTTTATTTCTAAGTATATTATATTATTAAATTATTATTAAAAGTTTATTGGAAAATACAAGTTTTCCATAAAATTATCTTTCATTCCTTTAGTCCATTTAACTTCTGACTCTTAATATTTGATCTTAATCGGATTATTGTTATTTTGAAAGGTAATTTTTATAGATCAATCTCATAGGGCCGAACACGATTATCATCACTCTCAAATATAAATAGATCCATATCATATGTGAAAATATACAATGCAGAATCACTCTTTATGGCAAGGAAATGCTCAATATTCAAGTAGATTATTAGATCGATTTATAATTTTTTTCTTCATTTTTTATTTATATTTTCAAATCATCTAGATTGTATTACATACTACAAAAAAAGAAAGTTTTAGACTCAAATTAACATGAATTTTACATGGTAGCGCGTGATTACGAATATCACATAAACTCAATGCTTGACTTTCTTTCAAGGCTCAAATTTCTTCAATGAAGCACCAATATAATATATATATTTCATGAACCAATTGTATTCTTTATCAATTCCACAAGCAGCTACAACTATTAAACAAGGAGGACAACACACAAGAAGCTAGCTAAGTGAAGGAAGAAGGTAAGAAAATACACTAAATCATAGAATAGAGGAATCAAACTCAAACTAACACGGTGATATGCTCGGATCCATAAACGGCTCTCATGGAACTTGGTGAAGTCGATGCTTTAAGATCCATGTCCTCAACTCCCCAATTTAGTCCTCGTGGTTACAACCCTTGTTCCCCTCCATTCCCGGTCATCTTCTTCTCTGTGTGACTTGCGAGGAGAAGGCAGAGAGAGAGAGAGAGGATGAGTTCCCTCCCATTGTTCTCTTCACACTACTTGAAGAAGAGCTCTTGGATTTAGCTTTGGGAGCTTCAGCATCAGAAGAAAATGGCAAAGCTCTGAATCTATAGCTTTATTTTCATAATAAAAAAATAGCTAACAACAATCATAATCCCTAATGGCCAGTAATCACTAATTTAATTTTATGCATTAATTTTATGCATTCTGCTGGGTAACATTTATTTTATGCTTTCGTGCATTAATTTTATGCATGCTGCTCATAACAAAATGACCATACCATAAAAATGAATTTAAATGCAGATTTCTTTAAAGAGTATAGCCCCCAAATATCAACCCAGAGTAAAATATCAGTGAAATTAAACTATATGAAATGAGAGAAAAGAAGTTATAAAAAGCAGAGTAAAATATCATCCCAGTTCCATGAACTTCAACAAACACAGCTATGTCTTCGAAGCCACCAAACCGATGCATTATACAAAATCCTATACCAAACTAAATAATATTGTTCTCACTTTGGATTTTTAAATCCCAAATAAAATGTAGCGTAAGCGAACTCATCCCTAAATATATTCATTTTCTTTGGCCAATCCTGTTGTTCTACCCAATCCACTGGAGGTTTGCTGATTGCTGCCTCCATGTATTTGCAGACAAACATTCCGCAGTCGACACTATTTTCTTGGACTGGTATCCCACTCACCATTTCGATTGGCCATTTCACGGGATGCCAAAAGCGGACATCTTCAACAAGTAATTTGATCCAGCAAAACAAAATCTCAATAAGTTGGACCAAGAAAAAAATAGTTAGGAAGAACCAAATTTGAAAGCTTCTTACAATCTCGTGGAAGAATGCTCTTATGGGTTGGTTTGGGTAATGAGTCATAAAAATATCACGACTTAATATGCCCACGAGTGTCAGTCGATTATCTATAAGCGGCAGTAAGATTAACTCAACCTCGACCGTCTGCGGTGACATCTTTGGATGAACATTTTGCTTTCCATCTTTAGGTACACAGCATAACTCTAGGAAAAGAAGAAACGATTACACATTATAGCTTTTATCTAAACAAACAAGAAGCAATCGTAATACCCAATATTCTTGTAACATATACAAGCATGAAATGTACAAATAGGGGACACTCGAGACGGAAATACTTCGGCCAGTAAGAAGCGAATCGTATCAATGCATCGAGAGATATTGATCAAGAACTCATCGATTTGCCCTCGTGCAATAATGATATTCACCGCCATCTTGTCACCCCGCAAGTGATAAATATTTTAAAGTGATCTCAATTAAATGAATAAGTTATTTTATGTATGAAGGACCTGATTGAGGCTTGACTTACTTGTCCTCGAATCGGGAGCATGACGTGTCAATAAGATCGAGCATCGGCTTAGGCAAAATAGCTCGGATGAGAACTCAACAACATGAAGTGCCTCGATGCGCATGAAATTCGATGGCGAAGTTAGTGATGAAGAGCTACATTCACGTGAATAAAGGATCGATCTACTAAGATAATTCATACCTCATGCTCCTCCACCACGCGATAACGGTCGTGGGTCATCGACCTTTATTGGCTCATCTTTTGAACCTTTAAAAAATTTAGTGAATAATATTTTTATTATCTCAAATTTAAAAGAAAGTAACTTAATACCTCTGATGTCGGCTTCTCATCTTGAGCGAAGGCCACCACACCACTTATTCTTGATCGAGACTTCTTGTAAGTGTGTGTGAAGGGGGAAGAAACAACTTTCCTCTTTCTTATCTGCCAAGCTTTAACACCATGCTCAATGCTGCCGATTACAGGTTTCGGAGCATCGTCATGTGTAGTGGTGGCCTCAACAAGAACTTCTCCTACGGTCAATTCCACATGGGCTTCCCCTTTTGAAATATCCAACTCCACAATGGAAGCTCCTATGGTAGCCTCCACAAGAGCTTCCTCTGCATTACCCTCCTCAGGGCTTTACACGTGGTAGCCTCCCCATGGGTACCATCCACAGGGGAAGCTCCTGTGGTAGCCTCCTGAAGAGTTTCCCCTATGGTGACCCCTACAGAACATTCCCACATTTGGGGTGGTAGGACCCATTTTCAAGAACATTCGATAGCGACAACCCATAAATCAAGCCCATCCATCCTCTCCGTTATTGTTGCATGAAAAGACGATATTATCTCAAGTCCTTGAAACCTGCAAGTATCCTCTCCAAAGTCTACGTGGGGGGTAGTAGAAGGAGGCTAGAAACACTGGCAGGGAGAATATCGAGGAGAGACATAAGGAGAGTCGTGGGGGTTGCACTAATTGGACTTAAAATGAGGCGCTATCTCCACATGTGTGGGATTGTTGGGCGGGGACAGCTTGAGAAGCCCTTCTCCTCTTGTATGTCCTGAATGAAAGGCATACGTGGTAAACCGATAAAAAATGTGAAGACATACAACATAAATAAAGACATTCTTATATGAACTAAGTGATATTATTATATGTCACACAGTCCTCCCAAACCGGTGAAAGCATTTTTTGGAAACTCTATTTTTTGCCCATCAGACATGTGGCTTTGCGGTTGGATGAGCTTATGATGCTTATGTGCTCGGTAATATCTACAATGAATATTTTAAGCGGTAAACTTCAACACATTAAATTACACTTGAGATATAAAACATACCATCGGAAGAGTGACAAAGCCACTCATAGCGTGCCCTCAGTTCAATCTTTGATGCAATAAAATTGGGAAACTAGAAAGTCCCAAATGGCCGCAGTTATATTCAAATCTATCATATCATCAGTAAGCAATCAATTCGATGTCCGTAATTGTGATATACAAAAAATAGATTTGGCATGAGAAAATGTATATATCTGCACAAAGTCTTTACATGCAACGAGCCATCAATTCTCAAGTTGATTCTTGGTAGATATGAGCTGATAGCGGGGAATTTACGCCATAAGATCTTCTCCCCTGTTTGGCATCTATCATCAATGCAACTTCATGGGGTGAAAGGAATGTCACCCAAAGAAAGCTTGCTTTTCTATGTCCCCAAGACATGATCGATGTAATGGCTGAGACTTGCTTAATTCATGGAGTCTAATGAATTGATGGAGATGAAGCCTCTTTAAAATGTCGTTCATCGGTAAAGCGTCTTAATATTATCAAACATTTCTCAGTGGTAGGTGCACTCGAAGTTATCCTTTTCCCGGACATGATAAACTTTAAAGAAAAGTGTCAAAATGATTTGTACCCTCAAAGA
This sequence comes from Cymbidium sinense, assembly GCA_021442155.1. Lineage (NCBI taxonomy): Eukaryota > Viridiplantae > Streptophyta > Magnoliopsida > Asparagales > Orchidaceae > Cymbidium > Cymbidium sinense. The sequence continues at coordinate 181,949,943 of CM038220.1, forward strand.
GGTACCACAATTACCATAAACCACTGCGTCTTCAAATGCTTCCATTATAATGCTAAACATAATCATAAGAATTGGCAAAATAAAAAAAGTCAAAATGATATTACCCTCAAAGAGGTACCGCGATCTGATCAAATACCACCCGAAACCACCCAAACTACCTCCAAATTCTTCCCATGCTAAACATAATCATAAGAAGTGGCAAAATAAAGCGGAAAAAAAAGGTCAAAATGATCTCTCAAAGAGGTACATAGAGTATAGATGCAATAACACCCACCATCTCCTGCTTCATTATAATGCCACAAACATAATCATTAAGTTGGCAAAATAAGCGACAAAAAAAAGTCAAAATGATCTCACCAAGAGGTACAACTGAAATATAAAATACCATCCAAATCATCTATCATCAAATGCTTCCTTTGGAATCACAAATATAATGAAGTAGGCAAAATAACGAAAAAAGGTCAAAATCTGTACCCTCAAAGAGATACATAAGTCTGAGATAAAAATCCGAAACCAAAAGCGCCTCAAATGCTTCCATTGGAATGCCAAATATATTCATAGAAGTAAGCAAAATAAAGCGGGAAAAAAATGTCAAAATGATCACCCTCAAAGAGGTACAGATCTGAATCATCCAAAGCCTCAAATGCTTCCATTATAATGTCTAAACATAATCATAATTGGCAAAAAAATGGAAAAAAAAAAGGTCAAAATGATCTGTACCCTCAAAAAAGTACCTGAATACATATGCAAAATACTACCAACCACCAAGCGCCTCAAATTCTTCCATTATAATGCATAATCATAAAATTGGCAAAATAAACTAAAAAGTCAAAATGATCTACCCTCAAAGCGGTACAGTCTGAGATCTATGCAAAAATCACCAAAGTGTCATCAAATGCTTTCTTTTGGAATGCCTAAACATAATCATAGAAATAAAATAAAGCGAAAAAAAAGGTCAAAATGATGTACCCTCCAAAGAGTACGTACTGAATCTAAAATACCAAAACCATCAAGCGCCTCAAATGCTTCCTTATAATGCCTAAACATAATCATAAGAATTGGCAAAATAAATTGAAAAAAAAGTCAAAAAATGATCGTACCCTCAAAGAGGTACAGTCTGAGATAAATACCACCCAAAATCCCTTCCTCCAAATGCTTCCTTTAATAATGCCTAAACATAATCATAAGAAGTAAATAAATAAAGCTAAAAAAAGGTCAAAAATGATGTACCCTCAAAGAGGTACCACTACAAATATAAAATCTGCGAAACCACAGCAAATGCTTCCATAATGCCCATATATTCATAAATAGGCAAAATAAACAAAAAAAGGTCAAAAATGATGCCTCAAAAGTACAATCTGAGTAAAAAAAAAATCATGCGAATCATGCTCCAAATGCCTAATGCCAATCATCATGCAAAAAAAGCGGAAAAAAGGTCAAAATGATCCTCAAAGAGGTACACACAGTCTGATCCAAAAATCACCAAAAAACATCAAATGCTTCCATTGGCCCAAATATAAGCATAAAGAGTCAAAAAAAATGGGAAAAAAAAAGGTCATAAATGATCTGTACCCTCGAGTACCAAGTCATGCAATATAAAGAAACCACTGTGCTTATGCTTGAATTTATAAACATAATCATAAAAATTGACAAATAAATTACAAAAAAAAAAAATGATTGTACCCTCAAAGAGGTACAGTGAGATCTGAAAATCAGAAATACTCAACATCAAATGCTTCCATGGAATGTAATCATAAAGTAAATAAATAAATGGAAAAGGTCAAAAATGATCTACCCTCAAAGAGGTACACTGAGAGATATGCAAAATACCACCAAACTATCTCCAAATGCCATTGAATATAACATAACATCATAAGAAGTTGGCAAAATAAACTAAAAAAAGGTCAAAATGATCCGTACCCTCAAAGGAGGTCAGAGTGATCAAAATAAACAAAACTCCCCTCTTTATATCTGTAATGTAAAATTGGTAAAATAAAGCAAAGGCAAAATGATGTGTACCCTCAAAGAGGTACAGAAGATACAATCACCAATGCCTCCAAATGCTTCATTTGGAATGCCAATAATCATAAGTAATGAAATAAAACAAAAAAGATCAAAATGATCTGCTCAAAGAATGTCTGAGATCAATCGAAATCACCACTCAAAATCTTCTATTGATATTAATACATAAGCACATAAAATAAATTGGAAAAAAGGTTCAAAATGATCATACCCTCAAGAAATGAACGAATCTGAAAAAACCCAAATAATCATCCACTCAAATGCTTCCATTGAATGCACTGCATAATCAAAAGAAGTAGGCAAAAAAAAAGAAAAAAAACAAAAAAAGGCGTAAATGATTTGTACCCTCCAAGAGAGCAGTCTGAGATCTGAAAATGGAAATCATCACCCCAAAATGCTTCCATTGGAATCTACTAAACATAAGCATAAGAAGTAGGCAAAAAAAACTGAAAAAAGACCATAAATGATCTGTACCCTCCAAAGAGGTACATAGAGTACAGATGCAAAATATCACCCAGAAACCACTCAAACTGCCTCCAAATGCTTTCATTATAATGCCCTAAACATAATCATAAAAAATTGGTAAAATAAACTGCAAAAAAAGGTCAAAAATGATATGTACTCTCTAAAGAGGTACCTGAGTCTGATCTGAATACCTACAACGCCATCAAATGCTTTCATTGGAATGCAAATAATCATAAGAAGTAAGCAAAATAAAAAAAGGTCAAAATGATATGTACCTCCAAAATGAGAATGCATATGCAAAATACCCAGAACTATCCAAAGCGCTCCAAATGCTTCCATTGGAATGTCTAAACATAATCATAAGAAATAGGCAAAATAAACCGAAAATAAAAGTCAAAATGATATGTACTCTAAAGAATACCTGTACAGATGCAAAATAACTCGAAATCAAATCCTCCAAATGCTTCCATTTGGAATGCCCACATAAGTATAAGAAGTAGACAAAAAAATTGGAAAAAAGGCCATAAATGATCTGTACCTCCAAAGTGAGGAGTCTGATCAAAAATCTAAACCATCCAAACTGCCTCCAAATGCTTCCATTAGAATGTCCTAAATATAATTATAACAAGTAGGTAAAATAAACTGAAAATAAAGGTCAAAATGATCTCAAAGAGAATGCAGTCTGGCAAAATCAAAATCATCCAAACGCCTCCAAATGCTTTGAAATGCCTAAACATAATCATAAGTAAGGGTGAGCATTTGGTTGATTTGATGGATTGGATGATAAATTTTAAAACCAATTGGTTTTAAATTCTAAAATATTGAACCAAATCGACCAAATAAAATGTAAAATCACACAAACCGAATAATTTGGTTTGATTATTTTGGTTTGGTTTTGGATAAACCAAGTTACATTTAAAAAAATAATATTTTATTGTATAATGAACAAACAATAATAGTTGATATTTATAATTCTTACTATAAGCCTATAATATATAAATTAATAATACATATATATAATTATTTTGGTTTATTTGGTTCCATCCAAAATTTTATTTAACAAATCGATCCAAAATCCAAAAACCAAAGTTTTCATTAATTAAAACCAAAATCTAAATTATTAAGTTCAAAACCGAACCAAATTACTCAAAAACTTTGGTTCGTATTGGTTTTTTGGTTAAAACCAAATAATGCACACCCCTAATAACAAGTAGGCAAAATAAACTGGAAATAAATGTCAAAATGATCACTCCAAAGAGTGTACATATCTGAAAATACAAATCATCCAAACTGATCATTTTGCTTACATTTGAATATAATGAACATAACAAAAGCAGGACTAAAGCGGGAAAAAAAAGCTCTAAATGATGTACTCGAGAGAGTCTGAATCTGAATAACATATAAATAACAGATAATCTTTCACCTGACAAGGTGAGAAGAACTCTAAATTCATTCAAGTTCGGAATCATGTACCTCATGTAGTCACCTACAATACTCAATTTTGATTCTTTATCAGACGGGGTGCACCGCGTCGAGCTAGGCGAGAAAAATCCTTCGTCGAAAAAAAGCCCTAAACTATTCTGTGACTAGGAATGTCGAACGTCGGTAATATTTCTCGTTCTTCTTCTCCCAACGAGATGGGGGTCCGCGAGGAAAGTATAAGCGGCGTCGTTAATACATGACGCTCTGGTAGGGTCGGAGGGGAAATGTCTTTATAAGTCAGTTATCTTCGCCAGTTAATCGCTAAACGGAAAAAATTTGGAACACGTCCTGGATTGGAGTCCACGTAAAGCTACGTGGACTCACGTAATATTTTCTCCAGAACGGGGAGAGAGAGAGAGAGATTATTTTTAAATTTTTTATGACATAAATATAAATGATTGATGGTACAATTATACAAGCATAAAAATCACCCACAATGAATTATGAAAAAATTTTAGATCTTATTTTTATAAATATATCAATCACATTTAAAAGAGTATCACTAAAAAAATATTCATTCACCTTATAAAATTAATATAAATGTTTTCTTAAAGGAGTTAAGTATTTCCCATAAATTTGAAGTCCTGAATATCATACAATCAACAATTAAAATAAATCCAATAATCTTGAACTCCTTCAAACTACATCACATATTCTGAAACAAATTCTTTCTTTAAATTATGATTTACATCTCAAATTAAAAAAATAAAAGACATCAATTAAATAATAAGAAAGTAGGTCCAAATGTCGCAAAAGAGCCAAAATTAACGAACATTTAAATCCATGATAATTTAACCGCACAGCTAATAATGTCTTCTTCCAACAAAAAAAAAATATGGATTAATTGAATTAAAGCAGTAGAGAGAGAGAGAGAGAGGTGGGAACAGTAGCTCAGATCCAGAAGCCGATCCATAAAGCAATAGCAAAAATCACGGCGAGCAGCGGCCGATGAGATCCACCGGCGGCGGACGGAGAGTGGCCAGACGGGGAATGAGAGGGAGAGATGGGTGGGGAAGGAAGGGGAATGACCTTGATGGAAACCTTCATGCCGGAGAAGCAGAAGCCATTGCCGCAGATGAAGTAATAATCGCCAGGTCTAGTTAGGGTGATGAAATCCTTACCGGAGCTCCAATTTCCGGCGAGGCCATCCATTGTGCAGTTGTCGTAACCCGTCTTGTTCACCTCGAACACGTTGTACATATTCTTCTGGTACCTGAAAGCTGCAAAAAAAAAAAATTACGGTTAGCGTTTTTGCCTTTTGGTGTTCAAGTTTGAAGAGGGGAAGAAGAGAGGGATTACAAATGAGATCATTGACGAAGAAGGTTTGGTTGTTGGACCAGAGGGTGTAGTTGATGTTGGGATTCCAGCCTAGGTGTCCGCCGACAATGTGGTCGGTGGCGGCGACAAGGCCTACGCCGGCGGCTAGGAGGAGGAGGAGGAGGAGAAGAGGGGCAGCGTTAATGGCTTTAACCATGTCTTCCTCCCTGTCAGTGCGACTACAGTTGGTGGAGATGGGAAAGGTACTGAGGGGGAGCGGTTGGGACTTGGGAGGTGGGGCTATTAGGGATTCAAAATTTTTTTGGAAGGCGGTGTTAAATTATTAAAAGGTCTTCGCGTGCTATTGCATGGGATCATGGACTCGCTAAATTATTTATATAAATTATATATATTATTTCTTTTAGAACGAATCGTAGAATTTCATGAAAATGTTTATGATATTTTTTGAGTTGTGTGAAAAATTGATTGTATTTTAACATGTGTAAAATGTGGAAATTAAATTAACTCTTTCAAAATTTAGGATATTACACTTGATACTTAAATTAATTATCTTAAATAAATGAACTTATAAAGATACTAAAAGTGTTATTGGAGTTAGAATAAATTAGGGTCAAACACTTTTCTTAAAAAATTTGACACATTATTTGGATTACCAAATAATATTTAAAAATGACATAATACTTATAGTCAAATTGAACGTCTTAATGAAATGAATCTAACAAGCTCAAAATTATTAGGGGACCCGAGAGCTGAGATGTTTATATTTAAGAAAGTTGTGAAGCTTGAAGAATCTCATAGCATTTCCATTAGACCATCATTGTTATCAAGCCATCGCCTAATTATTAATGCCTGAGTACTAAATGACAGTCATCACTAAACCATCATTCGATCGCCTCTTGGCTACTTGATCGCCAAATTGTTGATTGACCAACATTGTCGATCCAATATCCACTTACCTTTACTAAGTTGTTGCCTAATCATCATCGCTAGATTGAGGATCAACCACTATTATCAAACCACCATCCGCCATCTCCAAACAATCATTAGACCATAATGTTGGACCACCGATAACCACTGCATTTAATGTTCACCACCATTCTACCACTATTGTTAAACCGCCACAGCTCGACTACCACTATTGGATTATTGATGTCATCCAATCACTTATGTCAAACCACTATGATCACCCATCACTATCATCGAACTGACTCTTTCGACTATTATCGTCACACCCCTATTGCCATTACACCACTATCGGATTGCCACCACTTAACCATCAGTATCAAATTTTCATTATCATTTGACCGCCATCTTTATACTTTAGTATATTGCCACCTGCCTGCCACCTTCAGACTATTGCTTTTATATGATCATTATCATCAAACTATAGCTAACACGTAACCATTTCTACTCAAACTATGTCATTTTACTATAGTCACTCGATCATCGTTACCCATCTACAATTACATAACCATTGATGATTGACTATGATTAGGTGATTATTATCGCCTGAATGTCGTAAGTTGATTACAATGCTCTAACTAAGGTAACTCAACCTTCGTTGCTCAATTAGAATCTCTTGTCTTCCTACAATCAATTTTGGATGCCTCTTCTCCAATGCCCTCTTATGGTTGCCTGTCCTCTGTCACTCAATTAAATCACCCATTCTCTAATGATTGGCTACAATTGTTCATCATTTAATGACAGACTACAATCTCCCATCCTCCAATGATCAAATATGGGCACCCATTCTGACACCAAGCTACAACTGCTTGACTTCCAACTATTGACTATAGTTGCTTGACCTTCATCATCCAACTATAGTAACTTCATCTTCCACGACTAACTATGCTTGCTTGACTATGATGCGTGTAGCCTGATAGCCATGGTCATCCGATCAAAATCACTAGATTACAGTCACCAGAATATGCTTGCTTAATTATAGTCGTCTAGTTATCATCAATTGACTACCACCGTTTTAGAACTATTACTTGATAGTAGTTGAGTAATTATAATGCCCAACTATAACCTCTCTGCCATTGAGCTACACCAACACATGTTTATTTTAATATTCATCATTGCCAATAACTTTGATGCATGCCATTACTTACATGATCAATGCATGTCATCGAGGCAAATCATCGCTTATATTAGAATTTATTCACTATAGTTTATATATATTATATTGTCTCATCACCTTTTTAGCTATAGTTTTATAACTGTTGATATTTATTGATGAAATTATTTTAAGTGGGCTAGGCCTTATGATTTTTCACATTTTTTTTTTTTCATGTAAAAATTTGTACATTTTATAATCCTTTTCTACTCTATATGTGTGTTGGGGTTTTGAAAAAAAAATTTGGATATTGAACATCTTTCTATTGTTGTAAATGTTATGGGGATTAAAACCTATAATGAGATGATGGCCTTTAGTAAGAGAAATATAAAGTTATATGGGATCCTTATAGCTTAAGAAATTTTATAAAATTTTATTCCCATTAAAAAGTTTAATTTATAAATGTTCATAAAAAATGGATAACAAGACATTACTTAAGTTATTATATTATATTTGTCTATTTTTTAATTTGTTGTGTATTAATTAATGCTTAAATTTTCAATGATTAAACTTGTAAAAAAATGCATAAAAAGAAGAACCTTCTATAAAAAAAAAGGTTAGACTATAGATATATATATATATATATATATATATATATATATATATATATATATATATATATATATATATATATATATATATATGACTTATATGACATTATGATCAAAATTTAATAAAATGGGCCTCAAAATAAATAAATAAATAAATTACTATTACAGTCATCCTACTAATTTTTTTCATATATTATAGTCATCTTAAATTTATATATTTTATAAAAATTATGCAAAGCACCCTTCAAAGACAACCAAGGGGAACTTGGTCATTTCTACAATATCAAGCCGTTATCCCACCTCCACACAATCAAACTCTTAACGTCCACTTTTCCCAAGCACCATCCAAACCAACAAACAAACAAACCAAGAAGAAGAAGAAGAAGAAGAAGAAGAAGAAGATTCACTCTCCAGTCTAAACCTCCTTCCCCAAACCATCCTCTTCCATGGCCTCAACACAGCTAATTCTCCCCAATCCTCTTCCCTCCCTCCCATCTTCTCCTCTAACCTCTTCTACTCCGCCCCTCAACCTCTTCTCCTTTCAGCTCACTCATCTTCCCCTTTCCAACAGACCAAACCTCTCAACCCATGCCAAGAAGAAGAACCCATGGCTGGATCCCTTCGACGACGGCCCAGCTCCCGACATAGAATATGGCTCTCTCTTCACCGATGGCAAGCAGGAAGAAGATCCAAGGCCTCCTGATAATCCTGAAAGCCCCTATGGATTCCTCAAATTCCCTCAAGGCTACAATGTTGAGCTCACCATGTTAGCTTCCATAGGTCCGAGGCGATGTTCGCCGCCGCTGCATCATATCAGGAGGAGTCTATGAAAACCTCCTCTTCTTTCCTGCAATCCAATTGTTAAAGGATAGGTATCCAGGCGTTCAGGTCGACGTCGCTTCGCCCAGAGGGAAACAGACTTATGAGATAAACAAAAATGTTAGGTGAGCGACTGCTTATGATATCGATGATTCATTCCCTGAGCCGGCAGAGTATCTTAACATGTTATCAGTTCTCAAGGTTTGTCGCTTAGTCAGTAGAGCAGAATGCAGGACCGTTGCTTTAAGTTTGAATCTGTTTTGATTGTGTTTGTTGTGTGTTTATGGCAGAATACGTATTATGATTTGATGATTTCGACTAAGCTTCCAGGCAGGGCTGCAAGGCGATATGCACATTCCATATGTTGAAAGATATATTCAATCGAGTAATAGTTAGTAAATCATGATACAAATTTCATTATAAACGAGCAGAACACAAATACAAAGCTTTAACTGGTTCGCTTAACAAGTTAAGTAGTACAACACTCAATCTCGCTCAAGCTGGACCAACTTGTAGGATTCGCTCATGCGGCTTTCATGTTCATGACTTCGGCGAGGGACAAGGTGAGCTATGTGCGGCCCGACGATGATGCAGCAGGATCAGGGTTTCTGCTGACAGAAACATTGAAGCCTCCAAGCTCAAATCTCTCAGAGGGTGGGTACAACATGTGAGTGAGCCTGACTTATAACTTAGCACCAAGATTCAGCTATAATGGTGGATCATAGATTAAACTTTGCAGTAAAAAACTTCTTTTTTTTACAGGTATAATGAAATGCTTGACTGGTTGGGAAGGCCAACTAGCAACTTCCCAAGAGAACTGATTCCTCCATTGAAGGTATCTATATCAAAGAAGCTGCGGGTATGTGGCAGGAAGTATAAAAATGCTGGTGTGGAGAAGGGAAAGTATGTTGTAATTCATGGCATTGAATCTGATTCAAAGGCTTCCATGCAATCAAGAGGTGATTTAGATAGCTTGTTGCCTATTCATTTATGGGCAGAGATAACAAGGGAGATGAGGTATATGGTTAAATTATTCTTTGCCTCATTTATTTAGTAGTAATTATTATGTTTATGTTATTTACATACATACCTAGGGGGCTCATGGGTAGAGGTACTGGGGTATGTTGCTATATTAACTCGAAGTTATTCCACTAAATTGTATGCTTAAGTAGTTAACCTTTCCTCTCGACCTCTATTTGTTTCATGATTGACGATCAAAACATTTGATAAATTGCAAATACGTAGATGTCACAATATTACAATGACCACTAGAGTCATTTTTTACTCTGTCTCTTTCTCTCAACCTTTTTATTTTATGCCTTATGATCTAAATAAAAAAAAAAAAATGAAAACATGAAAAGATCCAAAATATAAACCAAAAAGGAAAATGCCAATGCATAGATGTCATAATCTCAGAGAGATCAGTGAAGGCATTTCCAACTATCTATCTTCCTTTAACTTATAATTAGTGCAATCTTAAATAGAGTTTAAGATAATAAAGCTGGATTTTATTAAAGCATCCCACTAAACAAAGTTCCTAAAATTGTCTCCTTCAAAAACAATGATAACTCTCTTCATCATGATCTAGACATCATTAGAAACAACACATTGTAATTTACAGTTAACATGCATATATCAATCCATCTTCAGATCTTACAAGAATAGATTTAGCATCTCAAATAGTACTTATGAAAAAGGAGCATAGAATCAGCACTCAGAGAGAGAGAGAGAGAGAGAGAGAGAGAGAGAATGTTATATTGTTTCTCATTGTTACTTGTACAAGCTGAATAATTGAAAAAAACTACATTGAAACAGAGAAGACAGGCCTCTCTTTGTCATCCCACATGAGAAGGAGAGGGAAGAATTGGAGGAAACAATGGGAAGAGATGCAAGTATTATATTCATCACAACACCTGGACAGGTATTTCTAAACCAATTATTTCTCCTACTCATATGTGAAAAAATTGCTTTTTCAAGCACAACAAATTAGTGAAATTTCTACTAAAACTTCTATTTGTAACCAAAAATACTTGGCAGCACTTATATATGACTCAGCTGGTGTTATCTCTACCAATACAACAGCTGTTCAACTTGCAAATGCTCTCCAAAAGCAAAGGTTAGAGCTCATTTCTAATCTGTGGCTGTATTATAGTTTTAAGTGAGACAAGATTAATAGATTTATCCAAAATTTAGAGGAGGTAAAGCTTCTATAATATACATAAATATATATATGAATTTCAGGATAAAGAACATTCATATTAATTATACAGAGGTTTTCAAAACTCGCAACTATGATTTTGTTTGAGGAATTTGCTTCTATAGCAAAAATATCTGAACAATCATTGTGCAAAACATATATTTTGAAAGTTATTGTGAATTTTATAGATTTTTGAAAAATTATTATGTACAGAGTCCGGATGTAACTTTTACATTTGTACTCCAATAACATAATACTATTTGACACTTAACCAATACACAACAATTGTATATTGATTGTGAAGTATAGTGTATTGATGCATGTATAGATGGTGTGTATTGTGCAGTTAATATTACGTCAATACACGATATTTCACAACTAATACACAACAATTGTGTATTACACGTATTTTATATTTGGAGTTAGGATGTAGAGCTATCCGAACTTTTAATAATCTCTCTAGATTTTTTTCTTATTTGAAAAAGTAGAATAAATATTTTATTATAATTTTCACAATATACTGTATCTGATTGTAAAAATTTATTTACCATCATAAATCTTCAAAAGAATAACAACAAAGCTACATTTAAAATTACATGAAAATTATCTTAAATAGTCTCTAAGTTCGCACATTACAACAACAATAACAACAACAAGCCTTAATCCCACTAGGTGGGGTCGGCTACATGAATGCTTCGCCTCTGTTGTGTCATATTATGTGTCAAATTCTCATTTAAATCAAGCATACTAAGATCATTTTTTATACATCTTAACCAAGTCTTTTAGGTCTACCTCTACCTTTCTTAACATAAGGCAAATCTAATGCATCTACTCTCCTAATCGGTCATCTGGACTAGACGCTTTATGTGGCCAAACCATCTAAGGCCTCTCAATCTTACCTACCCTGAGCTACTCCAACTTTTCCCTATACTCATTTTGCATTCTATCTAAGAGTAAAGCCACTCATCCATCTAAGCATCCTCATCTCTTTACTTATGCTTCTCTTTTTTATTGGGCACTATAAGTCATTGCGGGTCTTACCACCATCTTATAAAATTTTTCCTTAAGTTTAAGTGGAACTTTTCTATCACATAATAGGCCGATGCATTCCTCCACTTCAACCATCCAACCGAATTCTACTAATAACATCTCCATCTATTTCACCATCATTTTGAACAATAGAGCCTAAATATCAGAACTCACTCTTATTAATGACTTGATCAAAACTATCACTAAACTTCTACAACTAAAATTACACTCCATATATTCGCTTTAGATCTACTTAAAAACCTTTAGACTCTAAAGTTGACCTCCATAATTCAAGTTTCGTTGGATAAGCTAAATTTTTGCTATATGTCTCAGAAAGAAATGTCAAACCATCAGGAACTCTCTAATCTTATCTATACATACTTTTTTCCAGAATATACTCATTTTGCATTATTCAAGAGAAAACACTCATCCATCTAAGCATTCATCTCGTAACAAACTTAGTCTTATGCTTTCTTTATTGGAACATTATTTTATAAGTCATTGTTTTACCACCATCTTATAAAATTTTTCCTTAAGTTTAAGTGGAACTTTTCTATCATAATGATGTTTTTAACCATCCAACTTGAATTCTACTAATAACATCTCCATCTATTTCACCATCATTTTGAACATAGCCTAAATATCTAAACACTCATCTTATTAATGACTTTCAAATGTCACTTGTATCATAGAATATAAAATTACACTAATATATTTTTAGATCAACGAAAATGATAAAGTTGATATAATTCAAGTTTTTTGAACTTTCAGTCTTATCAACAAGAAGAATGTCATCAGCAAAAATCATACACCAAGGAACATCTTCTTGTAAATGCCTAGTAAGAACATCCATAACTAAGTTCACAAATTGATGATCAAAATTAAGCTCCACAATTTAACAATTATTTTTTTGTCAAACTTTGCAGCATTGCATTATTTTCTTCAGAAGAGAAAGGGAGACTCTTTGTTCTAGAAGCAAAGGAAAAGAGATGTTTGGTTATTCCATCAAAGGCTGGAAAGTTAATAGATATTGATGTGGAGATAGTTAAAAATACAACACAAGTGTTTGAAATTTCATCTGTCTTTGCTTATAGTTGAGTTCTGCAATTATATATATATATATATATACCTCAGATTTCAAGTCTTTTGTATTATGGGAAATGTGGCTTATTATAATCTCAAATTACAGTTAGTGAAAATTTTTTAATTGAATTAGATTTTGTGGATTTTCATTTTTGATGTTCGCATGAGAAAAGTTAAATATTTCCTTTAAAAAACATAACTTGTTATCTTTTAAAGAAGATTTACATATATATAGCACATAATTTTTATGCATTTATATATCTAATACCTAAAGTTTGATATTTATAATTATGACACTTTTTCTATGCATGAAAATGTGCATTTTACTCTAAGAAGTTAATGATGACATTATTTTTTATGTAATATTTAAAATTTAGGAGTTATTTATGTAAATATTGATGCTTAGGTGTTGAATATGTAAATATATAAGATTTATGTGTTATGTATATAATACACCATCTTTTAATTTTAAGGGAAATTTAAATACATACCTTTATGCATTTATATTTTCCACTTTAATATTTAAATAACTTTTAATAAGATGCATTTGACTTAAAAAGTAACAAATAATATTTTGATGTAATAATAAAGATTTATGGTATTTAAGTAAAAATTAAAGTTTATAAATATGAAATATAAAATTATGGTATGTATGTAAATCCCCTTAATTTTAAATAATGAGTAAAGTTGATGACCTCCTATGCATAATTTTTTTATATTTATATATCTAATACTTAAACTTTCATATTTATGTAATTATCATTCAAATCTTTAATATTACATCAAAAATAATACATCATTAACTTTTAAAATGAAATAAACTTTTTCTAGTATAAGAAAAATACCATATTTATAATTATAGAATTTTAGGTGTTAGTTATGTAAATAAATAAGAATTACACTCTATGTATGTAAATTTTTAAAAAAATTATGAATATCTTCTAATAAAACTAAAAATATAAAAAATGAAATTAAATGCAATGACTTCCTAGGCCAACTTAAAGTGGCGACAACTTCTGAACAAAGCTATATTATTTCTTCATTTATTATTTTGTTTAATGTTGTTCAATCTATTTAGTAATTTTAATTAAATTAATCTACTTATTAATTTTTAATTAGATATATATGTGCTTTAATCTTACTTATATTTATAACAAAATAAATAAAATCAAATATATATATATATATATATATATATATATATAATTTATATTTAAAATTCATATTTGTAAAATATATTTTAAAATTGTTTTAAAAATTTTATTTTAATATATTTGTAATATTTGAGAGTAATACATTATATATATCACATAATTTTAATATATTCACATATCTAATATTTAAATTAAATATCAAATTTTATATAAAAGATAGATAAATATATAAAATAATGAAATATATACTTAAGACTTTATTTATTTTATAAGGCTTGATGTTTACACCTCCAATCTTATATTTTAAAATAAAAGAATTGTTTAATATTAAGCAATTATTTAATCCATATATACTAATTAACATGTAATTTAAATTTAATCTGTTAATTTTACTTATAAATATGAATATTTTAATACACATTTTCGTAAATCTAGTATCATTCTCTCTTTAATACTCGAGTGTTAGCAAAGCCATGATGAGTAGGTTTTACCTCATCCTCTGTGTTGTCCTCATCGCCGTGAAGTCGGCGCCAGTGGCGGACGCCAGAAGGTCGCCGGAATCCTGCAAGGCATGGCTGGTGCAGTCCATCCCCACAGACATGCCACTTCTTCCCCGAGTATCCGGCGTGCTCTCCTCCGGTACCTTTTTCTTCCGCTATGTGATCAAATAACTTCTCAAGATCTGTTTTCCTTGCTTAAGGTTATGCTTGATTGGTAGCAGGGGACGTGCTCAGATGGATGGCGGGAAACGCCACCAGGCGGCTTGACGTCATTGCGCAGTATTGGCAGCTTTTGGCGCAGCCCGGAAATCCCAAATCTGGCGACTACGGGTATTCGAATGCCGACTTGGAGAGGTTCGGCGCAGGAGAGGGCCGTGCGGTTTATAAGGCATTGGAGGAGGCAGCGGATAGAATGGTCGATATCAGGCATTATTTCTTGCCCATTGATAGAAGATTTGTTTGATACTCCTTCTAGCTGTTTGATTAATTTACAGAATCTTAGAGGTTTCTTGGCTACATATAATGTCAAAGTCAAGCAGGATTTAGCAAATCTTGTAGATACAAATGTTGTAAATATTTGAGGTAAATTCGAAAAAAAATATTTGCATGATAGTTGTTAAAATTTAACTAAATCGTAATAAACTGCTTGATAGATATTTTCAAAATATGTGATTTGAATAAAGTAGTAGAATATGATATAGTAGGGCGAATTTCTCTTAATCTCTTGAACCTTACTTCCCTCAATGATATACTAAACTTGGGGGAAAATGCAGTTTAAGGAGGTGGTGGGATTTTTGTAACCAAAAAAACTGTTTGACAAGATTTAGTCTAAATCTTGGCTAAATATTAGTTAAATCTTGCAACCCTGATGTTCTTTATGGTTTGGGTTTGCTAGTTATTTGATGTGGTTGGCACCTGTACAAGTTGTATTAATTTCTCCTTTTAAGTTAGAATAGGAATGTCAAAATTTCGTTGCTCATGTTCGATCTTGTTTTTCTGGAGAAATAACTCGAGTTCTACTTGTTTTTATAAGCTTATTTATTTAACAAGCCAACCATGAACATGACCTTGTTTGATCATCTTTGGCCCAATAGTAACTTGAATATGTTATATATCCATAAAGATATGCATATATATGTATGTATGTAAGATTGTGTATATTCATATTCATACATTTATATTTTTATAATATATTGTATATGTATGTGTTGATAATTATATTGTATAATTTATATACGACGTTCAAATGGATTTTATATTTGTGAATAGTCCGTGTTCGGTTTGATAAGTTAACAAGTCGAACACAAATAAAATTTTTGGCTTGTTTGCTTAAGAAGTTGAATTCGAACACTTGAGCTTGCTCAAGCTTTGCTTGTTTATTCCACTAGTTTAGTGTCCCCCCATTTGCTTAGTGCCTTGCCCTGTCCATTGGGTTTGGCCCATCAAGTACTTTTTTGCTGCTTCTGTAACCCTTTTGTGCGCTCCAGGCTTGTTGTCCTTAACAGTGCTCTCCGTTATCCTTAAAGCACACCTTCAAAATGGCCCAACCAATTAGATTTAGTAGGCCTCAGGTTCTTCTATTGGAAAAATTATAACATGCAGAACCACTGTGCGCATGGTTATGTACAATCGTCTGCATATTCGGAGCAATAATGTAATAATTTCTCCTTATGCTGAGGACCAATTTAGTTTTAATTTTTTTTACATATTTATTTGCCCTAGTACATGTGTGTGTACTAAACTGCTAATTCACATGATTTCATGCTCTTCTAGGTTTCTGCAGCATTCCGGTGTTTATCCTGATTACACCAAGGAGCCATCCAACCTTGCTTCAGGAAAACCAAATGTCCACAATGTTACCTTACTTCTTAGTGATTGGTGGGGTTCTGGAATTGTACATGCAAAAGTTTGGATATCAGATTCCGAAGACATTTATATTGGATCAGCCAATAATGACTGGAAATCTCTTACTCAAGTATTTTCTCGCACGTGCAAAACTTCAATATATTGTTGATTATTTTTCTTTTAAAAAATGTTCATATAGGAATGTTGGGCGAGTCATGGGAATGATTGTTTATAGAGTTAGTAAAGTTCTTTCTGGATAACTTTTAGAGTGGTTTTAATCAACTTGTTTACATGTTCATAATTTTATGAGTTGCTTAATCAAATGGAGTAGAAAAGTGCTACGATTGGACTCATTTCATATTACTGTAATGGACAAATCATTAATTTAAATGAGTTAGCTAGAGTCTTTACATGAAAAATAAATAACTGCTATCCAAGGAAAATGGAAATTGGAAAATAAATAGCTGATATCTTAGAAAAGTTGAACTAAAGTTTAAATTAAAATATAAGAAGCTTCAGATCAGATTTAAATCATGCCAGTTAAAATGATTGTATTACACTCAATTGCAAATTTTCAATCCTAGTCAATCAGCTCAGAAAATTCACCCATCTCTTAATTAAGAGTGATTTAAAGTGTCTTAATTTTCAAAGGTAGATGAAATAGTAGATAAGACACTACCCAAAGATTTATCCTCATTTGGTGAGGACTTTAGATCTGGTTTCGGGTTTCTTATGGCAGCTATAGTTAATTCTCCACAATAAGTGAGAGAAAACTTTCGATTAAGACTAGTGGTTAGATGTTAAGCGTGGCGTATAGTAGCTTATATGTTTTAAATGTAAGATTATGAAATTCATCGTTTTAGCTTAAACCGATGGTTGGGGAATGATGATGTGCCGTTGGGTCCATGGTTCATTAGTCATGTGATCCCAAGTATCTTAATTGGAGGAGGTAGTCGACGACATATGAAGGATCTTTATCGGTACATGAGTTCGTCGTCAAAAATCTTTGTATACGGGATATTATTTGCAGAGCTTAAGTCTACCTTAGTTGTGAAGATTTTTGCTCAGTACCCGATTCCAAGCGGAGGGGATAGCATACACTGGCCACATATATATAATGGAGTCTAACGGCCAAACCATCCGGAGGACTCGTGGTAACTACATCATCATGGAACTTCGTACGATCGGAGGGACACGTCCGCCCTTACTTAGCAGAGATTGATTGTAGTGAATATATAGAACACTGATTTGATATTGCTCTTTGTATAGAATTTTCTTAATTTGTCGTCAAAAATTGCGGAAGGTGGATAGATTGAGTTTTCTTAAATTTAATGATTGAGTTTCATTTAAATAGTTTTTAGATTGAAATTGAATTTGAGTTAATTTGATTTGAAAATAAAATCACATTTTGTTAGAAATATCCTCCGGTTGAAATCATCATTCAACACAACCATCATCGGGATAATTAATCGATTGAATTGAATATATTTAAGAACTTTAGATCCTGTCAACTCTGTTTAGCTCATGATAGAGGATCAAATTTACTGTCAGATGATAAAATTAGCTTTTCAGATATTTCACTAAGTTGAAAATCTTATAATAGATTTTTAGATTTGTGGGCTCCGAAAATTCACCGTCGACCTCTCGATAAATGTTGAATTGAAGAGAGTGTGATTTAAAGTGTCAGTGTAATCTTCAGAAGGCAAATGAAATAATAAATGAGACACTACCTAGAGATTTCTTCATCATCTGGTGAGAACTTTAGATCTGGTTCCATGTTTCTATATAAAGCCCATAGTTAATTTCCCCTCTCAATAAGAGAGAACTTTCGATTAAATTTGATGGTTAGATCTAAATCGTGGCGATATAAAGCGAGAATGGAGTTTTAGAATTTAAGATTATGAAATTCATCATTTCAAAACCGGATGGTTGGGGAATGATGGCGTCGATCTATCTGGCTCATCATCCAGGCGTCGTGATCGTCTACTTAGTCAAGAGGTATCGACCCAACCTAGAAAAACCCCTATCGCATGGGTTACATCGTCAAGAAATCCACAGACTTGGGTGGTATGTATGTCTCAGGACAAACTTAAGTCTACCTTATTGATAGAGAGATGTTTGCCTATCAAGTATACCCTATGATTCAACTCAAAGGGGCCTTGGAAGCATCTACCTGATCGTGTAATATAATGGAGCCTTCTTGGCCAATCCGTCGAGAGAACTCACGGAATCGCTTCATCCATGGAGCATCTGCGCCACGTGGTAAAGGACAGTCGCGTCGCTTACTTAACAGAGATTGATTGAGAGTGAACATAGTATAACATTTGATTTGACACTGACTCTTTTATGAGCCAGAGTTTTCTTAATTTGTCACATTCGACAAACAGTTGCGGTAGGTGGATAGATTAAGTTTTACTTTAAACTTTTAATGATTGAGTTTCATTTAAACAGTTTTTAGATTTGACACTCAATTTGAGTTAGTTTGATTTGAAATTAGAAGCACATATTGATGGAAGTATCCCCTCCGGTTGAAATCAACATCAACACATCATCATCGGGGTAATTGATTGATTGACTCGAATATACTTGAGAACTTTATATTCTATCGACTCTGTTTAGCTCCTATTGACAAAATTAACCTCTCAGATATTTCACTAAGTTGAAATTCTTATAATAGATTTTTAAGTTTTGTTAACACCCATAAAGATTAAGCGAAGCGCCGCAGACATCGAAGACTTAAATTTAAACATTCAGTAGTCCATCTTGGTATATTTAATAATTTAGATAATTTTATGTTTGAATTATGAGATTAATTTTATATTTATTTAATCTCAACTTAGCCTGTGCAGCCTTTTCAGATTAAAATTTACACTTTAATTTTGTATTTATTTAATCTCAACTTGCATGTTTTTTGAATTAAAATTTACACTTTAAATCTCATGTTAGCATGCGGTGTATCAGAATATCTTAATTAACGTCTTCTTCGTTTGCGCAGTATGAATCTGACATTGATCGATTTAAGTTAATTTGATTTGAAATTATAATCGCATTTTGATGGAAGTATCCCTCATTGAAATCACCATTTAACACCATCGGTTGTTATTAATTCGAATATATTTGAGAATTTTAGATCCTCCTATTTGCTCTTAGAGTATCGGTCTACGCGCGTGGATTTAACTTCCGGATATTTCATTAAGTTGAAATTATAATAGATTTTAAGTTTTGTTAACTGACAAGATTAAAGCGAGACCCGCGCAACATTCTCAAACACTTGAATCTAAACATTTAGCATAATGTCGGGGCCCATGCGGGTATATTTGATAATTTAGATAATTTTATATTTGAATTATGAGATTAATTTTGCATTTATTTAATCTCAACTTAGCCTGCACAGCCTTTTCAGATATTAAAATTTACACTTTAAATCTCTAATAGCACTCTGAGATATCCAGAATCTTAATTAACGTCTTACGTTGCTTTATGCGATGTGTTGTGAATTCGGCATAAAGGCGTTGTAATTGATCTATATTATTAGATTTTTCGATTAATATTTAATTGATTCCAATTTAGCCGTGCGGCATTTTTAAATTAAAATTTGCACTTTAAATCTACACGAAGCACAAATATTTATAACTTAGATAATTTCATCTAATTAATGAAATCACTGACATTAAAAATCATAATTAGAATAAAATTTCTTTTATTTTTGGATTGGAAGAAAGTTCCTTTATTCGCGCAACATTTAATTTAGTATCATCTTCTATCTACTTGTACAAAGAATTATAGATCTGGTGGCGTTTTGAAGCAAAATTAGATTTATATTTGCACTCAAAATGTTGTATTTGTACTTGCATTTTATTTATTCATAGAACTTCTAAATTTTAATGATTGACTTATGCTCATTAAAGATCTATTAAATTTTTGCAAATTCAACATTCAAATTTGATACTCGCTCATGCAAGCTGTTATACTTTCTTTAAGCAAGCTTATTTGAATTCTAGTTTTTTTTAAATTTTACATTTGAAATCTATACTTTAATCATATTACAAGCTTTTGATAATCTAATTATACATTCAAATGGATTTATATTTGTAAAGTATCGTTCATCTTCACTTAGTCAATTTTTTAAGTTTAGATTTGAATCTTATAAAGGTTATTTGCCTCCAAGCCTTACAATACATAATTTAATTTGATGTAATCATTAATTTATAAATTTGAGCTCAGAAGTTACAATCAAATCGATTTATTTTGAGTTGAAATTTTATTTACAGCATAACCTTTCAATTTTATGTCAAATTCATTTCAAGTTCATTTAGTTTTAATTTTCAATTTATTCATTTATTATGACTTTATATTTTATATTTATCTTAACGTTAAATCTCTCTTTTTTTTTGCTAAAAATTTGAGTAAATTTGTGCTCACGTCATCCCTTAGGCCGTAGAGTGTTTTGGCTTTCTCGATGCGACAATGGGCATGCGAGTGATGTCTTCTACCACAAATTAATCTCATTCATACAATGAGCGTGACAAGGCTAACCGAAGAAGAAGGCAATCTGATATATATATATATATATATATATATATATATATATATATATATATATATATATATATATATATATATATATTTTGTGAAAATTCGACATTTTCAACATCTAACGGATGTTGCTTACTCGATATCTTATGAAGCGTAGTGAGTGGTGTGTTCTGACAATCGATTTTTCATCGTCACAATGAAGACGATAAGGCTTCAAACGCAAGAAACCAGCACATATATATTTTCATGTTCATACATATTCGACTTATTTCTTACGCGTTCGATGATTCAAGGAGGCGGAGATGGGGATCTGGGAAACCAAAGAAGAACGTCGATGACGGTGTTCCTCTTTGGCTTCTGACAAGAGGTCGAGCAGATGGAAATCTTTGGAAGCATGAATCTCTTGATGATGGTGTTCTTTATAATGAAAAGAATTGGAAAAGGTAATGAAAATGCGATGTCATAGAAAATACGCTAATGACTGTTATTCTTTGGTTCTGACAAAACAAGTAAATTGGATTGAGAGAAAGAGAATTTTTGGTTTTGGAAGTAAGGAGGGAAGAGAGAGATCTGAAGCGAAGAACCCAAGAATGACGGTGTTTCTCTCGATTGAAAAAAAGAAAGGGAATTTCGGTTTTTGTGGAAATGAGGGGAAAAAAATTTCGGATTGGTTTTATGAGGGAAACAGAGAAGATGGAGAAGAGAAGAAGAAGAGAGAAGAGGAAGAACAACAACTTACTCTTGCTCACGGTTGGAGAGATGAGGAAGAAGATTTTGCTTTAGACTGGGAGTGGAAGAGAGGGTGAAATTCTGATTCCTCGATTTTCACTCAGGGAGGGGAAGGAGAGAAGATGAAGAAGAGAAGAAGAGAAGAAGAGGAAAGAAGAAGGAAAAGAAGGGGAAGAAAGAACTTGCTTGATTGAGAGGAGAGACCAAGGAAGTTACTTTTTTCGCTTGACGAGAGGGAAATCGAAGAGACTTTCTCATGTTGAATCGAGCGTAGGAAGCAAGGGAGATCTCAGTATGAAGGAACAAAAGAGAATCGACTGAGGGAAAGCTTGAGATTGCTCAACTTTCACAGAAAGAAGGAACTTCAGCCTATTGAAAGGGGAATCGGACAGTTATTAGTTTTTGTTTTATATAAAACTTTAATTTTAACTGTGAGATTATTATATAATCAATATATATCGATGTGGGTATTTTGATGTTCTGACGAATGGAAGTCCGTTTGCATTGAGACCGTTTGGTTCAAGTCGGCATCAAATTGTGTTAATTTCAGCTTAAAAGGCTCATTATCACTTTCAATCGCTCGATTTTCACGCAGACTTGTCCGAATTGAGTGCGAACAATCTTACTTGATAGATTTCGACACTTCAAGGCTAACATCACAATCAATTTCATGAACGGATGTCGTTATTTTCATCGCGCCTCTAACCTCGATAGCAAACGCTGACTTCGACGCTTGAGTTAATCATCAAGGCATTTTATATGACCAATGTTGACGTTTAAACGCGACATTCGCTCGTCGATCAGGTCATTGGGTCGACTTGCAATGCTCCGTTATTTCAAATTACATTTGCCACTTTCATTAATGACGCTTGCACATCACCGAGCCTCATGGACAATCTCATTTGATAATTTTCGTATGTTACGAAGCGATCAATTTCACGTGACATGCTTAGACATCGTCGCCCTGGAGACATGCGCGTGATTATCATTGCTCGATGCTGATCGTACTCTTAGATTATACATTTATATATTTTGATGTTATGAACGTGATGGCGAAAGTCGCATCGGATCGTTCACCATTTTCGACGCCCAGGATTGAGCTTGATGAGCCATCAAGTCTCAAATTCAACTGGGCTTGACTCGCCTTTATGACATATATGGTCACAAATGCCTCCCAACAAATGTGATTCGATTGAGCGAAGTCGTTGTTGAAAATAGAACTCTTTGGTTCACAAACTGGATCATTTAGCCTTGAAATTTTATGATTTGATAATTTGTATGATGCCTTATTTGACATAAGCGAGGATAATCGATGAATCGACTGGATGAGTTTTTATACCATCTACTCGCTTATGGTTTTTTGGATGATCTTTTATTTTATATCATTCTAGATTTGAATTTCAAATCTAGCTAATTGATGGAGAATGTACTTGTTTTGAGATTTGAATTCTTACATAGCTTTAAGCACTTGATGAAGGATTGATTTGATTTGTATATGACTTGTCGGAAGTGTATGTTCACCAATCCTGTCTTTGGCAAACTCATTGAAGCATAGATGATCTACCTCCCGCCTTATAGGATCAATGTTTAGTTATCGTCCAAGAATGCTTTTAATAATTTTAATCATGTAATTCTCGTCTACCATCAATTTTGTATTTAACTATGAAATTGTTCTCTTTAGGCTTTCGCTTTGATGGACTTGATGAGGAGATTGACTTTGATGCTTGAGCTTAATCGATCATTTGAGAATAAATTGAAATATCACCGCAGCAATATAAGATGACTTGACTCAATTGAGAGATTTTCGATTATCTTTTATCGATCAGTAGAAAAATCTCTTAGATTATGGTTGTTTATAATCACTGCTGATCGATTTGATTGAGCATTATCATCATTGATGTCGTGGTGTCATTTGAGAAACTTTTCCCAAGTCACCCGTGGCCTAAGACTTTTCCTCACGCTAAGTTAGCTAACTTCATGATTAACACAAAAACTTTTTTGGAGAAGAGAGGTTAGAGTGAGGAAAGCACTTCACTAAGCAAAAAAATTTTACAATATAAGAATACTTGGGATCCTTTGATTGAAGTCCGAAGTAAGATGAGTCTTTGTGACATATCGGGATTTCAAGGACTAGGTAGTGTCTTTGACATACGATCGACCCTTCGTTGAGCCTCCTTAATTTGGTTCAGCTCATCCTCCAGATTCGGGATACCTCCTCGGTTTCTTGAAGTCATCAAAGGTTGATATGGTGCACATACCTCTTTCCATATCTCCACGCCTCCTCCACCACAAAGATCGCAGTTGTCAAAGATAAAGAGAATTGGACTTTGTAAATTTCATGATGCCCATGGCCCCATCTTTTAGTCCCATGAAGTTGTCCACCTCCTTTGTGTACTCTCTCTTTGGTTATGATCTTTGGCATATTTGCCATTTCTGGCCTTCTCTGCATAACATGTCTGCATTCTTTCCATGCACGAATGCATCTTTCATGAGATGGCATCCCACTCTGCATTTTGCCATTTGATCGGAGGGATTCGCCATTTACAACAGTCTGATCGATGAGTGGATGGTGATCCTCCTCCTCGAGGTCATTCACCCTTTTGCTTATCTCCATGCTTCCATATGTCCTCCTCCACGAGTAAGCGTGCCTCAAAGAGATTACCTCTGGACTTCATGGCTTTGGATGCGGCGGATCCGTTTCTCATGACTTTGGACTTGTTGAGACTCCACATTTGTGGTCTCATCCAACAACTTGTTCCTTGCCGTTGTATGCCTCCAACCTGCTCGAAATCAACCGTCTGAAAAAACTTTTCCCAGTCACGGTCTTGACTCTTTCGATGTTGTTTTAACTGAACACGTGATGAACACTCAAATCTCTTTAGGAGAGGTTAGAAAGATGAAGACTTACTATAAAGAACTTACATACAAGAATACTGAGATCCTTTGATTGATCCAAATAAGGTGATGACATATTTATACCTCTTCCTATCCATGAATAATAAGAATATCTATTACAATATTATATACTTTTGCTCATCTTTCCATGCACTCTAGCATATCAAGGGTTAGAGTATTATACCATTCTTGAGTTCTTTGAAGATTCCTCCTCAAAACTTTGGAATATGGTGGAACTTTCTTGAGTGCTCCAAGTTTTCCCCATATTTCTATAATTCTTTGTGTTTCTCCTTGCTGTAGGACTAAGAGAGCATGGTTGATCTCCCTATTTAGCTCGGACAAGGCTCTTTAACCACCTTCTTACGGCTTGTTGAGTGAGGAGAGTGTCAGCAACTTGGCCATTTATAGGCCTGTTGAGTTCGACCTTTAGAATCTACTCGAGTTTTTAGCTTAAGCTGTAATGGGTTTGATTTCATATCGACACGAATCTTTTACTGTTTCTTTTGCTTGTTGTGAGGAGAGCGTCGAACTCATTATTTGTGGGTTTGTCGAGTTCGACCTTTAGAACCTATCCGTGTCCTAGACTTCAGGATGTAGAGGTTGATGTTTTTCCAACTCAGTTGATTGAAGCTCTCAAAATTAGGAGTTCTTCTGACTTGATCTCTGGAATTTGACAAATATGAGAGATAAATTTTTGACATTTAGGGCTGCCTTTTCTTGCATAGCAATAGATACTTTTTGTTCCTGTAAGAACTTGCAATTTAATAATGACAATTATGAATATATTCAGGGATTTTGACGTAAAGCTCAATGTCAACTCGAATCAGAATATATTCGAGGATCTCGTCTTATAATACGATATCAACTCAAATAAACTTAACAAAAATTAAAAATGCCTCCTGTCTTACAAGCGGAATTCTAAAGTGCATTTAGAAGAACTTTCAAGATGAAAATACGTAAATACATTAATATTTGAATTGATATGCTCTTAAGAGGGTTTTAACATACAACATTGATTTCATATATATATAGAAATCTAAAATGCCCCGTGTAACAGGAGAATTTTCACGTAAAAGTTCTTTCATCTTGAGTAAATATATTTATTTAGGATTTCGACATGAAACACGATGTTGATCTAAATAGATATACTAAAACATGTCTTGTAGATTTTATTGTACTTCGAGAATGTAGTCATTTATAATATTTTTTCAAGTATCAACCATTAATTGACAGTATTGGTCTTTTACCTTTTAAGTCAATGAGTTGATATGCCCCTCTTTGATACATTTTTTCAATGACAAAAGTGCCCTCCCAATTAGACTCAAATTTACCACCAAATTTTCGATTGAGGATAATTGGTCTTCTCAGCACCAGGACCAATTCTCCTTTTTGGAATGTTCGAGTCGCAACTTATGGTCAAAAGCTCTTGACATTTTTGCTCGATAAACCTCCAAATTTTGATAAGCTTGCAATCTAATCGCAGAGTTCCTCATTCTAAGAGCATTTTGATCTTCGCTTGATTGTATTGGATGGCTACAAGTGAAGGCAACTCAACTTCAAGCAAGAATTGTTTGCCCAAATACCAATGAATAAGGAGGCTTTAGTGTCTTGGTGGTTGATACGCCCATAATACCTCTATTACTTTGATATGTCATTCACTTTTATTTTTAGTAAGGATCTTCTTGAGCAGCTTGACTAATATCTTGTTGAAAGCCTCCGCCAAATCATTTGCTCTTGTATTGTATATTGAAGAGTATCGCCAATCAATTTTGTGTCGATCGATGAATCTATAAATCTTTGTATTTTTGAAAGTCGCATTATCAAAATTATTCGACTGCACTCAAATCTATAGACACATTATGCGTGAAGAAGTTGATCAATGAATTTCTTTAAATGGGGTAGCCACCACTTAGAAATAAAGTTACTAGATGAAGCGGTCCGATGACGGATCAATTGGTCAATTATCGTTCCCAACATTTGAATGGCCAAGATGCTATTGTTGTGTGTAGGATTTGGAGGTTGGTGGATTATATTCTCATGTACTTCATGACACCTCTTAACATGATTGCCTCTCATCATAGATGACCAATAATAACTCCCATCCTTTTGATTTTACGCCATCTTGGGCCGACCGATGTGCACAAAATATTTAATGAACTTCAACCATCACTTTGCTAGCTTCATTTGCATTTAGGCATCGTAATCATATTTGTTCAAAGAATCTACAATATAAATTGTTGTTGACGAAAGCATAACACAACTTTCTCTTCTCGATTTGAGCTGTCAGTGATTTATTATTTGGTAATTTACCTTCTTTAAAATAGTCGATGAAGGATTGCCTCCAATCTTGTGGCTCTTCTACAATAAATGCTTCTCATTGCTTTTCTGAAGCAATGTCAGGCTTAGCTTTTCTCAGTACAACTTCTTGTTGATTTTGGGTAGTATGAAGAGCAACCTGAGTCGCATCTGTCCAAATTTGATAACCTCTACTATGGGGATTGATACTTTGTCGACTCTAGAACTCAAAGTAAATATGCCGATCATCATGACATAATCACCATTCATACTTGTCATCTCCTAATTTTGCTAAGCAAGCTTTAATATTCTGGATCGAGACTCGATTTAATGTGATATTTGTTATTTTCTTCATAAGCTCAAGAACTCGCATGATAAAAGTTAACTGCTTGTTGATTATTGCCAAGTACTTGATTTATAATAAATCGAGAATCCAAAATATGCAAGTTTTGAATGCCTATGAAAAGCTTCTTCAAGACCTGCCACTAATGCTTCATACTGCTTCATTATTAGTTCTTGCTGGCCAACCCATATGATCGCCTCATTATCCCTTCTTCGTTATGAAGACGATGTCATTCGCTCTGCCCTTGAAAATTTAGAGTTTGACTTTTGATCGATGAGGCTCCATCAAAGTACATTTCAAATTTATGATTTTTCTTTTCATGAATGAGCATAATTTGCTCATCGCAAATCTCATTAAGAGAAGAGTCCAGGGATGGGATATGCGGAAGAAAATCTAAGACTTTGTCCCTTCACCGCTTGAACGATGTGATATCAAATTGTAAGCAACACGCCATCTTGCCAAGTTTATCTATTAGTGTTGGTCTTGTCATCAAGTACTTCAGCATATCGATCCTTCAAATGAGGGTAATCTTGTGAGATAACTTTGGACCAAAGATCAATACCAAACATGCTTCTCTATCGAAGTATCTCATTTTTGCTTATTAATCTTCGACTATATAATAAAGAGCATTCTCTTTTCTTTCATCAGGTTGTTGTGCCAATAATGCTTTAGGGACTCTTCTAATGCATGTATAGAATGAGGGCTGTGAGTAGGCGCAAGGATTGGTGGATTTAACATGTAGCTTTTAGTGCTATTGAAGGCTTCTTGACACTTCTTGTCCATTTGAATGGAGCATCCTTCTTCATCAACCTTGTAAATGGTTGACAACGTCCTGATAGGTTTGATATAAATCGACAGATGAATGCAAGTTATCTTGTAAGAACTGACGCGAAACTCTTCTTGGAGGCATCTCCACAATTTTTGATTTTGGCAGATCAATTTCACCTCTCGTGATGTCCAATATACCCAAGGAATTTTCAGGATACCCAATGCACATTTTAGAGGATTCATCTTGAGATCATATTTTGATTCTCTAATATAATTCTCAAGTCTTCAAAGTGATTATCACGATTTAAGCTCTTCACCACGAAATCCTCAATATAACCTTCCACCTTCTGGTGAATCAATTCATCAAAAATACACGTCATAACTCTTTGGTATGTAGCTCCAGCATTCTTCAATCTGAAGGGCATGACTATGTAGCAATAAATGTTAATAGGTATTCTGAATGATATTTGTCTTTCATCTTCAGGAGTCATCTTGATTTGATTATATTTCGATGATTCATCCATGAATGAGAACATATCATAGTTGTAAGTATTGTTCACTAGTAGTTCTGATATTGGAAGCGAAAAGGCATCTTTTGGGCACGCCTTATTTAAGTCTCTAAGTCAATGCAGAGACAATTTGTTCTTCTTCTAACTGGGACAATGTTGGCTATCCAATATGCATACTTCTCCTGATGAAGCCGCTTAGCTTCTTATACACCTTCTTCAATCTCCAATCTCATTCTAGGAGCTTGCTTAACATGCATCAGATGGTTTAGTTTATGAAGCTATATCGTGGGGATAAGCTTGACATTTCAAAATATGTGGCAAAGCAATCCTTGAATTCACAAGTAGCATTTTAGCTCTTCGCCTCAACTTTCTCATCGTGGGCACACAAAAAGTTGGATGGGATCATCCTCGCCTCTAGGTTGATTCCTTTGAGTTCATCCATAGTAGCTATTTGTTTGTATCTTCGAGTTCTTCAGGTGCAGGCTTGGCTTCTACTTCTTCATCGTTTGTAAGAAGGATTTCATGGAGATCATCTTCTTCGTCACTATTAATTTCGATCTCAGCTTCAATTATATTATAACAGACTTTATTTTGATGAGATTTGTGAATGAACCCAAGACCTTTAGTGATAAACTTATCACTTCTTCGTGATGATTGATGACTTCTTTGGCTCCACATCCTATTAAAGATTTGAGTTCTATCTTTAGTAATTCCAATATGAATTCCAAGCTTGTGCATCATTCTTCGCAATTTTGTGAATAATATATATTGGTATTCTTGTTGGCACTATCTCATAAATTTTATATGTGCCGATCAAAAAAGATTGAGACTTCGATTTGTAAAATAGAGTTCTGTTGCCACTCACTCAACCATGGCACATAGAATATATCAATTATTCAATATTATGAACCTCGGAGTGATTTTTTTGAATCAGAGATGGGTATAATTTTGAGTGAGTCATCGACTCGCCAAGTGAGCTATCTTCTTGATCCATCTGAATTATTTTCATAAGTAGATTCAAAGTCATAGTCTGAATCAGAATCACTTATTTCATCCTTTGCCTTTCTTGAAAGCTTATAGGTTCTCTTTGGTTTGACAGAAATATCTTATTCTTCTTGTGTGTCACTTCCCAAATGAGGAATTGATTTTCTTGATTTATATGTAGAATTAAGTGCTATAGGGAGAGTCGGCATTGCCTTCTTTCTTCCTCTTTGTTTTTGCTCTTTCACTTTGTGAAATTGCTTTTTAGTTCCTGAAGTGGATGCTACCGCTTCAAGAGGCTCTATTGGCTTAGGCTCTTTAGGGATGAAGTATTTTGCATATTCATAAATCTTTGCTTTATGAACGGAGAATGGTTGTAGATTGTTAGGAATTCCGAACTCTTCTCTCTCTTTTAGGTACTTCATACACTAATGCATAACCATAATTAATGGTCAAGGCCATGAGAGCTCTAAATGATGTATCAACATCGATTACATAAAACTTAGCTTCTGTTTATAAATCCCGAAATTTGAGTGGAAGAATAAAAGAACTCAGAGTTTTCTGTTCTTTTTCATTGAAATCATAAATTATCAACTTATCTTTTCCAAAATGTTAGATATCAAGTGATAATCCTTTTAATACCTTTATTAGGAAGCATTTGGTTTTATTTATTCGGTTTGGTTTTGTCCAACCTAATAAACCAAACCGTTATTTTAAAAAAACCAACCAAAGAAAAAAAAATATAAACCGAACCAAATAAACCAATTAGAGTTATTATTCGTTCGCTTTTCCTAAACCAATTATAGAGATAGATTAAAAAAGAATTTTAAAGTTAACAAACAAATAATAGAAATTTTATTAACTAAAGTTACTAAATGTATATACATATTGATACAATGTAATGTACAATGTAAATAGTTTTTCATATTGATACAATTTATGAATGTAATGTACAAATAAAAATTATAAACAATTAACAAAGAAAGAGAAAAATAGTACAACATAATTCAATTGTATACTAAACGCAATCTGTCCCCATCAATTGAAATGTGATTATCGCCATAGAAAGCTATCAACTTTCCAAGACCCCTGCGAAGAGAGCAAACTTCATTCAAATGCCCTCCATTTGACAACCATCTCCAAGAATAACATATCTAGAAAAAAATATTATTCATGTTAATAAGATATCGCATATTCTACAAAGAATTATATAATATGAACCTAATGATTGAAGAATGATGAATAATATTAATGATATATGGTCGACAATCTCATTATCGTTTATTGAACGATGCTAGATGTCTCTCATCAAGTGCCAAACAACAAGATTGGCAATCTGCAGGACCTATCCATAAAAAAAGAAAAGAAAAAAAATTACAGAGATTATTAATTGCTCAACAAAATCCGTGAATGATAACTAAATGTAGTTTGAAGCAAACCTTGTGACTTCAACACCGATGTTTCAAAATTCTGGGTGACCAGTGTTCGCTTCCCACGGAACTCAAGTCTTCCTCCTAACTCCTAAGAAATCAAAGTAGAACATGAAAAGCTTTGCTAATCAAGAATGCTCATAATTTGAACTAACTCGACCACAAAAAAAATACATACATGGTCGTACCACCAATTAATGTAATGTAGGTTCACTAAATGATTACAATAAAAAAAATAAAAAAAAAAACAAACCCGAGATTATGAAAATGTGGTAGATCCAAGTTAATATGCACCATAAAGTATAAATTTCCAAAACTAAATCCATACTTACAAATAAGCAAAATATACCATCAAACATATTTGTCCACTTCATTTGTGCAATTTTTTTCTACTTTATTATGTTAAAGGCAACCCATGAATCTCTGAATCGACTCTAAAACAGATTTATTTCCAAAAAGGTAAAACCTTCGAACAAACAAAAATAAAACTTTTCATCCCAAATCATATCTAGCCATTCCAGTAACGCCAGAATCTATAGAATCACACAATCTAACTAATTTCTTTAAAAAATAAGATCCACATCCCAACAAATCTCAAACACCAAACTATTTAAGAAGAAAATCACCTTGACGCTATCAGAACCATGAGATGCAGAAGGTGAGAAAACCAAACCAAGAGCAGCGATAAACTAATAGGGATTTTTAAACCATAGACCATCAAGAGGAGGCAAACCATAACCCAAACAAAGCAAAAAATACCAAATCCTTCACCAACCAAACTGAACATATCCTCCCAAACCACCATAGAGTAGAAAACTAAAGTTAGTAAAGACCAACATCAAGCCAAAATCACCCAAGACAATGGGAAAGTGTAGTAGCAGCCACTAAACCCAACAAGTACAAAAGAAAATAGTGTTATAGAATAAAGAAAAGACAAAAGAGATACAAAGCCCAAGAAGACAAACTACAAGCCAACCAACAGAATAACATCAAGAAAGGCACCCAACCAAGCCAAAAGACTTAGCTAACTAATAGCCACCAAATATCCTTCAACCAACCAGAATAATATATACTTACGATATTTGTAATTTGGATTTTGCTCAAGCTCCTATAAAAATATCTTTTATTATCAAGATTCAAGTGTAATATCAAAAATATGATCACCATATATACAGCATCAATAATTTTGAGAAATCATTCTAAGCCTTTAAGACTTAAGAGGCAATAACACCAAAAAAAAGTCACCAGCATGTATACATTGATCATTTCATCATTGCTATCATTGCCCCTAAACCCTAAAAAAAGCCTATTTGTATTGAAAACCTTAATATAAAACTAACAGCCAAACCAAAATTACAATCCAACAACGATATATAAGAAATGTAAGAAAAAAAGCAAAACATAAGATAAACCGAAAGGAGACCATTGACCAATGAAAATTTGAAATCTATAAGTCTCTAAGACTATATCCCATATTGAATCGCAATCAAGATTCCATAATCCTCATCATAATCCAAGCCAAGAAGTTTGAGTTTCACTTGTTAAGTTTGCTAAATCTATAAAACAAATAAATCATTAATTATTCATTTATTCTAAATTTCTAATTATTAAAAAAAAATAAATCATTGTAAATTTCAAAGATAAACAATACCTTCATCAAACTTGTCAATGTCATTAATATTTTCTTTCCACATTTACCTGATTTATGTACCATTTTGTCTCGATCCAACTCGTGTACATATTAGAGTTTCAGGTAAATCTTTTGGGGATAATGAACTTCTAAATGCATCAAGAATAACACCACCCAGATCAAAATTGATTCTCGAGGCAAAGAAATTGAAGCAAAGAAAAACATCACGAGCCATGTATGAGAGAATAGGAAATCTTGGTGCATTAACCTTCCGCACCAATTTTATCAAGATCGGTCATACTTGACTTTCTTGAAATACTTATCTAGATCGATTTGTTATTACATCATCCTTCCCAAAATTGGATCTTTTGAATTTCTCTCATTGAATATCTTGTCAAGATTACATTGTAAAACAGACCCTTGAAAAATTTTTATTTCTCATGGAACCACTTCTATTTGGCTTTCACCAAGAACTTTATTTTGTAATCGTAAAATATCATAGCATGATGATAATAAGTTATCTTTAAACAAATCAGTCCTTCATACATATCCATAACTACTCTACATGAAGCAGGCGGGGATCTAAAATAAGATATATATTCAAATTCATTTTCTATGACCAATATTTAGCAAATTTTGTCATTATTTTGGAAGTCATACTTCTCACATTTGGATCACCATCCATTTGCCAATTTTAAAGTAGAAGAACTTCAATTTCATGAAAAAAAGTATTTGATGTCATCTGAAAGAATTCTTAAAGTGAGTTCATAAAATTTTTCCAAAGCGGACAATCTTTTTATTCCAATCATCATCACTTTTTATATGACTTTCATCATCATCATCCAGTTCGATTTAAATTGAGTGTCAATCTTCTCACCTTTCAAAAAAGCTTCTTTTCTTACATTAAAGCGATTCCATCTTGTAGGAACATCTAAGCATAATATCTTTTAGTTTTTATTTTTTTTGATTCTTCTTTAAATTTTTTGTAACCTGCGGTGATTGTGAATATATCTTACGCTCTTGAGTGTGACATTTCTCTTTCGGTATCTTGCGCAATTAAGTTAACAATGATATGCATCTCATATGTAAGCGGATCTAGAATACTACCTCCCTTTTGCCAAATTTTTTTTTGTAGATGCGTGATGATGCCATTATTAGAACTTGCATTATCAGCGGTGTAAAATTGCTTTAATCCTCTACAAAGACACTTCTCAACTTGTTGACCAGTAATTCTCCCCTATGGTATAGATTGGACAAAAGTTTATAACTCTTTTATTGAGTTTATCTTATCAATAAAATGTCGGTACACATATAGTTAATTCGTTGAATTGATGTCCAAAGTATTAGTAGTAAGACTACGTGGCGGGACTTTTGAATAGATTTTTTAAAAGCTCTCTCATCGATAAAATTTAAAAGCAATCGTGTCATGTCACGTAAGGTATTTGAAACATTAGACAATTTGAGACGTGAAATGTTTAAACCCAACCTTCCATGCTTGAAGGTAATTCATCTGCAATAACCATCATTCTTTAAAGCTTTCTTACATTTTCTTGTTAAATCTCCATGCCCAGACTTGCTCCTCACCTTCACTAAATTGAAATCAAGTTTTGTTTGATTTGGTTCATTTTAATAAAATTCTTACAGAAAGATGTCTTAAGTTTGAAGTGTCATTAATCTTTGATCAGTGATATGATTTCCATAATTACACTTACTCATTTTTTATCCTTCCCGTTAGTATCTCTCACAAAGTGATCTCAAACTTGATCCCAGGTCTGGAGCTTTTTTTTTTTTGAATGGTGGTTTCTCATCGACACTAGCATC
This sequence comes from Cymbidium sinense, assembly GCA_021442155.1. Classification (NCBI taxonomy): domain Eukaryota; kingdom Viridiplantae; phylum Streptophyta; class Magnoliopsida; order Asparagales; family Orchidaceae; genus Cymbidium; species Cymbidium sinense. The sequence continues at coordinate 181,984,421 of CM038220.1, forward strand.
TCGTAAGTTGACTGAATCTTGGTCATAATCACAGAAACTATGTTTGAACTATCTCCACTTGTGACATGTTCTACTTCAGAAAAAAAATTAAATAAATTAAAAGAATGAAAAAAAAACATGCTTTAATAAATTACATCAACAAAACTTACTTGATTAAAGAATGCTTGGATCTTCATATTGAGAAAAAAAAATGAATCATTATAATTGAACAATGTTAATTCATGTGAATCATGTTAACAAATTGTAATGCTCAATCATGAAATGTGATGTATCCAAATATTATAATATAATGTCACATTTCTCAACATTCGTTCAATATTGTTTTATTAAAGTCATCCCAATAAATCAAATTGTATTACTTGCATAGTTGCATTTAAAAAATACTAAGATAAAAAAAAATCATAAGACTTACATTATTTTTCTAAGACATGCATTCTTGATCTACATCTACTGTCATACTAGAATGAAACATAAAACCGGTTATCCGAGAGTTGAGCATAGAGATAGGCGATAAGTTCAAATCATATGTTATACTATAATCGATATGATGAGCCAATGATGTAAAGGTAAAGAGCATGTAATTCCATGTTAGCATAGCGGTTAGCATGTTCATATTTCATACCTTTAGTAAAGTAGTAGGCCAAAAGAGAATCGCAGACAAACACAAACTTCATAGGCCTTATTTTTTTTCTTTATCAATAAGAAAAAAAAAATAAATTCAGAAACTTCTTCCAACAAAATGACTCTTCCAGACTTCCAATAACCAACATGAATACATGATAGATAGCATAAAACCCTAAACCATTAACAACTAATAAAGTCCACGACGGTAACGACACAATCCAATTCACAGCTCACTGATAAATCAAACCAATAAACCAAAATTTTCAGGTGAATCAAACATTCAAACCATCAACAAAATTTCAACAAAGAAGGAGTAGAGAGAGAGAGAGAGAGAGAGAGAGAGAGAGGATTTGAGATAATGTGATTTAGTTCTTACCAATTGGTACTCTCAAAAAATCAAAGAGACTTAAATTAAATCGGATGTGAAGAGTGAGCGTGAAGAGTGAAGATATAAGTCCAGGTATGTAGATGTAGGATGTATCAAACATCCGGTAGAACAAAATATAAAGGAAGGAGAAGTCGGCATGTAATGGGAAAGTGGAAGCCCAGATTAGAGAGATGTAGGAAGGAAGGCCGAACGACACGGAATCTTTATGCCCTTGTCGAGACTGAGACTCTCCATCCCGAAGAAGTGTATGGCATCGGCGCCCATCGAGAGTCGAGGAATGAAACCTCCGAACTTCGTCTGGTAAATCGACTATTCATTTCATTCTCGACTCATCTCCTCCACGGACTGAGGCGAGGAAGTGAGAAATAATCAGTCGAAGTCGAAGGCTCGTCTTCTATAACGAAATAATCGGTTACCGTAAATCGATTTATTAACTTAAACCAGACCAAAACCATAAAACCGCATTAACCCATAATTTCAACAAAAATCAAATAATGAATATAAAAGCAAACCACCAATTAACATCGGTTGGTTGGTTTCACCATCTAATGCACACCTCTAACCTTTAGACTCATAAGATTGATAGAAGAACCTGAATCAATCAATATTCAGTTGATCGAGATGCCATCACTATCTGCTAACATATAGAGAACGAGTGTGATCCACTATTCCTAACATAAGATCTTCAGAAAATGTATCTGAGAGATCTTGAGTTTGCAATGATTCAGCCATGCATTTTTTAGCAAAGTAAGCTTCATAACTCTCCGGATCCTTGAGAGCTGTGTAGTTTTTTGAGTTCTTTTGACATCAAGAGAGTCTGTACACCTCGGTTGTGCGGGATCTTTCGGATGTGATAGAATATTATAATATCTTTTCATTTAGGCTTTATTTTAGGATTTTTGGGAATAATATCTTTATTGACTTCAATTTGTTTTGTCTTTGTCTTTATTTACATTTCCCTTCTTTGACGAAGGTGATAAGACTTTACCACTTCTCAACTGAACTTGAATCACCTTATCTTACTCAGATTTCTTTGAAGAAGTAGTTTCTTCAAATTCACTTTTTATTCTGGAGGATTGACTAAGAGTTAAACTTACTTTTCAACTTCATATGTTTCATATGGTGATATCGATGAGTCCGACTCTTTTCCGTCGGGAAAACATAAATCTTCTTCTGAACCGTTATCTTTTTATTGAGTCATTAAACAAAATTCAGATGTTAACTCTTCAGGCTCTTCTTGCTTTCCTGATAAGAGTTTCGATGGGTTAGTCGAGTCTATTTGACTACCTTTATCATTTTGGAGCAACTGATGCTGAAGAACATATGTTATTACATAAATGATTTGACATATCTCTATTGGACAAGATTCATCATTATCTTTTTTTCGTCCGATTCACGATCTGAAGTTTAGGCATAAAGTCAAAGCTAAATGGTTGTCTTTGTGGTGGTGATACTCTAAATTGTTAATAATTTTTCGAGTTGTAGTTCTCTTCTTGATATTCTTTTTTTTAGCCGGCTTCTTTGACTTATGTGACCTGCGTTTAGTAGACTGCTCATCGTGTTGTGAGGAAGTAACCTTATCAAAATACCGTTGAGAAGCTCAAATACTTTAGTTTAGGCATCTCTCTTAAGTCTAATATAGGTTCAAGTGGTGATTTCCACTTGACACTAGGGATGTCTTTTAACTGTTTCAACATTTTCATAGTTTTCTTGGAGATTATTATTTCTCATTCTTCAGTTTGAACTGATTTCTCCTTTTTGTCTTTGATGGATGATACGGAAGAGGGCATAATCATCCTTGTAGACTCTCTTTTTGGGCTGATTAGAACACTGTTTGATAGTGTAAATTTACCTCACGATACTTTCTTTAATCTTTGAAGACAACAATCTTGATAGGATGGCCGATCATTCGATGATAGAGTAATTTGGATTCTTGACTTAATCGACTTCTTCAGCTTTTAATTTCGATAATTATAGACCGCTTTGGCTACTTGAAATAATTTAGCCATTATTTTTCTAAAGGAATAATCTTTGTTCATCTTTTCCAGAGATGGTCGCGTTCATCATCTCTTGTTCTTGTTTTGGATGCTCACCACTTTGAAAAGTCAGTTTATCATTCTCTCTATATTAATTTTGGGCGTAGATTAGAATGGAGTTCTTTCCTTATCATCATTGTACATTAGTTGTTTTCTTTATCCGATTATATATCACCTTTTTTTTTAGCTATAAGCGCATGAGTTTCGTTTTTTCTTGAGTCTGAAGGTTTGTTTTTCTTTACTTTATCTGCATAAATTTCAGGCTTATGACGATTCAACTTTTCAAATTTAGCCATTCTATCAAGCAAGTCCTGAAATATTGCAATCGACGTCATACATAAAATTGTATTATTTTATCATCCATGTTACCCATTAGCAATTGGATCGCATATTCTTCTTCCAATTATTCATGCTTAGGTTCATGACGACTTATGAATTTTGTCACTCATCTTTTCTCCTTTTAGCAAGCGAGGTCGGTGTTATTTTCTTGGTTGCACTGTCAAACCTCTTCACGAATATTGTCTCAAATTCAACAAAAGTTTTAACCGAATCATTTGAAAATTCGAGTTAGACTTTTAGGGGGTGGAATTTCTAAGATAGCTTTGATCTTTTGATTACATCTATTCCTCGTGTTGGACAATAAACTCAGAAGCTTCCCACGAAATTTACTTGAATGCACGGGGTTCATTTTGAGATTAAATTATCTTAATCGTTAGAAAACTACTCTCAAGCCAAAGAGATGGTCTCACTTTTCTTGACTATGAGACTATCAACATAGATTCAACTTGATGATGAATGAGTTCATCAAAAATTTTAGTCATGGTGGTAAGCACCGACATTTTAAGATCGAAGGGCATGACTTTATAACAATGATTTTGACCGGTTCAAAAGCGGTATTCTCTCTCAGAGGCCATCTTAATTTAGTTGTAGCGATGATCCATGATGAAGGAGAATATTGCATGGTGAGGAGCAATGCATTAACGGTGTAGGAAGTGAAAATTCATTCTTAAGACATGCCTTATTTAAGTCCCATAATATATAAATTTGGTCATTTTTTCTTACGGGATAACACTACTAGGGTAGGGTATTTTTCAACTCGATAAAGCCGCATCAATTAGTTTCTTAACTTCAAAAATGACACATTGTTGATTTGTAATTATCGTCACAGGAGCTTGCTCGATAGGTAGTCTTGGGATATTACTAGTTTATGGACTACTATGTCAGGAGATAATCCGAGCATCTCTTCATAGGTCCATGTAAAGCAGTCCTTAAACTCAGTTAATAGCCTAATTAAGTTATTGGTTTCTTCTTCATTCAATAGATAATTGATGTATGTGGGGAGTGGATATTCTTTTGTCATGAGGTTGATTTCTTTGAACTTGTCGATGATTGAATTGATTTCTTCTTCAAATTATGGAGGTACATCTTTGATTTGAAGATCATCAGGATTATCTAAAGTTTCTAAACATATTTACTTATAAGAGTTAGTGTGGTTTGAGAAGATCCTATCAGACTCCAGATGATTGGTGACAACTAAGCAGTAACCATTATCATCGATTGGACTCATTGTACCAAATCTTAGTCCTGGTCTTGATTGTGCATCCCTGCCTTTGTTGTCCCATAGCTTCTCAAAATACTATGACCTATACCTGGACCATGTGTATGGAATCAAAAATTTCTTTGCAAGATTATGAACACAAGTATCAAAAGGTAATTAATTAAATTTTTTATAATTATCCTTAAGTTCATCTATTTGGATTTGGGATGATGATCCCAATAGGAATCTCTTTGGCTGAACATGGAAGTTCCTTTCATAAATATTTTTTGGAGGTGTCACCAAAATAACTTGAGAGGGGTTTTTGTCTTGTGCAGACTCATCCTTGAGGATTCAAGTCTATATGAATAGCATGAGTACTCTTATGAATTGGAACATAGCCTTGTTGGTGGCCACCAACCGTCTCCTCCTTTGGAATTGCCTCTGTATTTACCATGCCTCTACACGGTGGAGGCGAGTCATACCCATGTGTCTATGGTGACGATGGGTGGAATGTAACATGTGGCTACCTCTTCCTTGGTGTCCTTTCTCACTTGTATTTTCCTTTTCTTTTCCTTTTCTTTTCTTTTCTTCTTCTTCTTTTCCTTTTTCCTTTTTTCCTTTTTTTTCCTTTTTCTTTTGTTTTTGAATTTTGGCCAAGTTCATGAGAATAAATATTTTGATTTTGAGGAAGATAGTAAGTCATGTTTATATCTCGTCTAGCGAAAATGGCTTTTCATCTCTTTTGACATAGTATTCGATTCCATCTCTTCAAAACTTGATGCATTGATGAAAAGAGGATGAAACCATCTTATTCTGGTGTATCCAAGGCTCAACAAAGCATAGCGATGTATTCAATAAATTATATAAACTGATCTTCAGTTACTTTATTTGCAAAGATACTTTGGAACTAAAGCCTCTTTCCATGTTCATTGAATCCTCAACATCATCCATTCTCCCGAGTTGAGATGTCAATCCTCAAATTGGCAGGGTTTTAGGCTTATAATGTTCATCGATGCACACAATCAACCTGAAAGTCCAGATCGCCCATATCCACGTGATGAAGAGGGATGGTTATGCTTCATATCCCCCAGAAGAAGATCTTCGTCGATTAATGTGACTCCCTGGGATTCTCTTGAATAATGCGCCTCATCTCCAATAGCAGTCAGCTGAGCGAAGCATATCTCTAGATCAAGAAGAGGCTTGATTAATGATTCTCTCATCTTTTTGGATAAGACAAAGGCATCATGTATAAATAACTTAGTTAGCAACTTTCTTAGGTGAGTGAGGACATTATAATCAACTTTGGGGCGATCCTCCACAATATCCATGGGTGGAGTATCTGGAGGGCTTCTTGCTCGTTGGTACCAATGACTTGTTTTTCTTATCTTGAGGTCTTGCCACAGGAGGTAGAACATTTCCACGTGGAGGTTAACGGTGATCTCTTGCGGCAGCTTAGTAGAAGATTCTACTTTCTCGTTAGACATACCAACAGCTTCTCCATACCACTCGAAAGCGAGGTCGGGTCAGAATTAATGAGGAAAAGTAGTCATCGTTCCTCCGTGTTACAAGTAAATTGTCTAGATGTTGCTTTGGGTTACCAGCCCACGAAAATATTAAATTTCGGCCGAGTAATCTTTTAGACGACATGATCATATTCAGGGTAAGGCGACCTTGCTCACTTTCGACTTACTCACAAATTTATGTATTTATCTTTTCATTAATTATTATTTTTTGACGGTATTACTTCAGTGTCTTAATATTTTGAATTATAGGCTGAAGAGGTAGTTGGTTAACTTCATTCCTCATTTCGTGTGACATGTACTGTAAGAGTTTGAGATACTAGAGCGACTTGTGGTATAGAAGTTGTATTATTAGCTACCTGTTAATTAGCGGACAAGACATGTGCTTCATTTGACGTGTTATTCTTCTGCAACATCTCTATCATGATATTCATTTGTATCATCATGCCATTCATCTTGGTACAAAGCTGTGCAATTTCTTTATTTTTGACTTACATTTGATCCTGCATTTCTCTTTGCTCTCTAGCTAGTGCCACGACATCAATCAATACAGGCTTTTCTTCTTCTATTTCTTGTTGTTATTCTGCTCTCTGCTCATCTTCAGGGGAAGAGCTTGACTTTCCTTCTCCTTGTGCATTTGAGGGCGGTTATTCTTTGGTGAGACGCAAGTATAAAAGCATGTACTAGGCTAATCATTACCTGGTTCAACCATATAAACAATTTCAACACCCATGATCTCTTTCTCATTTTGATCTTGTTCCCCCCTCTCTTGAGATTGAAGATTCATCTTACTTTACTGAAGATTCTTTTTTGTAGCGTCAAATTGAGTTCAAGTTCCCACGGATCCATGTTATTGTTGATGGTCTTTGGCGGAAAGTTCATCTATATCTTTGACCATTGCCATAGTGTCTTCTTCATCACCTTCTTTTTGCACATGAATTTTTGATCGACGTTTCCAGTGGATCTCTGGTTCAATGTGCGAAATAAACACTTCTTCCATTAAAGGACTGTGATCAAAGTCAACATTCTCTTATGGTGGTGAATCTAATTGATGATGGGATCCCCTAGAAGATTCTCTAGGGTGTCGACCGTCATGTATTTTATCAGTGATATCCATTCTTTTGGGTATCCACTTCTCATGGGTTATTTTTTAAGCGGATTTCTAAGTATATGCATCAGATGTCACACCTCTTCCATTCTTCAGGATTTCATCACGGGACCTTGGCCTCCATGCCTGCTTATCCTTTCGTCGGGACCTTTTGATTCTTGGACGCGGTGCGGTGTCGCTCGATGCTCACCATGCGAAGCATACTTGCTCGATGGTTGGTTAGAAGAGATGATAACCTCCTTGGTGGAGCTTCAGTATTTTCAATCACCACAAACCTCTGAAATTTTTGAAATTTTCTTCTCATTGAGTCTTTGTCCTTGGCTACTTTGAGAACTTTATGTATTATGGTAGACAATGTTTCAGACTGTCTCCTCTGTGGTGGAGCAACTTGACGTTATTGGTTCCAAAAAAATTGATTTACTTCACCAGTTAGCTATTCTTTTTTACCCACTTTAGATTGTCAAAGTTGTTGTGGGTAGGAATACTCGCTTCTGGCGGTAGTATCGCTTATTCACTAGGTCGTTTGAAGGGGATCTGCTGAGCCCTCAGCTCAACATTTCTTCTTCGTCTGTCTTTTGGTTAATTTGCTTCATGATGAGGAAGCTTCATGATCATGCTTTCTAGGTACGAAAGGTTCAATCGGAAGATTGTGTTGCATTAAATACATAGTTTACTTGTGATTCTTTTCATCATGGGAGCTTGAGTGATCTAGTTTTTAAAAGCAAGTTCTCTGTTGGGAGAATTCTTAACAGGTTAGTCTGACGATCGACGAACATGGCGGTAGAACTTGATGGAGGGCCTTACGATGACCTCGGACGAGTGTACAATGGGTATTTGGGAGTTGTTACGATAGTTGGAAATTCAAGCAAATTGAATGGTAGCTCAGACATCTCCGTGTTGATGGCGACATTAAATAAGTAGATGTTGCTTAGGTAGATGGTGAAAGGAGGCTCTATATATTACGCAAAAGTGAAAGATAGGGATTAGTAGTCAGTAATTATTATTTCACCCCATACTTTCAAAATGGAGAGGTACTACAAAACAAAATCATAGTATAATAAAGATAAACTTTATAAAATAATTCCTTGACGTAGAGTCTCATACATTAGTAATTTGAATTTATTACACATTTAAATCACCATTTTTGTTTTTGAATTTTCAAATCTTTGTTGCTACTATAGCACATATATAACTAGGCAAAGATGAAAAGAGAATCCTCTCCCATGCGGAGTCATCAAAATCGGGCTCAGAAAATTCACTCCGATTAAGAGTGATTTAAAGTGTGTTTCTTCGAAGACAGATGAAATAGTAAATAAGACACTTCAGAGATTTAGTCCTCATTTGGTGAGGATTTTAGATCTTCTAGGTTTCTTATAGGCAGCATATATAGTTAATTACCCATCCCGATAAGTGAGAGAACTTTCGATTAAAATTTGGTCGTTAGGTCACTTGTGCGTAAAGTATATAGCGGCATATGGGGTTTTAGAATGTAAGATTATGAAATTCATCTTTTCAGCGGATGGTTGGGGAATGATGTGCTCGATCTAGATCTTTAGTTCGTATGGGGCAGTCTACTTAGTCGGAAAGTAGTTGACCCACGGCGAAGGATCTTTATCAATAATACATGAGTTACGTCGTCCAAGAAATCTTTGTAAACTTGGGGTGATGTTTGTACAGAGACACTATTACGATGAGAGGTTGTTCTTCTTATACCCTATGATTTACAACTCAAAAGAGCAGTCGTTGGGGAACATCTGACGATCATTGATCATAATATAATGACTGCTTGGCCAAACCACATCGTCAGAATACGGTGTGCGCATCATCTGTGGAGCTCGTTGAATCATCGAGAGGATCTGGTATGCTTCTTGAGATTTATTGAGAATAACATGTAAATACTTGATTTGACATTGACTCTTTGTGGTAGTTTCTTAATTTGTCATTTATCGAACAATTGCAAAAAGTGAATAGATTGAGTTTTTCTGTAAGCTTTTAATGATTGAGTTTTATTTAAACAGTTTTTATATTGATATTTAATTTGAGTTAAATATAATCACATTTTGATAGAAATATCTCCTCCGGTTGAAATCACCATTCAACACAGACATCATCGGGGTAGTTAATCGATTGAATTGAATAAATTTGAGAAATTTAGATCTTGTCAAGTTTGTTTAGCTAGAGATCAATTCTTGTCACATGAAAATTGACCGAGATATTTCACTAAGTTGAAAATCTTATAATAGATTTTAGATTTTGTTAATCCGGACAATCCTAGATTAAATCGGAAGCGACTGCCACATCGCCGATTAAAGCATTGGTGTTGTATTTGGCATCGGTGTATTTAAGAATCCTTAATTAACGTCTTACGTTACTGCGCGATGTATTGTCAATCCGGTGGCGTAATGTATTATTGAATTTTTCAATTCTTAGATATTATTTGGCTTATAGTTTTTTATGAGCTTTAGTTATACTTGCCAACAAGTTGCTCGTCTTTAGTGGAAATCTCTTTTGAAATTCATTTGATTTTTCACCTTAACCTGAAGATAGCACTCAACAAATTTCAGATGTGCCAATTTTATGTTCAATGGAAGTCTTCTTTAGAAATCCATTTTAAATTGGACATTCCAAAATATGTATTACATAAGAAGACTTGTTCTTTATGAATCTCAGTTTAGGGTTTAAATTGAGCTCTATCTCATTTGAAAATTAACCTTCTAGCTTCATGTAATTTCCTCACAAGTATAACATGAATTCAAAGTTATATTTACATTTGGTTTATTCTATTTCAATCATTTTTACACATGATAGAACATAAGTCACAAGATTCAATTAGTTTTTCTTAACTAATTAACCATTAACCCTTATAGTTCGCTATAGAATGTAAATGAATTATCAAGCTTCATCGTCATTCTCCAAGTTCGATTGTGTTCAATTTAAATTACTTTTAGTTCACTTGGAATAAGTTATAATAACTTTAGTGTCTACTGCTTTAGTCATATTCATATTTATTGGCTAGCATCGTAGTCACATCCTTATTCATATAAGAGCTATTAAACTCAATCTGGATTTTTCTCATTAACTCCACATCAGGCTCCATATTTATTAGAAAATTAAATTTCAAATTTATTGTAAGTCTCTTCTGAGTTTGACATTTGCTATATCAAGTTTCACTTGCATTTAACTTGAGTATCCTCATTTGTTGAAACATATTAAACAACGGGTCAAGCATTCATTTAACAATAAATTAAGTGACTAAATTCACCTTCACTTAGTACATTTTCATAGGAAATAATATTTATTGAGCACGCCACCCACTATTGTTACTTTAAGTTACATGTGAATTCCACATTCTCTTTTCATTTTATTTTTGTTTTAAGACTTTATGTTTCACCATTAATTTAATATCCAATTAATTTTAAATTTAAGTTTAAAAAATTTGATGAAATTTCGACCTCCATCGTCCGTCCGTGGGGGTTATCGAGTGTTTTGACTTTCTCTGCAATGAGCGTAGTGAGTGGTGTCTTCTGACACTCGATTTCTATCTCGTCGGCCAATGAGTGTGTGGTACTCTTGAAATAAGACAAATCTGATATATATATATATATATATATATATTCATTTCTTTTCTTCAAGTCAGAAATTTGGCGAAATTTGGATATTCAAGGGGAGCATAACAGATGTTGGTTTACTTGGTACATCCTATGTGCGAGCGGTGTCTTCTATCTGCGATTTTTCAAGCGCTTCAAACGAAAGCAGAGGCACATATATATTTCTATATTCACACATTCGACTTATTTCTTTGCGTTCTGATGATTAGCGAGATGGGGATCTAGGAAACCAAAAGAACTGCGGTGTTTTCTTTTGGTTTGTGCAAGAGAAAAGTCGGAAGAGATGCGAAAACCTAAAGAATAACCCTCGATGGACGTTCTTCTCTGACAAAAGGAATGTAAGGGTAATGGAAAGGAGATCTAGGAAGCAGAAACTTCGCTAATGTGATGTTCTTCGTTCTGTAAACAAAATTAGTGGATTGGGAGAAAATGAGAATTTTTTTTGGAAGAAAAGGAGGAAGATCTGAAACCGGAGAAGAACTGTGGTGTTCCTCTCATTGACAAGAAAAGTGAATTTCGGTTTTGGTGGAAATGAGGGGAAAAAAAGGGAATTTTGAATTGGTTTTGTGAGGAAAAGAAGATGAAGAAGAGGAAGGAAGAACAACAACCTCTACTCACAGTTGGAGAGATGAGAAGAAATTTTGCTTCCGTTTAGAGGGAGAGTGGAAGAGAGGGTGAAATTTTGGATCCTTCGGTTTTCTGATTTTGAGGGAGGAAAAGAAAAGAGAAGAAGTGGAAAGAAAGGAAAAGAAAGAACTTACTTGTGGTTGGAAGGAGAAAAACAAGAAGGAAGTTCTTGTTTGGATGAGAGGGAAAAATCGGAAGAGACTTGCTGCGGTTTGAATCGTGGAGCGTGGAGATCTCGCATGCGAAGGAGGGAGTGGGAATGGGTGAGGAACCGGCTTCGGGAGGGAACAGTTTTGAAGAGGAGCTCCGTTCGAACTCGTTCGATCGAGAGAGAAGGAAGGGGCTCGAGCGTCGGTTGAAAGGGGGGAATCGGGACTTACGTTATTTGGTTTTTTTAGTTTTATATAAAAAAAAACTTTAATTTTAACTTTTGTATATATATATTGATCTTAGGGTATTCTGATGTTCCGGATGCAATGACGTAGTCCGTTTCGCAACCTGAGGCCGTTTGGTTAAAATCGACGTCCAATTGGGTCAATTTCAGCTCAAAATGCGTGTTATCACTTTTGACCGCTCGATTTTTACGCAGATTTGTCGGAATTGAGTGTGAATAATCTTACTTGATAGATTTGATTTGAAACGCTAATCAATTTCACGAACGGAGGTCGTTTGATTTGCGTCAACGTCTCCTAACCTAGATATACGTGCAGACGCGTTGACGACTCGATCGCTTGATCGGTTGATCATCAAATTTTACAATATTTATATTCTGACCAGTTTCGGCGTTCTGAACGCGATGGCGCAGTCGTTCGTCGATCGGAGGTCATTTGGGCTAATTTTGGCGATGTCCCATATATTTCAGCCTCGATTTGCGTGATGTCACTTTCAATCATTCAACATTTGCGGTTCGTCGATGGGCGGTCATTTGATAGTTTTCGTTTTGAAACTAACGGCGATCAATTTCGATGGAATCGTTTGGGCATCGACTTCCTTTCCCGATATGCGGCGTCGATATTGATAGCTCGATCGACGATCGGTTGCTTCTTTAGATTATGCAATATTTATATTTTGATCAATTTCGATGTTAACGCGATGGACGAAGTCATTCGTGTCGGTCGTTTACCATTTTCGGTGGCGTCATTTTAAGCCCGATTTATAAGTCGTTAAGTCCGTCGAATTCAACTTGTGGGTTTGACTCGCCTTACGACACATATATGAAGGTCAACATCAACCAAACAAAAATCTATCCAAATTCACGTTAATACCACATAATTTATCTGTAATAGCTCCCTATAGACATTCTTTTCTATGAAATATCATTGTATTTTCTCATTACAGTCCCACATCTGTGAATAGGGGATTGTGGGTTGGCTTTTTCATGGGATTTCAGCTATGTAACTAACCACAATTCTTTGTGATATAATTATGTGTCATGTTGTTTTCATAATTTTGTTTATAAACACCAATTATTTGTTCTTAAAGTTGCAATGGCACACATAGCACAAACCCCAAAACTTCTCAGCTTTCTATCTCATGTGATTTATTCATTATTTAAATGCATCCTCATACTCTAACAAATGCTTATTTGGTAGAGTTGAAGGACTTATTGAAGCCATCATTGCCTAATTTGCTTCGACAAAGGGACCTAGACCTAGACTGAAATCTGAGAATTTTTACCATATAGACATTGAAAGTTCACTATAATTCCAATAAGAACCTATTCGAATCATCACCACAAACTTGAAGAATGGGCTTATAAATTGTTAGATTAGTGTGGGATAGCTTATGAGCAGCATATATAGTTCATGCTTGATTCTTAATAGAAAATTGTAAGGACCGGTTGCAATAAAAACCCCTTTCCATTATTTTCTTCCAAATATCAACTTTGTTGTTATTTTTGGAAGGCATATGCTTTCTATTTTCTTAATATTGGAACCCATGAATTAATGCCAAAAATGAAAATTAGGATCCTAGGGATTCATAACAAGGAAATAAGGATATCATGATTTTATTGTAAACAAGGAAATCAAGATCTTGCAGATTCATAGCAACAACAACAAGGTTTTATCTCATTACGCGTGGTTGATTACATGAATCTTTTTTCTCCATTGTGTTTTATTAAATGTCATATTCTCATGTAATTCTAATAAAATAAGGTCATTTTTATACTTTCGAACCAAGTCTTTTTAAGTTTACTTCTGCTTTTCTTAACATAGGCCGAATCTAAAACAACTAGTCTCTTAACTAGGCCATCGGATACGACGTTTTATGTGGCCAAATATATCTAAGGTGATTCTCCCTAATCTTTATCTGCCACTAGAGCTACTCCAACCTTTTCTTGTATTTACTTGTTTCACATTTTGTCTTTAAGTGTAAAGCTACTCATCCACCTAAACATCGTCATCTCTGCAACATTTAACTTAATATTATTCTTATCTTTACTGGCCAGCATTTTGTTCCATAAAGCATTGTAGTTCTCACCATCTTATAAAATTTCTCTTAGTCTATGCAGTGCTTTTCTATCCCACAACAATCCCAATGCATTTCTCCACTTCAACCATCCAACTTAAATTCTTAATAGCTTCCTCATCTATTTCACTATCATTTTGAACAATAGACTTGGGATATCTAAAACATCCACTCTTTTTAATGACTTGTTCATCCATTATCACAACCCCACCACTGAATAAGGAAATCAAGATCTTGTGGATTTTTGCCAAAGAAGAAATTTTAATATTTGTATTTATTTGTGCAGCTTAAATAATGTTTTTATTAGGGATTTACATAAATTCCATACAATTCTTATGTATTTATTTGTCTAACATTTAAACTTTAATATTTACATACACTTAAATCTTTAATATCACATCAAAAATAGTAAATACTACTATCACTAACTATATTAAAATTAATGCACCTTTTTCATATAAAAAGTGTTATATATATAAATATGAAACTTTAGGAGTTAGACATGTAAATGCATAAGAATTATGTGGTATGTATGTAAATTTTTTTTTTTTTTAACTTCATTTTTAAGTTAGTATATATAATTGTGGTCGAAAATTTGCCACCGACCTCTCGATGAAGAGAGTTTGATTTAAATGTCACTTTCGAAGATGAAATAGAGATAAGACCTTCAGGAGATTTTACCCTCATTTTGTGAGGACTTTAGATCTGGTTTCAGGTTTCTTATAGGCGCAACCATCTATAGTTAATTATCCCTCCCAATGCTGAGAGAGAACTTTTGATTGAGGCTAGTCATTAAAACGTTAAATGCGTAGCGTATAGTAGCAGCATGTGGAGTTTAAAATTTGGGGTTTAGAATTTATGAAATTCATCATTATTTAACTTAAAGCATATGGTTGGTGGAATGATGATGTGCCTGATCTAAATCACATATTGTCATCCAACGTGGTGATCTACTACTTAGTCGAAGAGGCGTGGACCGGAAGGATTCACTGTCAATCATGGGTTACGTCGTCCAAATAATCCTTGTAGACTTGGGGTGGTGTTTGTGTAAGGAGATAAGCTTAAGTCTACCTTAGCTGACAAAAGAGTTTTGTGTCTATCAAATATACCTTATGATTTATAACTCAAAGGGTAAGCCATTTAGAACATACTGGCCAAGTAATATAATATGTTTGGTGGCAATACCTTATCGAAGGACTTTAATACCGTATCATATGTTGAGTCTTGGCAAAATACATAAACGAAGGGCGATGTCCTTATTGGCATGAGATTATTTGAGTTTGAATATAGTGATTTATTTGACTTAACATTAGTTTCTTTATGAGCTAGAGTTTTCTTAATCCGTCATCCTCAACAAACGATGGTGGATGGGTGGATGAATTTTCTTTAAGTATTTAAATGATAAATTTCATTTAGTTCAGATGTTTACTTAGTTGAAATTTAATTTTATGATGAATTAGTTTAGAGCTTAAGTATCTTTTGATGATAATTTCCCCTCCGATTGAGATTTTCGATCAACACGGCCATCATCGAGGTAAATTTTATCAACTCTACTTATTTGCTAGTAGAGGATCAGGTCTATGACTTATCTGTAATTTAAATCCTTTAGGAAATTGATATCATAATAGTATTCTATGGAGTTAAATGTTTATCTCTTTCATTGATTTGAATTAACATTGAAGACATTCATTAGCTTACATGCATATCATAAAGGATTGAATCAATTTCATTATTCTTCATCTTTTTTTTAAAGCCTGCGTCCGGACACCAAGTTTAAGTAGTATCGTGGGGCTCGTGTAGTATTTAGTAATTTAGGTAATTTTATTTCTAAATTATGAGATTAATTTTATATTTATTTAATCTCAACTTAGCGCAATCTTTTGACATTAAAATTTGCGGTTTAAATCTACATGTTAGATAGTTATTTATAACTTGGATAATTTTATATAATTAATAAAATCATTGATTTATAAAATCATAATTAGAATAAAATTTCTTTTATTTTTGGATTGAAGGAAGTTTCATATTTAGTACAACATTTAATTTAGTATCGCCTTCTATCAGTAAGAAGAATTGCAGATTCAGTGGCGTGGAAGATATTTTAAATTGTTCTAATATCTTATTAGATCCCTTGGAATAATATTAAATTTCTTTCCTTTGTTCAAAATTGATTAGTCTTTGAATGTTGAACACTCTCATTTATGTCTATTGACAATTCTCAAACTCATCACAAACTATATTCAACTTCTCCTTGATTCAATTCAAGTATTTAATTAGACAAATAATATGCTTCAAATGTTTTCCAATGATTCATTGATTATGCTTATTAGCAATCATTCAATCTCATTAAAAAAAGTCTCTTAAGAATTCTTTGATTTTTTCCAATTCATTTGGAGTAAATTATGATTTGAAAATTACATTCCAATTTCACTGTGCTCTCATTGGATACTCAATCAAATCATCTTCTAAATTAATTAAAATGAGATAATGAAGTGTTAAATTTATATTTAGTGCCAAAATATTCAATTCATAAATCTGTTTGAGTTCAGTCCATCTTTCTTTATTTGAAACATAATCTTCAAATTCATTTCAAATTCATTGTAAGCTCTTTTTCCTCTTTTTATTTCAATTTTTTTTAAATTCATATTTATATTTATTTTAGAAAATTTTATAATTTAGAACATTTAAATTTCGTTTTAGATTGTTTGTTTTTGTTTTTTAAATAAATCTTGATTCTTCCTATTTTTTTTCTAAGTCCAAAATTTAGTCAAAATTTCGGTAGCATTTGATAGAGGTCGTAACAATTTTGAGCCAACTCATCCGCTACAATGGCGTGATGTTTGTTTTGAAACACCCGGTAGATTTTCAGTTATGTCCTCGATAAGCATGATGAGGTCTTCAAACATGCATAAAGAAACACACATATATGCATATAATTTTCACACATTTTCATACATCCACAACTAGCAACAATAATAATTTTGCAGCCCGTTGAGTTAGACTATCTAACTAAGAAATGCTACACTCAGTGTGGTTTGGGTTGGTTTGGCTAACCGGTCGGTATCCTCTTCTTTTCTTATATTTACTCGGTAGGTCCGAATAACCTTCAAGAGATTGTGTTCCGCCGGGATACATTGACCGTTGAGTCATTGGTCGGTCTTGAGCCTTTCGAGGGGGATGAAGGAAGAACTGCTATCGACCTCAGCTTCATGAACGAAAAGCCGACCCAGTGACACATCAACCATTCCCCTTCTAGAGTAGCATCACTAGCACTGACATAAGTAGCAGCTCTAGGTCCATATGAAGCAGTCGATCCACCAGTAGAGGCAGAGATACATATTCCTCCACTACCATAAGCGGGAGGCGATTCAGAGGCGGAGGAAGGAGCGAGGCGGTTCCAAGCCGGTTGAAACTCTTTCTTCTTACGGTGAGGTAGCAGTGCGGGTAGGTGGTTGGTCATGGACTCGTGGTAGGCTAGTTTTTTGAGTGGAGAAATTCTTTGCTACGCACCTTGCTTCTTGGGCAGGTTGCTTTGAGAAGAGTCATATTCTATTAGCTCGCACTCTGAAATTACTAAGCAAAGCTCCAGCTAGTACTGGTAGTGATAGTAGTAGTAGGATAGCTGTGACAAAGATAGCCCATACGAACCATCCTTCCCGGTTAGTCTTTGTAAGAAATGAAATTGGGACCATATGTGATCAGACAAGTCCTCCCAGGGATTGCGCTGCTACTGACAAACATGGTTTGACTAGAAAGAATTGAATAGGAGAGATTATCGGGTTGATTATTCGGGTTGAATAGGTGGAAATGCGGAAAAGAGGAGATATCTGATTAGGTTATTTGCGGTTAAAAGAATTTGACTCAATCAAAGGGGATATGAAATAGCGGGAGATATCTTGAGAGGAACCGTCGATGTGAGTTGCCTCTTGATTGCGAAAAAGAGTGGTTGTCGAAAGGAACACCTTTCGATGGCGAGTTGCCCTAGGTCGCATGAAAGGGAAAGCGAGTGTCTTCTTAGGTATAAGGAGGAAAAAAAATGGGAAAATGCGAGAGGCGAGAGGAACGTCGATGGGTTACTTCTAATGCGACAAAGAATGATGTGAGGCTATTTAGAATGAACTTAAGAGGGAGGATTGGTCTTATGCCTCTTGGGATGGAGTTGCTATAACGTATGGATGGTCTTCAGCTTGGAGAGCAGCGGGAAATCGAGAGGAGAATTCAGCCCGAGATTGTGTCGGAAGCATTGTGTACCTCGAATCGGATGGAGAGAAGGGCGTCATGAAACTTTGTGTGGACAAGGAAGACTTAATGCCAGACGAATTCAATCGAGGAACAAAAGGTATGGGTTTAGCTGATCGGAAGATTGAAGATTAGGATTGATTTCATGCAATCTCAATGAGAAAATCGAGGCTGATGGGATGAAAAGATCATGCCAGCTATCGTCGATTCTATCGATGGGATTGGGAGACGTTCAGAGGAGATAAATTCTGATAATGGAGTTGAAGTTCTTGGCTTTGGTGAGGAGTAGCGTCAGTGCAAGGAAACAGCAAGCAGAGGATCTAGAAGAGAGTTTTGCTTTGGGTTTGCTTTTGATGAGGGGAAGGAGGGTGAAACGGCATTACCATACTTCCTTCGAATAGGGAGTGAGGAAAGAAAGGGACTTCTGACCTTTTGGGAGCAAAAGAGAGAGAGAGAGAATCTGGTTCTATGAATAGAGTCGAGGCTGTGAAAAAAGGACTAGAGCAACCACAGCTCCTTTCTTTTTCTCGGTTAAAAAATGAGAAATTTCATTATGAGCGAGATTAGACGTCATAATTACCTAATTAGTTTATTTCCTTAAGAGTTTAGGTGGGATTTTCAAGATATTAAAGCTTTTTAGGGCTTAATTCAATTTCAAATTAATTCTGAAATAAAATTACTTTTAAATATAATGCTATGAAAAGTTTCCTTATCTTCGTATGACCCGATCGCATTGAGATTTGTGCGGAATCTTGTCAAAATCAAACCTACATAATATGGGTATTGTTTCTAGGTAAATTCGATATTTTAAATTCAATATGTAATCAGTTTTACGATTGGAGGTCATTTGGGCAATGTTGAGGTCGATCGAAGCAAATTTGAGGTTAATTTAGGCGGCATCGCACTCCAAAGCTTGTTATTTGCTCCACTGCTTGATCATCGGAAGGTCTTGTTGATAGTTTTGGTGTTTTGAACAGCGTCCCGATCGCGAAAGGAGCTCATTCGGATAGCGTCGAGGTCTCTCGACTTTAATGTGCCCGAAATCGCCTGCTCTATTTATTTTCTTTCATTGGATGGTAATTGATCGATGTGAGATATCAATTCTAATTGCTTTTGATATTTTGAACGCATTAGTGCAGTTGATTTCACGATCGGAGGACATCTCGATCGATTTTGGTCACGATTCATATGCTTTCAACTTTTATTTTCATGACGCTTTATCTAGTTCTTGGTAATTTCAATATATTTGCTTAATCAAATATACGAAAATTACTTATAAGTCAACAAATGCCCCCTAACAAATATTGCGCATTTAATCAAACCACGTTTGTAAAACTAGTGATCATATAAGATATGACGATTTGTCTTTATTGACTCATCAAGTAGAAGAGAGATACTTTCACCATGTTTAATGCTTTATGGGCTTGTCAAGGTCTCATCTTAGGTTCGTATATTTAATCCTCCTTTGCCTTTAGCTTTGTGCTTAGTAGACTTTGGAAGAATTTATTTATTTTGTGATTTATTCCTTCTTGCCCTCAGCCTCGAGCTGACCGCTTGATAAAGGATTGACATTTGTCTAACTTGACTTGTCGAAGATATGCATACCTTCGTCCTTTACTTATTGCTTGGTGGATTAACCCGATTTGTCCCAATTGACTTGTCGAGAATGTGCATACCTTCGCCCTTGTTTTGTAATTTATTGAAAGATTAACCGATTTGTCTCAATTGACTTGTCGAGGATGCGCATACCTTCGCCCTTGCTCATTGCTTTGGTAGTGTGAAAAAAGATTAACTCGATATTCTTTACTTGTCGGAGAATGTGCATACCTCCCGCCTTTGTTGCTTTGGCAGATTTGTTGAAGGGTATGAAAGGAATTGTCGCGAAGACGAAATGGTCTATGGAAAGAAGTCGCTAATCCAACATCGGTGTATTAATGGATTGATTGGCTACAAAATTTGCTCGCTTTTACTTAACTTCAGATCTCCCGCTTTTTTGTCTTTATTGAAGAGTGAATTGCATGCATTTGTGGTTCAGACTTCAAATCCTCTCTGCGATTGACTGGAAATATTTCGGCCCGGATCGCTTAAGGAGTTGAGTCGACTTTGGAGATAATGCTCCTTTTGCGGTCATGGCATTGCACTCAAGTATTTGGGGTTAGTGAGTTCGATAGAACTTGAAAGCTTTTCTCTTGATCTTTGAGATTTTGATGAGTTCGAGAAGCGAATTTCTAGCTTTTGAAGTTGTCCTCTACATGTCCCGATGGACATAATCTACCTATTATTCAGATACAACTGCTGAACTTAAACAAATATAATTTTAAATGTTATTTGGGGATCTCAGCACAAGTCGTGATGTCAACCCAAAATAGACATAAGTGCTTCTCTAATATAAAAATTTAAATCCAACACTTGGTGTATTAATGGATTAATTGGCTACAAAATTTCTTAGTTCAGCTATGGGCTTTTTACGAACTTCAAGATAGCTTCTTTACTGCTTGCTGCTTTGTCGGACTTATTGAAGAAGTTATGTAGGTCTGTGCATTGTGGTTACTCAGACTTCGCTTAGATCCTCTCTTAATTCGTTGATTAATTGGAAATATTCTTCAGATCTGGATCGCTTAAATTCGTTGAGTTGAGTCAGCTTTGGAGGATAGACAAACAAGAGAGGGGCTCTTTCCTTACGACCTTTCTTCCACGGTCTGTTGGCGACTAAGTTACATTTGGGCTTAGTGAGTCCGACGGAACTTGGAAGCTTTTCTCTTGATCTTTGAGATTTTGATGAGTTCGAGAAGCAAACTTCTAGCTTTTGAAGTTGTCCTCTACATGTCCTGAGTGGACATAATCTTACCTATTATTCGCATAGCCACCTGCGACTTAAACAAATATAATTTTAAATGTTATTTGGGGATCTCAGCACAAGTCGTGATGTCAACCCAAAATAGATAAGTGCTTTTCTAATATAAAATTTTAAAAATGCCCCCTATTTGACATGGGAATTTTCGACCTAAGATTAGATGAGACTTATTGTCGATCATATATATATATATATTTTCATCTTGGGATATCGATAGAAAACACGGTATCAACCTAAATAAATATATAAAAATGCCCCGTCTTGCAGGAGGAATTTCATCGCAACTCAAAAATGCATTCTCGCAATGCAAGAGGATTTTCGAGTGTCATTTCATATATATATATATATATATATATATATATATATATATATATATGGAGAGTCATGAATATAATGTTTATCTAATCATGCAATCATATGCATTCAGACACGATACTTCTTGAGATAACGACCATTGATGGGTGGTATAGGCCGTTGATCACTCGAATCAATGAGCTAGTAGGCTCCTCCTTCGTATACCTTCACTATGATGTAAGGGTCTTCCCAATTAGCTTCAGATTTACCACCGATTCTTTTGTGAGGGATTATTGCTCTTCTTAGCACTAAGACCAACTCTCCTCTTTGAAAAGTTCGAGGACGCACTGTTCCATCAAAGGCTTTAGACATTCTTGCTCGATAGATTTCTAAGCTTTGTTGTGCTTGAAGTCTGATTTCGTCAAGCATGTCAAGCTCTTCCATATGTAAACGTGTGTTCTTCTCTTGAGTGAGATTATACTGGATAGCTACTCGAAGTGATGGTAGTTCAACTTAAATGAGAAAACGCGACTTCAAAAAAAAGCGAATAATGGTGGCCTTGTAAGTAGAAGTATATATGCCCATAACATCTCGAGCATTTTGATATGCTACTCTCTTTTGTTCTCGTGAGGATCTTTTTGAGTAGCTTGATCGTTTTATTAAAAGCTTCTGCCAAACTATTGTCTCTTAGATTATAAATTGATTTTATATCGATCGGTGAATTTATAGATCTTTGCACTCTTTAATGTCGGGCCATTGTTTGAGATGACTCGTCGTGGTATACTGAATCTATAGACAACATTATGAGTGAAGAAGTCGACAACTCGATTAGCAGTAACTTCTTTAAATGGAGCCGCTTCGGCCCACTTGGAAAAATAATCTGTTGATGCTAGGATAAAGCATTGACCTGCTGATGATGATGGATCAATATGTCCGATTATGTATATTCCCCAACACTCAAATAGCCAAGGTGCGACCGTTGGATGCAATTGATTCGAAGGTTGATGAATGATATTGTCATGGACTTGACATTCATAACACATTTTTGCATGGTCGATAAAATCTTTCACTATTGATGGCCAATAATAATCCATCCTTTTGATTTTGATTGCCATCTTAGGACCTGATTGGTGTGCACCACAAAATCCTTCATGAATTTCATATATCACTTTACTTGCTTCCTTACTTTCCAAACATCGCAGCCACATCTATTCAAAAGATTTGCGATAGAAAGTATCATTGACATAGGCATATTGTAGTAATCTCTTCTCCATTTGTGAGGCCAATGATTTGCTCTTTGGCAATTTGCCTCTTTAAAATAGTTGATGAAGGGTTGTCTCCAATCATCTGGTTCTTCTACTATGAAGGCTTCTTGTTGTACTTCTAAAAGTTCTTTGGATTTGCGTCCCTTTTGAGCATGCTTCTGTTGTTTAGTTTTAAATATTTTCGATGAAGTGTGAGGATCAATCGGAATTGCATCTTGTTTGTTTGCACTTGATGATCCCTCTTCTAGCGGGGAATATGGATTCACTGGTTGTAGAACTCGATGGGTGAAAACTTCTATCGCGTCATGCGTTCATGCTTGTCATCTCTTTGGCTTGTTTAGATAAGCAGTTTGCTTTACTATTTTTGGATCGAGAGACTCTAAGTTAATGTAATATTCGAAATTTGTATCATTAGCTCGAAAACTCGATAATAGGCTAACTCAAGCTTGGTGATCTTATAGATTCCCAAAACTTGATTGATGATTAGTTGAGAGTCTCCCAAAATTTGTAAATTTTGAATACCTATGGCAATAACTTCTTCAAGACCAGCTATTAAAGCCTCATACTGGGCTTAATTATTGGTTTGAGGTTCAGTCAAGCCATATGAATGTCTTATGATGTCTCCTTCAGATATTATGAATACGGCCAACAGGCTCCACTTGAGTTCTAGGTTAGGTTGTTTGTTCGATGACGCTCCATCAAAATATATCTCCCGGCGGGTTTTCTCTTTCATTAATAAATAGAATCTGCTCATCAGGCAAGTCATCATTAAGCGGTGAGTCAGCTAGGATAGGATGCGCAGCAAGGAAGTCTGTCAAGATGTACATACGTAATATCGAATTGTAATAAGAGTACTGTCCATCGAGCTAAACAACCTATCAATGTTGGTATCGCCATCAAGAATTTTAGTGGATTGACCTTTGAGATTAGTGTGATTTTATGAAAACGCATATAATGGCAAGGCTTACGAATATCGATTAAATAATATTTCTCATAGAGCGGTACTCTATTAATCTTCGACTAATGTAGTATAACGTGCTTTCTTTGTTTTCTTCATTGTGTTATGCAAATAAAGCCCTGAGGGACTCCTCTAATGCTGTAGTGTATAAGATAAGAAGTTTCCCTAAGATAAGAGCTGCTAGAATTGGCGAATTGAGTAGATACTTTTTAATTCTCTCAAATGCTTCTTAGCATTCCTCATCCCATTTGAATGGAGCGTTCTTTTGTATTAGCTTTGCAAAAGATTAACATCTTCCTGACTGGTTTGATATAAAATGCCAAATGAATGTGAGTTGTCCTTGTAAAGAGCGAAGCTAGCGAAAGTTTTTTGGTGGAGGCATCTCCACGATTGCCTCGATTTTGTTGGGGTCAATCTCAATTCCTCTATGTTTTAGAACATATCCAAGAAATTTTCTAAGGAAACCCCAAAAACACTCTTAAGAGGATTCATCTTGAGATCGTACTTTCTGATCCTTTCAAAGACAATCCTTAAATCCTCCAGGTGATTTTTTTGATCTATGCTTTTAACGACGAGGTCATCAACGTAGCATTCTACTTTCTGATGAATCAACTCGTCCAAGATATGTGTCATGACCCTCTGATATGTAGCTCCAGCATTCTTCAATCCGAACGTCATGATCGTGTAATAGTAAATACCAATTGATGTTCTAATGATGTATGTTTCTCATCTTCAGGAGATCTTGATCTTATTATATCCCGATGATCCATCCATAAATGAGAACATGTCATAGTTGGAGGTATTATCCACTAGCAATTCTGACACAGAGAGCGGGAAATCATTTTTTGGGCATACCTTATTTAAATCTCGAAAGTCGATGCAGACTCGAATCTAATCATTCTTCTTCTTTACGAATAATGTTGGCTATTCAATATGCATACTTCTCCTCTCGAATGAAACCTATTTCAATTCGCTTTTTTGTTTTTGCGGCCACTTGTTTTTCAACATCCAACCTCATTTTTCTAGGAGCTTGTTTGACTGGTATTGAATCAGAATTGATAGCTACTTTGTAAACTATCACTTCATGGGATAAGTCAGACATCTCAGAATATGTTCAAGCAAAGCAATCCCTAAATTCACAAGCAATATTTTTATTTCTTCAACCTTATCGTCAAGCAGAAGGGCACTAACGAAGGTTGGACGGGGTTCTTCTTCAATCCCCAAATTAATTTCTTTCAACTCATCCATTGTAGACGTCTACCCACCATCTTCGAGTTCTTGGTTTAGCTTCTACTTTCCCATCGATTGTGAGAACGACTTCATAAAAGTCATTTTCATTTTTAGTTTCGGTTTCAATCTCACTTTCAATTATTGTATAGCAAGTGTTCTTTTGATGATGCTTTTGTTGGATGTATCTGAGACCCTTAGTGGTATAATTATCGCTTCTTCGAGAGGTCTGTGGACTCTTTGAGCTCCATAAGTTATCAAAGAAGAGAGCTCGCCATCTATCAATTCCAACATTGATTCAAAGTTTGTGCATCATCCTTCGAATTGTTGGAGGATAGTATCTCGGCATTCTGGTGGGTACCATCTCTTCAGACTCTGAGTACTGTATAAGCCATTCAGAATCATAGTATTGACATTCCTCAGATCTATAGAATGAAGTTCCCAATATGCTGCCCCCAAGTAGTGGAGGTACATAAAAGATTTTTAGTTACTCAATGTTGTGAACATCGCGTGATGTGACATCTTTGAAATGTCGGAGAGGAACTGGTGTAACTACGAATGAATCGTTTGATACTGATAGATTAGCAGCTCTTCTAGAAGAGACACGTTGAACTTCACTTGCATAGATGGACTCGAAATCATAACCGGAATCGGAGTGATTTATCTCATTTGCTTTTGTTGAAGGCTCACATTTTTCCTTGAGTTTAATTGGAATATCTTCTTCTCCTTCGGTATCACTACCAAATGAGGAACATGCCTCTTCAGCTTTGGTGATATGTCATAAGTTTTAGAGAGATTTAATGCAGCCTTTTTTCTTCCTTTTTGCTCCTCTTTTTTGGGTTGCTTCATAGTTTTTGAAGTTGGAGTTGTCGATTGTTGAGGCTTACCTTCTTTCAAAAGAAAATACTTTGCATTTTCATAATTTTTTGCCTCATGAATGTGAATGGCTGAATAGTGCCAAGAATCTTGTGATCTTCTCCGTTTCTTATGTACTTCATACATTGATGTAGAGTAGACAGAACCATACCATATTCATGGAGCCAAGGACGGCCTAATAGAGCTTTGAATGAGGTGTCGGCAACTCCATCCCAAGAGGCATAAGACCAATCCTCCCTCTCAGGTTCATTCCAAACAGCCTCACATCATTCTCTTTGTCGCAGCTGAGAAGGAACTCCATCATCAGACGGGTTCCTCTCAGTCTCCGGCATTTTCCCATTTTTAGATGGTAATTGATCGATGTGAGATATCAATTTTAATTGATTTTGATATTCTGAACGCATTGGTGCAGTTGATTTCACGATCGGAGGACATCTCGATCGATTTCGGTCACGATTCATATGCTTTCAACTCTTATTTTCATGACGCTGCATCTAGTTCTTGGTAATTTCAATATATTTGCTTAATTAAACAAACGTAAATTACTTAAAGGTCAACAATAATGAAAGATTTTCAGGAATAAGATTTATTTCCTCATACCCTCCCAAATTACGGTGGAGCCTCCTGTTTTAAAACGTGATACGTGTTTTGGTCTTTCAACAGTTCTACCATATTAACTATGCAGATCATCTTCAGCATTCACTCTTAAATTTTGCTTCCTTGTTTGATGGGCTTAACGGTTTTTTTTTTCTTCTCCAGGTTAAAGAGCTCGGCATCTACCTTGTAGGCTGTTCTAGCATTGCCAAAAGATTGGAGATCTATTTTGACAATCTGTGGACATTATCGTCGCTTAAATCCACGGCTTACACCAGAACTGTTTGGGATAAAATATGGCAGGCTTCTAGGAAAGTTCCTTGCTGGTCTCATTTCATTCCACATAGAGAGAGATGCAGGTAGACAACAACATTTGATTAAAATCTGGTTGTTCATTATTAATTTCTGAATAACTCATGTCATGTAACCTTTAGTTTGTATTTAATAGTCATGCATGCATTCTAGTGGACTCTCTTTGTGATAAATTTTTAGTACTATATCTAGTACTTGAGTTCTTCTAAATGTGGCTGAAACTAGATGTTTTGAATATTTAAAGGCGATAGATTTTGTTTTTAAATATTTTTTTTGTTAGTGATTAATGTTGGGATTATAATTCCAAACAGCTCACCTTTACGACATTATGTCGACACCCCACACGTGGATGGATATCCAATGTTATCTGATCCTGATAGGTTCCATATTTCACTTGTGACGCCTGGATATAACATGTCATCTACACTACCATATTCGAGCTACCAAACAAGTTATCTTTCATTTGCCCCACCAGAGGTATAACATTTTCTGTTAACCTTTTGAATTTCAGGTTATGAGCATTTGGGTACCCTAAAGTAATTTGTTTGTTTTCATTAAATATCAACAAACAGTTTAGTGTATATATAATCATCGAATTCTGCTATAGTTTGATTTTTTTTATTCCACCGTGACATTCTACTATGAGAAAACTATGTTTCTATTATGTTATTTAGTTTTCAATAATGAACCTTAAAAAATTTTCACGGGGTCCATTGTTCTTTTGCTGACTGGGCACTATATTGGCTCTTCCAGCTAACTGCCATTTGCTTTATTGTGAGCTGTTGAACGTTGAATGGTTTAGGATTTGCTAGTAGTTGTAATAATAGAGATAAAAGATGAAATTATTGTTGGCCTCCACATATGATTCACAAATGCAATGAAGCATTAAAGATAAAAAAACCAATAATTAAGAGAAGTAACATCGCATGAATCGGGTTTAAAATCCCTTAATCGGATCGGATTCGATCAAACTCATTTCAATTTGAAAATTCGACTTCGTAATGCGTCGAAAATATTAAAATTAATTAAATAAAAAATATCAAGTCAATTAATAACCGATCAAATATTTAAAATCAATTTTTAATGAAATTACGCATATATCCGGAAGCTCAAACGCCTCAACAATTGTGAAATTGATCGCACCATTGTCGTCGAAACGTCGAAATCTATCAAAAGACGCCTACCGCAATCAATTGCCAAAGTCGTGGACGTCGAGATTTGAATGCGACGTCGCAATTCAATTTCTCTTTCTCACCGTAGCATTATTTAAGCTATCGCGAAATCGATCGTGTCGTTGTAAACACCTAAAATCGACATCCATAGTGTATCGCAAGTAAATTCATAAAATATTGACGCAAAATTACATTAATTTATAACTAAGATTATTAGTGGCTGCTTAATCTCTTAATTTCTCTTAATCCTTATCCTAATCTCAGCCGCCCACTTACCCAATTGGAATAACCAACTGCTATTTATAATTGGTTTGCTAGAACCAAGAGGAGGCGAACGACTTTATGTTGAATGGATCGGCTAGGGCATTCTACTCACATGACTCTCTCACGAAATCTCTCGGCAAGCTCTCCTTCCCTCTCGTGCGGCTCCCTTCCTTCGGTTCCTCCTCCCTCTCGCGCGATTCCTCTCTGATTCCACACGCTCACCAAGCCTCCTCTCCTCTCCTCTGCGAACTCCCCTGCAGCAGCTCCTTTCTCCTCTCTCGCAAGACCGAACCCTAGTCAAAACAGAGGCTCGATCCTTCCTAATCACCCTTCCAATTGAAACCCCAAGTTGTTTCATTTCAACCCTAAGTTATATTTTGCTATTTGGGTCTTTCTTGGAGAAGATGATTTCGGTTTATCCTCATATGTTCTATTGGTTGGATTACATTTTTTTTATGAACTTGCAATGAAGATGAAGATCTAATGTTGGATTTGTGGTATAATGCGAGTTGCTTGATTTCTCTCCTTCTTCCCTCATCTCTTGCAGTCAGAATCTCCAGGATTTGGAAAAGATAAAAAATGGGATTTTAAATTTCAGTTTTATGGTCATATGAATATTTTACAAAATCTGAAATTTGGTACATGGCATATCGGCATCTTGTGCTTGATTGGTAACGGTTTATGCATGACTATTTTCCTAATTATACATTTGGATGTTGACAAAATCAGAAATAATTGCAATTATTTATGCTAATTTGGAAAGATAAAAAATGAGATTTTGAATTTCAATTTTATGGTCATATGAATATTTTACAAAATCTGAAATTTGGTTTATATGAATCGTGATGGGCAAATAATTTTTTTCTCACGGTCACTATCATGCGCTTTTCTGTTGTGAGAAGGCCTAAGTAGCTCTATATGGGATGAGGAGGCTAAAAAAATTTTGATAAAAAAAAAAGATGCAAATATTTAAGTTATTATTTGAATCTTCATGACATACATATATACATTTATGTTTAGCTTAATATCATGCAAACTATTCTACCATATGATGTTAGTTCAATGTATTAATGTTTAACTCAGTTGTCACTTGAATTTTCATATTAAGAGGCAAATGCTTGCTTAAAATTCAAATCTTCTTTGTCTAAATGGTGATTGTGTTATATGAATGAGTCATTTGAAAATAAAACATTTCATGTGCCATGTGAATTAAATATTGTCTTATTAGTAAGCATATGTTTATGACATATTGTCTCCCCTTTGCTTAAGTCATGAAATAAGATTTGTTCATTTGGCAAAAATCTTTATATACTTCCTATCCTACTTGTTCATTTAGCAATAATCTTTACATGCTTATGAATAGTTGAAAATAGAAAGGGAAAGATGTTCTTATTGTTGTATGATCTAAATCTTGTTTTATTATCAAATGTCCATTTATATGAGGTGATGATGGATAAATCTAAAACATCAAGTTAGAAAGGACTTACAAGTTAATATGATATAAATTGGATCATTTCCTTTGCAAGTTGGGTAGACTACCTTAGAGGATTTAAGCTTGTAATATATCTTGTGAGAAAATGAGGAGGAGTGAGAGAATAAAGTCTTCATAAAAGCAAGATTCTCTCTTATTTATAATGATTAGCCCCTTAGCATGAGGCCAAACAAATGGGACTTTTGTCATCCCATCAAACTCTCTTTATCATTTCTCTTTAATGTTGGATGACAAAAATATAAGTTTAAGGGAAGATAAACTTTCTATTTGTCATTTTCTCTCACATATGACATTAATACATGTAAGAAGATCTTTAACGGTTTATTTTTTTCTAAATAATGTACGTATACGTAATGTAAGAAGATCTTTAACTTGGTTTGTCATTTTTCTTTAATATTGGATAACAAAAATATAAGTTTAATAGAAGATTAACTTCTTCTTTGTCATTTTCTCTCAATGACATACCGCATGTACATGCATGTAAGAAGATCTTTAACTTGATTTGTCATTTCTCTTTAATGTTGGATGACAAAAATATAAGTCAAAGGAAAGATTAACTTTCTCTTTGTCATTTTCTCTCAATGTCATACCAAAGAAGATCTTTAATTCAGTTTGTCATTTCTCTTTAAATGTTATATGACAAGAACATAAATCTAAGAAGAGATTAACTTTTTCTCACATTTATTCTTACCTCATACATTAAGATACACATAAATTAAGAAGAGACTTACTTTTCTTTGTCATATTCTCCTAATATCTCCATAAAATGTACATGGGTTTAAGGGGGAAATCTTTACTTCTTTTGTCATTCCCTCTTCTCTCTTTTATGAGTGCATGTTATAATGAAAAGAGGAGCACGGGCTATATCTTAAATAGAATTAGATCATAATATCATGGACTACTTTTTAAAATAAAAGTTTTCTTACTTAGGCCTTTACCAAAAGAAATGACCCATCTAGAATTGATGAACTTTCTCTTTATATGAAAAGCTCATTGGGCTTTATACTTGTACAAATGCTTCTAAATGTCATTTTAAATAAATTCTTTAGTTTGTTGATCATTATAAAAAAATGATATTCTTTCACTACACTCATAAATAAAACTTATATCACATGAAATGACTTTATATTTGTACAAATGGGCTTCTAAAATATTATTTTAAATAAATTTCAGCCCTTTTTTAGTTTGATAATTAGTCGTATAAAAATGATATTCTTTCATGCTACACTCATAGATAAGTGTCAAAACTTATATCTTATATGAGTGTCTTTATACTTGTACAAATGAGCTTCTAAAATATCTTTTTAAATAAATTTCAGCCCTCTTTTAGTTTGTTGATTGGTCATATAAAAATGACATTCTACCTAATGAATATTCATGCTACACTCATAAATAAATGTCAAACTTATATCTTGCATGAATGACTTTATACTTGAGTTAATGGGCTTTTAAAATGTCATCTTGGAAAGATATTTAATGCAATTTAAAACCCCTTTTAGTTTGTTGATTGGTAATATTAAAGTGGCATTTTACCTCATAAATGTTTCTATCACATCCATAAGCAAGTGTTAAATTTATAACTTGCAGTAATATGAAAATATGACATGATCCTCCAAAATTACTTGCTTTACATGAAATTCTCTCAAGACAGATATCACACTCGATGTTTAGCGAATGTTTTAAAAGGTTAAAGCTGTCCTATCTTTTTCGAACAGATGTAGGCTTGACCATCTAGAATAGATATTCGTTCGGTCTGCATTTGAGAATGTTAAATATAAAAGTAGATACATGTTTGATCAAAAAAATAGATCGCTACTTGTTTTATAACATGTATTAAATGTGGCATGTTATACTAAACATAGTTATTTCAATATAGACATTCTCATGTTCATATAATATTTTAAAAGAATACGTTGCAGACAGTTGAAATGTCTATTGGGATCAAACATTTAGGAGAAATACGCAACCCAAAATGCCAAACAAATGAATCATGCTACACTTTCCTGCTTGGTCAGACCGTCGCTAATTAAAACTTAAAAATATTATATCAAAAATCAAAACTCAGAAATCGATATCTACATTTCAACCTGACATTCATATTACGTCCATACAATAAAAAAGAACAGATACTCAGATGCGCTTGAAATGACATTTAGAACATATGCAAGTTAGATATAAAGCAAAAGAACAGATATACTTCCCGGTTTGGTCTTGTAGAGGAACAAAACCTAAAATCCATATCAAAATTCATGCCAGATTTTGACATACATCATGTCAAATTCAACTACTTCAACTTACATTCATATGTTCATACAATATTTTAAAAGACGATACATGTATGTATGTTGAAGATTCATTGATCAAATATCTAAAGATATGCAATCCAAAATGCAAGATAAAAAAAATAGATGCTACCCGCTTTGGTCTTGAGGTGAGTTAACAAAATCTAAAAAAAATCATTAATATTATAAGAATTTCAAACTAATATCGAGAAGTAATTTTGTCATATAATTACAAAATATGAATCTACCGACATACGAAGTTCAAGCCTCAAGAAGAAAAGTCTCAAACCCATCCTCTACGTTGTTTGAGTTGATAAGGTTTGAAGGATTATACTTCGAGACAATGAATTTTAAACATCTTACAGAAAAAATAGAGTAGACAAGGCCTATTAATTGATATTAATATACGATGAAAAAGCGATTATTATTAAAATTCAATCAATTATCATATATTCAAATCTAAATCAATCACAAAATGATCAAAATTCAAATAAAATAATAAAATATAAATGAAATGAAATTAATTATTTAAATTAAAATTTAAAAAAATCAATCCACCCCTCTGAATTTGCTTATCGGTTAACAACAAATTAAAAAGTTTTGCTCACAAAGATAGTCAATCAAATACATAACTATTTTCACACTCAAATAATCTTAGTCAGAAGGACGTGACACGTGTCCTGTCTGGCTTAAATGACACATAAATAATTAATGACTTGAGCCCTCCGACGGGTGGTTCATGGATATTCACTAATTATTGACGGCCAAACTCAGATGTTCTCTCTTTTTGAGCGTGAAATATAGAATGTATTTGGTTGGCAAAAAATCCTCTGTTAAGCATTTTCCCTTTACAAACTACCCTGCGCCTACAAGGACACCTCACGACGTAATCTCATCGACAAGGATCCTTCGGGTGAATTATCTCCTTTGACTGGCACAGAGACCGCTGATGGATGACAATCATGGGATCTGCCGACATCGTTCCCCCCACCAAAAGTTTTAAATTAAATGATAAATTTCATAAATCTTAAACTTCACTCATTGTTATTATATACTCATTATTTAATTAACTCATCGACCTTAATCGAAAGTGCTCTCGATTGAGGTAATTAATTATAGCTTTGGCCTATAGAAATCAAAACCAGATTTAAAAAGTTCTCACCAAATGAGAACGAAATCTCTGAGTAGTGTATTATCTACTATTCATCTGCCTTCTGAAAATTACATCGACATTTGAAACAACTCTTTTCATCCAAAAGAGGTCGGTGGCGAATTTTCGGATCCCACAATTATTAGTATGCTAAGAGGTTGTTGACTCTTGTACTTTGAGGTTTATGAAGTAGTTCTTTTCATTATCTTTTAGGTATAGAATGGACAAAGTGCTTTTCAACACTGTTTAATATACAATTCACTCATGGAGCACTCAATAAGGGTGAGTGGAGAATAAAAATACATAAAGCCAACTCACTTTGGGATGAGATTGATGATGATGATACGATGAAATAATATCATTTTATCCTTTTCACTAGTGGCTTTTATTATTTTGGGGCAATTTTGGATATACCACTCAAATTTTGACTATTTTCAAAACTAATGTCCTCAGCTTAATTCATCAAATTATCAATTAAATATTGAAATTCACAATAAATCTTTAACTTGAGATTTCACTTCCATCATGTTCTCAATGGCTTGGATGAGTTGGATATTTCAATTTTTTTTAATACTGGGTGTTTAATTTTTTTTTTTTTTTAAATATACATGATTTTTATGGCATGCATGTAAGTCTGTCTATTATATGAGAAAAAATAAAATGTTTTTCCCCGAGCTATAATAGAGAAAATCCAGAAATTTCATGTTAACCCTCAATAGTGTTATACAAAAATAATTAGCCAATTCCTGAAAATTTAAAAATTTTAAAAAATATAAAATATCGCTTTTTGTTAATATTATCAGGTTCAATATCATGCATACTATAATTACGTTTATCTTTTATTTCCCTTTGGTGGCAATGGCATGGACTAAATATAGTATCTAATATATATGCATTGATAATGAGGTTGACAAAAACATTCCCCGCCTTATCCTCCTGAGATTATTTTACTTTATAATGCTGAATAACCTCTTCTTTTTTTTTTGGATGTGCTTAATCTACCAAGAAAATATGCTGATAGTAGTTTCCTCTGATATACTGTTCATTTTCATATGTTTATTTGAATTTTGAAGTCTATGTCGTGCAGCTATTATTTTATAAGTTCCAAGCAGATGAGCAGGCATGGGTGGAGACAATCAAATCTGTACCATTTGGAGGAACTGTTAGAATTAATACAATGGATTGGCTAGGACAGTCGCAATACACAAAACAAACAATATATTGGTCGTCTCTTTCGTCTACGATATCAGAGGTATGAGAAGTTTCTTTAATGTGCTTGACCTGCCATTAGTTTTCTCTTATCATGATATATCTTTGGTATCAAGGAAGCATATCCTAGGAGAATCTTGAGCTAGTGTTCCTACATCTGTTTCAATACAATTCTTTGTCTTCTTTTGCTTTGCCATCAATAATTCCTCTGATCTTGGCCCTAAAGTAGGGATTTACATTAGTGATAGTAGTGACCAAGATAGTCTATTGATAAATTTCGATCTAGCTAAATTTATACACTCGTGCGTTATGTTAGCTTATCTGTGTTTTCAACGTTGAGCTCTTTTGCAGCAAAGAAACTTAGATAACCGGGAGAGGACTACCTGTTGATTTGAACCATATTTCTATCACAAAAGCTTTGTTGAACCATCTTTAAGCTTTGTTTTTATTAACCTGATTGGCCTACAATCACCTATCATAACGTAACAACCGTATAAAAGAAAAAAAAGAAAGAAATTTGTTAACTTGAAGATGAGGCCGCTAACAATTCTTATTTATTTACATATTTAATATCTAAATTTTAATATATATATATATATATATATAAACACCTGTAGAAAATCCCAAGGTAGAGAAAAGTTCTATACTGTATTGTAAAATCAAGACACACACGTGATTTAAAGAGTAACAAGAAAATTCCGTAAATTTTCACGGGAAAATCTCAAAAGAGGGAAAATCACCGCCTACAAGAAAAGCTTCCACTATGTATCCTGCTTTTAGTACAAAAATCTTCCGATAACGGATTACGAATCAGAAAGGAAAACGACTATGAATAGCTCAACAGAATAATTGCTGATGAGATGATAACAACGAGAACAATGGACCGACAATGGGTCGCCATGATGGAGACTGAGAGGTTGACGACGGGCGAGGATCACGGCGCGACTAGCGTGGTTGACGCACCGAGTGTTGGCAACGACAGGTTGGAGGATCTTCAAGCTTTGAGCTCTCATCTCTTTTGTGCCTCCCTCATACGAGGAATGAGGTTATTTATGATCGGAGAGGCCTTTTGTAAATACATGCAAAAACCACTCCTCTCCATCTGACGCTCATGATGATTCCTTTGATCATATGATGTATTTTGTGTATTTGAATGCTCAAATGAAGTCGAAATTGTAGATCTTGGGCTTGTTGATCCCGTCGACGCCGATTTGACTATAAACACTCCATATTCGAGAGATTTTAGAATTTAACCGACGTCCCAAAGTTTTCAATGATATTTTAAGTGCTTAATCTCGACCAGCCAATTTGGATCGCCTTGCTGACATCAAGATTTCAGGCTCGACAATGGAATTTCCGCGATCATATCGCTTTCCTATTTTGGACGATATTATCTCAACCATCCAAAATATCATGCCGAATATTCAAAATAAAGAAATTCTTCAATGAAATTTATGGCTCCATTAACCATACATTTTGAACAGATCTTTATAGAACACAAGATTATCACCACCACGTGCGTACTGATGGGTAGTATGCACGCGCCAGATTTCGAGGTCACGACCCATTCTGCACGAACGCGCGGAGTGCTGGCGGGCCAAGGGCCGGATAATACGGGCCGCTGGCGTCAACGCTGGGTCGAAGAGGGTCACGCAATGCCGACGGATCGAAAGTGTCGCGCGGGTTCGCCGACGGCGCTCCGCTGAAGTCGCGGGCGAACGGATGCGCGGAGCGCGGTTTGTGCGGCGTCAACGCTGGTCAAGCGGTCACGGGGCCGACGGATCGAAGCGCGTCGGAAGCGGTTCTGTTACACCCCTGATGACCCCACCTTTATCCTGTGTCAACTGTAACAACATGATGACTTGTCGGACATGATTCCACCGACATCGCTCCAACCTCAGCTATCATGAACCAGCAAGCAAATTTCATCTAATCAAATCATCACAAATATAGAATTCATACTACTTAACTTAATTCATATCACAATTACAACCATAAAATCTTTAAGCTTTATAAATAAATACGTAACAAAAAGACATTTAATTTGCACGTAACCCAAAAGTTTTAATCTTTCCAAACTATACACCAAAATCAGATAATTCAACAAAACAAAGTAGCTTTCTACTTTTCTCGCCTTTTCCCAAATTATCAACTAGAAGAGTTTAAAGCCAAAGCCAGACAAGAACGCTAAAGAAGTTCTCAAGAAGACAAGAGAATAATCGTAAGCATATTTAAATTTGCAAAACCTAAATCATACGCAGAATGAATCAACAATGCTATAAAGCTGCGGAAATGTAACAATATAACTGAACAATATGTCAGTGAATATCAGAGGCTCATATCAGACACCGCCGCGAAAAGTGATTTCATTAAAATCATTTCAGCTCTATATCAAATCATTTTCTGTAAATGTCATTTATATTTCAGATGCGCTTTGAATTTTCATACATAAGCGGTCGCCAATCTACCACTACTTAAAGCTAACGGCGCCGTAACTAAACTACTTACCTAAACACCGATTGGGCATAACGACTCCAAATGTCGAGTCGGGATCTTAATCACTGTCATCGTCACATTCGAACTTTTATCTAGCGGTCATGTATACCTTCCTATCACAATTTTCCGATATTTCCCATTTATCACATTCTGCATTTAACGTTTTAAACATTCTATATATCCAATGAAATCATGTCTTGTAACTGCTCTTATAATCATTATAAATCAAATGTCATCGAGTCAGTAATAACTTAGTAAATGGATTGCAACTTACCAAATTCCTTTTAAAACAACTCGCCTCTCGTGCGATCGATTCACGAGCGCGTGATGGACGTCGATTCTCGAGCGGGTTCGCGAGGTTACGGCTCTGAAGTCGACCAGCAAGGCGGTTCCAGGCGACCGGTGGCAACTCGAAGCAGCGCACATCACGGGGGCACTCCCGCCGATGCGACGTCGAGGGAGAAGGCGAAGCGGCGGCCTTCTAGTGAAACCGGCGAGAGGAAAAGAAAGGAGGGAATTACCGCTATCGGAGGAAATGAAATAAGGAAGTGCAGAGATCCAACCATACAGCGTCGAAAGGCTTAATCCGACGATGCTTAGTCTTCTGATCTATACTACGAATGACAAAATTAATTAGGTTAAACAAAATTAATTAGGCATAAATTAATCGAATATTCGAAATTGCCGCAGGTCGCGGAGTCAGCGACAGACCTGAGGCCGAGTCAGTCTTCTGGTCGAGCGCGGGGCGAGCCGTATCTGATTTTCCCTCGAAAGGCGTCATTACTCGTCGGACCGTCCGGGTTTGAAGGCGATCAAGGCATGCGGTACATACATCGTGATTTTCCTCGAAGCGTCAAAGACTCGTCGGACGTCCGGGTTTGAGCGATCAAGGCCGATACGTACATTGTGTCTGATTTCTCGAAGAGGCATCAATCACTCGGACCGTCCGGGTTTGAAGGCGATCAGGCCACCGACATCGTCGGTTCGCTTTCCCCGAAAGGCGTTATCTTCGTCGGACCGTCCGGGTTTGAAGCGATCAAGGCCGCGGTACATCGTCGTGTCTGATTTTCCTCGAAAGAAGCGTTCGTATCTCGTCGGTTCAGGTTTTAGCGTCAGGCCGCGTATATCGTCGATGTCTGATTTTCCTCGAAAGAGGCATCATACTTGACCGCGTCCGGGTTGGGCGATCATCGATGGCCTCTTAGGAGATGGGGGTTGTGGCGATGACCGACGATGGTGGCCGGCGGCGTGACGATAACGCGGTGGTGGCGGATAACCCGGCGCAATAACCGCCAGCGGATAGTCGGTGGTGGTGACGGTGGCGGCAGCTTATAGCGGCCGGCGAGGTGTGGCGGCAGCAGTAATCCTGGTGCGACTTCTGGCGTTAATGTCAGCCAGCGGTGGTTGGCAGCCGGAGTGTCAGCAATGGCTTCTACCGGTAGTCAGCTATGCGGCCAGCGTCAGTAATCAGCGGATTTGCAGACGGGATAATTCAGCGCAATAGCTTCTGATATGGCGGCAGTAGCAGCGTCAGTTCAGCCGGATGGCAGCAACGATGGTGGTAACCGGCGATGCCAGCGATGTGAGCTACGCGCAACGATGGTTAAGCGCAGTGGTCAGCGGCAGCCAAGCCAAATTGTCGATGGCCAGCGATAGTGGTTACAGCCGGAGGTAGTGTATGGCCGCAGCAGTGGTCAGCAATGCTGGCGGATGTAATCAGCGAGATAGCCGATAACCAGTCTTGATGCGTTATGGATAATTGGCCCGCGATAATGTTAACAATAGCCGGAGATGGTTGCAGTGATAACGTCAGTAATGACCTGCGATGATGGTTGCAGTGACGGCTCGGTAATGAGCGATGGTTCGTAGTTCCACTTAGAAATTGGATTTCTTGAAACTTCAATGGATGGTTCAACAGTTGATATAATCGATTAACTTACATGTGAGGTAATCGAATCCGGCGAGATTTTTGACCCATCCGGTATTTGTCAAAATACTTGATGGCGTTACGTGTAGAAGAGGTTGAATTGAATCCGGAGGATTTTGACTGTCGAGTTATTTGTCAGTGTTTCTCGATGGCGTTAACGCAATGGAAGAGGTTGAATTGAATCCATTGGGATATTTACCCATCCGGAGGTTGTTTCGAGTGTTACGATGGCGTTAACTATGTGGAAGAAGTAGAAGTCCACTAAAACCTGACCTATCCATGTTGTTTGTCGAGTCTTTGCTTTGGCGTTAACCTGTGGAAGAGGTTGAATTATCCACTGAGGATTTTGACTATACGAGATTGTTTGTCGGGTGTTTTCGATGGCGTTAACCTTAATGGAAAAGGTTGAATTGAATCCGTGAGGATTTTGACCCATCCGTTGTTTGTCGATTATGTTGCGATGGCGTTAACAGTAAGAGGTTGAATTGAATCGTGAGAATTTTGACCATCCAGATTGTTGTCGAGTGTTAAGATGGCGTTGCAATGTGGAAGAGGCCGTAGGAAGTCCATTAAGGACCTTTTGACTATCATGGTTGTTTTGTCAGTCTTTTGCTCGATGGCGTTAACCCGTATGGAAGAGGTCAATTAAATCCGAGATTTTGACTCATCCGGAGTTGTTTGTCGCGTGTTACCCGATGACGTTAACCTGTATGGAAGAGGTTGAATTGAATCTGTTGAGGATTTTTGACCCATCTGAGGTTGTTTGTCAGGGTGTTACCCGATGACGTTAACCTGTATGGAAGAGATCGAATTGAATCCGCTGAGGATATTTGACCCATATGAGGTTGTTTGTCGCGGGGTGTTACAGATGGCGCTGTATGGAAGGTCGAATTAGCGGCGAGGATTTTGACCTATCCGGGTTATTTGTCATAGTTTTCCGATATTAACATATGGAAGAGATCAATTGAATCCGCCGAGGATTTTGACCCAATCAGATTATTTGTCAGTATTATTTGATGGCGTTAACTTGTGTGGAATAGGCAAGTCCACAGGACCTGACTATCAGGGTTATTTGTCGAGTGTTTACTCGATGACGTGCTGGAAGAGGTCAATTGAATCTGGCGAGGATTTTTGACCCATCCAGGGTTGTTTGTCGGGTACCGCGTTAACTGCATGGAGAAGAGGTTGAATTGAATCCGGAGGATTTTTGACCCATCCATTGTTTGTCGAGTGTTAGATGGCGTTAACGCGCAATGTGGAAGAAGTTGAATTGAATCGTCAAGATTTTGACCCATCCGAGATTGTTTGTCGAGTTTTGCAGATGGCGTTAACTATATGGAAGAGTCGAATTGAATCCGGAGAATTTTTTGACTATCCAGGTTGTTTGTCGAGTCTTTTCTCGATGGCGTTAACGCACTGTGGAAGAGGTTGAATCAAACATCCATTTGTGGTTGTAAAGTTGTTCCTTAACCTTTCTTTTTGGTATTCGACTTCTAAGCGATAATCAATTAGATATCCGTAATATTGATTTGGATAATCTTTTGAGATTAAGAGTTGCCCCTTTTGATAGAATCTGAAGGAGCCAAGTTTGATGAATCTTCATTCTTCTTCGCCATCAAAAACTTGAAATGTTCCACTCGATGATGGTTTTGATCTTGTTGGAAACTTGGTATAAGATGAAATAATGAGAATCAATTTCCATGAGGCAATGCTATGCGTCTTAGAAAATCGATTCGCGGTAGAGTAAAAGTTTATGCCTTAGCCTTGTTTTGAAATCCAGCACACACACACAAGTATTTAAAGAGTGAACAAGAAAACTACAGAAATTTTCACGTGAAAAACCTCGAAAAGAGGGAAAAAATCACGACTGGCGAAAAGCTTCCACTATGTATCATTTGAGTACAAAATCTTCCCAATAACGGATTACTGATGTATATGAGAAAGAACAACGACTATGTAGTCGCGTTCAGTGTGGCAATTGAGTGATATGAGATGATGGCGAACAATGAGCGAATGCGATGAAGACGTCATGTTGGAGATCAGCAGAGGTTGGCGGCGCGAGATCGGCGGCGGCCGGCGATGTTAACCGTCAGTAAGCGCGATTGTCTTGGAGGATCTTGAGCTTTAGAGCTCTCCTCTCTCTTCAGCCTCCTTATGAGAATGAGGAAATTTATTTATGGATTGGAGGACATCTCGTAAATACATACAAAATCGAACCACCATCTGACGACTTATGATGATTCCTTTGATCATGATGTATTTTGTGTATTTGAATGCTCAAATGAAGTGAATTGTAAGATCTTGGGCTTGTTAGATCCGGTCAGGCCATTTTGACTATAAACTTATTTGAGAGATTTTTTAATTTAG
This sequence comes from Cymbidium sinense, assembly GCA_021442155.1. Classification (NCBI taxonomy): domain Eukaryota; kingdom Viridiplantae; phylum Streptophyta; class Magnoliopsida; order Asparagales; family Orchidaceae; genus Cymbidium; species Cymbidium sinense. The sequence continues at coordinate 182,025,316 of CM038220.1, forward strand.
CGATGTCTTAAAGTTTCCAATGATATTTTAAGTCTTGATCTCGGTTTCAATTTTGGATCAGATTCGTGAATTGATCTTGATTAGTGGAATTTTTGGTCATATTAACACCTAAATTTTTCATATCACATCAAAAATATCACTATCACAAACTTTTTTTTTAAAGTCAAATCTACCTTTTAAAGTTGAAGTAGTGAAAAATAAACTTGGTTTATGCATGTACAATGAAAGATATAAGATGCACCAATTATATAATAGATTAGATTAGTGAAATTGCACAAAATGATCTGCACAAAGGAAGTTTAATACTATTGTCCTAATTACATGATCGTGTCATGATATGACTGTGCATTAGAAACTACTAAAATCAATCATCAAATCATTCTGGATTACACTGACATTAAACAAGCTGTTCAAACTTCAATCACATCGCTTCATCCATGTGAACACTTTCATCATTTTGATATAACATTACCTGACTAAATCAACCTGAAACAGGTAATTTTCACTAAGAATGCAACAGTCAATCTTCTAGTAGCATACTGGACACACAAACTTGAAGGCACTGAACAATACCTCAAATCTCTTCTATACTCAAACATATTGTGCAAATCATCAGAATATAACAGATGCCATGGAAAAGTTGCAGTAAAGTATTACAAGGTGCCTGGTTATGACAGAACTGGAGCTTCCCTGATTATTAATGGAACAGCTACAGGAAACATTTACCCTGCTTACACTCGAGTTAATCACGGAAAATACGCCGTTAGCGACAAAAGAGCGCACATCGGAACGAGCAATCTTCTGTGGGATTATTTCTATACCACAGCAGGTGTGAGCTTTGGCACATATCATCCAGGTGTTGTTTCTCAGCTGCAAGAAATCTTTGATGCAGATTGGTATTCTCCATATGCTGTTCCAGTTGAATCAATAGCTGCTGCTTAGGTTTGTGAGAGTTGAAGAATGTAATGTATTCAGCTTGTTCTGTCTCTCACACAAATTTGTATGAAATTGTTGTAAATAATAGAATGTTGAATTTTTTATTTTTTTTATAAAAATGTGGAGTTAATTAAGTGAAGATTCTTTACAGTTTAGGGTTCTGTTTTGAAATCAAAATTTGTTTTGCAAAGATTTACATAGATAATGTCACGTGTATATGAAGAAGGCTAGAAATGATGCATTCTAAGAAGCAAATTTTTTTTAATATTTTTTTGTTTTTATTATTTTATGTTATTTTAGAAAGTATATATGTTTGATATATTTTTTAATTGTTTTTTTTATTTAAAAAGATCACATTGTTTTTAAAAATAGTCAAAATAAATTTTAGGTGTTTTGAATTTTTAGAAATAACTATCATTATTAAATATGTTTTATTTTTAAATAAAATAAAATAAAAAATAAAAGTGATCTCAAACAGTATTAGTTAAACGATGTTCATTAATTAGATAGGATTATAAAAAAAAATTCATTATTTGTCGGTTTTAATTGAATTAATTTTGAAGGGATTGAGATTTTAAAGCTGTTTGTCATAATAAATTTTTAAATCTTGTTATATTTTTAATCAATTATTTGACATTTTTTATGCTTTAACATTTGTGAGAATGAAAATTTTGAAATATAAAACAATTTTTGTAAGAGCTTTGTAAGTGTTTTTTTTTTCGAGAGTAAGAGACAATAAAGCTATTATCTATATCAAGAAATTAAAAATTGGTGAAAAGAATGCAAAATTATGCATTTAGATATAAGCACCATTTAGATTTATTTAAAGGCTAAATGGCTAAACTTCTTTCTAAGGGACCTCATAAATATTCATTAGCATTAATGAAACCATCTAAATGCACATTCTATCCTTATCAAATTCTAACTCTTATGCATAAGAGTACATGCATTTCAATTTTTACTTTAAGGGCTATTTGGATGCCTTTAAAAAAACACAATATAAAATGAATATAATTTATTTAATTTACTTTCAATTATTTAATTAAAATTTTTATAAATACATGAATTTACTTTTTTTTCTATTTAATAGAATAAATATAATATAAAGTATGTAATTCTTAAATTGTTAATAGTGACAACAGATTGTAACAAATAATAAACGATGACGACAATAATATTTTACATTTATCATTGTATTTAAAATTCACTCAAATCAGACAAATTTTTAATACTCCAAAATTAAGTTTTCAATATATTATAAATACATTATGTTACTTTAAAATTTTTTTTTGCACCATATTAGATACAAAAAAATTAAAATCCCCTACATTTACTCTACTCTACACTCAAAAGTCTTCGATCCAAACAACCCCTTATTCATGCATGCATCACCTTAATATACTTTCAAGCAATCACTAGCATACTACCCATTCACACACATAATTCTAGGCTACACATAATTTAATAAGCAATAATCTCTTACCACTTTATATTTTAATGATTGTTCTAATTCTTTGGTTTACCACTCATATAATCAAACCAAAGCTGAGGTATTTTAATGCAGCACAAAAAACAACTGATTGATCATACATTATTATTCATCACAAAATAAATTCAAAATTACAAAAAAAAAAAAAAAATCATTTTCATAACATTAAAGTTTCTCTTATCCTTCATTCTTCATCATTATTTACCATTCAAATATGTTTTAAACAAATCAATACTCTATTGGAAAATAATCAAAATAATTCAAAAATAATAACTTTTTTTTTTTTTTTTACAAATGAGTTCCATAAATGAACAATTCAACTCTGCGAACTTCGACATTTCAACTCATCCTCTTTGAAAAATACCAACAAAATAGAACTCAAGATAATGAAAGAAGGCCACAGCCAAAATGAAGCATAAAGAACAATTTTTGTTTAACTCTCTGAAGGAGTCTCCATCAGCCTAACAGTGCGAGGCAAAGTGAACTCAGCAAAGACAGGATAGTGAGAAGAAGGGTAGAACCCATCAATATTATCGTTCACAACTTCACAGGAAGCTGGAACTAATGAGCGTCCTCTGAAGAGAATCCAATCCAGATGCAGGTCCTGTGTCTGGCGATCCCAACAGAGGCAGAGAGCCCTAAATATCAATTTCAAGAACTCAACGGCTCCTTGCTTGTCTCCTGAAAGGAAAATAATAATAATGGAGTCAGGAGAGGTGAACATTTAGAGAACAATTCGTTATTGGGCTCATGTTATTAACTGAGTCAAGGCCGAGCTCGAGCTCGAGCTCTCGAACGAACCTTTGAACCCGTGATAGGTGTGTATGAGGGAGACGTTTTTTCGGGGGCGTTGGGCCAAGCGTCCCTCATATCTCCAACAACTCCATGTTCTCTATTATGGTGAATTACATGAAGAAACTATAAATGAGAAAGGAGAATGGATATATTTCTTCATCAATGACTATTTTGATGACCCCACCTAGTGGGATTAAGGCTTGTTGTTGTTGTTGTAATGACTATTTTGATACACAGTTAAGTTGAACGGATCAAAAAAGTGCACAAAAAAGAAAATTTACATACATAACACAATTCTTATGCATCTTTATATCTAACACTTAAAATTTGATATTTATAAATAAATCACTTTTTCTATGAATAAAAATATCCATTTAACTTTAAAAAATTAATGATGGTGCTATTTTTGATACACTATTAAAGATTTATGTGTTATTTATATAAATATGAAAGTTTAGGTGCTAGATATGTAATATATAAGAATTGTGTGCTGTGTTATTTAACTTTTTCTATGTAAATGGTGCTATCATAAAACTACTTTAAAAAATGAAATTTTACAATAGAATAAACACAAACTGCTAGAGTGATGTAATAAAAAATTAATTAAATATACATTAGATTAAGGGTTTTCTCATAAAATAATATAATAGTGTTTGAAGTTTAAAACCTTCATCTTTTTAAATAGATATAGAATGAAACACTTTATTCATATACAAAAAATAAATAAAAAAAGACAAATGACTAAAACCTGGTACAAGAACAATGGAAAGGAACAATTTGCTAGCATCTGCAATGAAGGAAGATATATAGGAAGTAAAAATAAAATCTATCCTAACTAAAAAAACTATAAAACACACGTGTAATAAGGTCAGCAACAAAAAAAAAGGTCTTATTAAAAAAATATAATAAAAAAACAGCAAAGTTAAAAGGCACTCCCTTAAGGATTCTAGCACCTAAACTAAGGTCCCATTGAGGTGTAAACAAGAAACTAGCCTTTTTGACATCTAATGCCTAAGTGTGAGCTCCTGCGGTGCTAAAACACTAACCCCTCAATAAGTAGGAAGATTTCCAACCACGCGATTGAGAGACCTAGAAAATATGCCACCTACCTTAACCCAATGACTGAGAGCTTAGGCGTCAACCAAGAGTTCTTGAATTCAAAGTTTGTGTATACAATGTATGTGAATTTGCGATTAAATTCTCACAAATATCCCAAAAAAGAGACCTAGGAAGTAACGTAATCCGTCACAAGGCACCGCAAATAGGTCCAAAAGAATCAAAATAAATCTATTATTTGTATAAAATTCCATGCAGTTTAGTCATATTGTGAAACGGGATAATAGTTTCAAAATTTTGCAAATAACTTCTACTGAAGAAAATGAAGTTCCCTTCTGAGGTTTAAAAAAAAATCAAACTATAAAACAGCAGAAAATAATAACCTAAAACTCTCTCTCTGAAAGAACCATGCAGGCAATTATACAGCCCAGTTAAACCAAACTGTAAACAATAATTAACATCAAGAACAAGCTGAGATACACATTTTTGTTCATACCTGGATCTCCCAAGAAGAAAACGACCGGTGGTTGATTCCTTTTGTGTGTTAAATCCTCCACAATAGATAACCGGTAAGTTAGGAGGCAAGGATGCAATGTGCTGCCAAGTGAGCAAGGCACTACGCCGACGTGATCGAGGGCTGAATTCATCAAGATATGTATTTACAATCTGGAAGCTGAATCCTGGTGGTTCAACTCTCTTAAGTTGGAATGTGTGGATACTATGTCAAAGAGACAAAATCTCGATATAATATCTAGGGGCTGTTTGGAATCACTTTTGTTTTATGTTTTTATTTTGTTTTGTTCATATTTTGTTTTAAAACAAAACATGTTTGATGATAATTGTTATTTTCAAACACACTAAAAATATCTAAAAATTATTTTGAGTGTTATTAAAAGCAATGTTATTTCTTTTTTAAAATAAAAAATAAAAACACTTAAAAATATAGTAAACAAACATGTTTTAAAAAACTATATAAAAATAATAAAAAAATAGAAAATAAAATTGATCTCAAACATCCCCTTAATGTCTAAAGGATATCCCCCATGTGGCAATACACGGTGCCGCTGACCCCCACGACATGCTTCCTGGAACAGAGGGTGATTCTGATAGCCAAAATGTACCACCTTCGAGAAGCTCAACCTTCATCGCGAAGACGAAGAATTTAGTTGTTGAATGCTTGATAAATCTTTTTTTTTTCCCCACAGATAAACAAAATTGTTTTAAAAGAAGTTTCTTGAAAAGTAAGATTGGATGTGCTAAGGGTTATCACCTTCTCCATATCATAGAAGATAGTACAGTGTTCATCTAAAGTGTCCTCTGATCCCTTCCGAGATATGCCAAATTGACCATAACCTGGAAATGGAGGAAAATTTCGAAGATTTGGCATCTATCTGTTCAGAGAAGTGATACTTGTGGAAAACTTATGGCAGTGTCATGTATTCAGTGTACCCAATTAAATAGGTTAGATGGAGGGAGGGAAATTGTGTATCAGTATAAAAGACATACATAAAAACGATGTCAGAATACTGCTGATTTCTTAATTCAATTACAGTAATGGATAAACATCAAGAAGCTAAAGTAAAAAACTCTATCCAGAAGATCTTCACAGAATAAATAGTAGCAAACTTGATAATCACTCTAGAGCTAAAGATGCATGTTTAAGCAAGTTTTGCTGGAAAGCTATTTGCAAAGACATTAAGTCTGTCATCATCACCAACTACAACTAGATCGTTAAAGACAAATAAAAACAGGCAATAGAAGTTATTGACAGTAAAATATAAATATTTGACACCTGAATTTTTATGAAAATGAATATACTTAAGTTAATGAAATAATATTGAAAACATGAGGAATGTAAACAGAGATCTTAACATTAAAAAAAACAAAGATATGAATTACATAATATTAAATTTCCACACATTAGACATGGCTGATTTGATTTACATCATAAGATTTCCAAAAAAAAAAAAAACATGATGTCGAGGAAAAGTATAGGGGGATTTCAGCAGAACCAAAAATTAGTAGTTTTAGGCAAATATGACTTTTAAAGTAACACCAGTATGCAAGTTTGTGTAACTTTGGTATTTATAACTTAATTAGAAAGAGCCGATTCATTTTTGTTTTCCTTTGCTCTAAAGTAGGAATATAAGTTCAATCACAAAGCTACGAATCCATCATGACCATGACTTCTTGTTGTTGAAAATTACATGGCCTTACCCCAAAAGAATAATAATGTTGGTAAGGCATTATCTTCTTAATGGAGGTTGGAGTTAACTGTTTTAGTAGAAAATGGTCCAAATTTAGATAAGGTAATATAAATTATAAATACGTTCATTTATGGAGAGGGGGAAGTATTTGATCTTGATCATACCTTGAAAGTAAGAGAAGAGGAATTGATCTTGGATGAAGGAATGAAGAGTATGAGAGGGACCGTTCGCCAAGATAGAGAAATGTCATTTTCATTCATAAACATCATACCATCCACACTATAAGGCTTATAATCCTTTCTTTAAACTAAGGGTTCATAGCATATAACTTAACGGGAAACACGTCCTAATTACATGGAAACATGGGTGTATATGTTTTCAAGTACAAAATAAAACATCTTTGGTGGTATTCTAAATGTAAATTCAGAGTATTTATACGAAGTGACATTGTGAAATGATAAGTTAATTCCGCATTTGTTTTGTTGAAATTCTTCAATATTCAATACCATAAATATTGAAATGGCATCCCACGAAATTAAGCAAATGAGTTGATAATCAATGAAATATCGAGCTTCACTAGTGTTTGACTCTTTAGAAGAAAAACCATGCTGGGCATACAGGTGTAAGTAAAAGTTATAACATGTCAATCACATCAACTAAATTGAAAAACTATATATTTCTTGCGCACTTCCCCAATTGCTCATCAACATCATCCAGTTTGTTATTATATTTAGGCTGCCATTGATCTCTTGTTGCTTTATTAATATCCACCATAAAAGATACCAATGATCCAAAGTAGTTATTGAAAGTTCCAAATTAAATGTCCAAGAACAACAAATCATCAAGCAAATAGCACACATAGCATGCTAAAAATAAGCAAAACAAGCTATCAGCACAAATAGTATTCATTGCCTGGTCCTGTCTTTGCTTTTCATTGGTTAAATAAATCAACCCAAACCTGTCTCTCTCCCTCTTAATCTGAGCATATGTAATTTACAAATGGACTTCATTTTATCCACAATCCCCTTGGAAAAATATTGATACAGTGCATTTAGAAGCACTCTGAACCTTAGAAGCAAAGCTATTCTTCTCTCTAGTTCTACAAACGTAAACGCAGAAAAAAGGCAGAGAAACTTTCCCACTAAGATTCAGTTGTCAACACCACAAGAAGATTAGGACCAAGAGTTAAAATCACCTGGCAAGCACTGTTGTAAGAACTCCAACTGCTGCTCGAGACCTACACCAGCACCCAACAAGTAAATGAATCAAAATCAACACAAATTACATTAACCAGATGCAAAATCTATTCTTAACTCCAATAATAAAACCTAACTAAATCAAGCACAGATTTGAAGTTAGACCTTGCTGGGTGCAGAGGATAGTAGGGGAGTAGTTGGCGATAACGCTAACACAGATCTCCCTCCTTTTCTCCCACGCGTTTGGGCTGTCCGGCGGCAGATCGCCGTCGGAGAGATTCAGAGTCATCACTGTGATCGATACGCTCATCCTTCTCCACCCTCTCTCACCAAACAGAGAAAGAGAATCAGAAAACTGGCAAAAAGGTTGCAGCTTTTACATCATGTCAGCCATTAGTCATATAAAATACTCCTCGAAGAACTTTTTACGAACAAGATCGTAAGGAGGCTTAAAGACCCGTGCTTTTGGAGCTTCAATAACCCTATTTCTTTATTCAGACAGGATTCGAAACTAGAAATTGATGAAGACGGGAGGGAAATCCGATGCCGTAGTCATGCTGCATGGACTGAAGGTAGTGTAAGTAAGATCGAGAAAAACTTTTAAAGAGAAAGAAAAAGAAATTTACAAATAAATCATACATTCTCCAAAAAAAAAAAAATCACTTTTACAGTATGTGTATTTATAATTTAATTATTTTTTATTTTTTAAAATTATTAAATTTATGTATTTATATGTGCTATGATTAAATTTTTAAAAATTTAATAAAAATAAAAATATATTGATTAAACTTTTATTATGAATTTTAATATTTTAAAATTAATTTAAAAAATTAAAATTGAAGGTGATTAATTTATAAATATAAAAGAATAGATAAATTTTTATGTAAAAATTTAAAAAATAAAAATAAAAAAGATAGAAATATACATACGGATGTACGTACAGAAACTTTTATGCGGGAAATGATAGACTGATGACAGCTGATCAATATAATATATTATTTATTAATTCATAATTTTTTTATTTAACAGTTTTAAAATATTCTACAAATAGAGATTGATGAGCATTTAAATATGTAGAAAATATTTAAAAAAATTATAATGTGATTACCATTTGTAATAAAAAAATTATATTATTATATAATAATTAAGGGATGTGAGAAGAACAAATTAATACAAGAATTCAAATCAAATTGATCAAATATATTAATTTAATTTTAATTTATTACTCTATGTTATAAGCTCAAATTAATTAAAATATAATTTTAGAAAGTAACTATCATGCATTAAAATTAAACCTAAAGATTAAATTTAAAGTAGAATTATCAATCAAACTAATTGATAATATTATTAAAAACTACTTAATATTACAACACACTAACTCAAATTTGTGTGAACGCGTGATTTAAATAATTTTTTTTTAAAATTTATAAATGGTCGTCATTTCTTCGAGTCTTTGATTCAATAGGAATAAGTAAACTTAACCTAATGTGTTGAATCTTTTATGTGAATTGCATATCCTATCAAAGATTGTTTAGACTATAATTAAAGTAAATGAAGTGAAATTAAAAAATTATATTTGATCAAATGGGAATTTTACAATCTCAATAAAGAATTAATTTCATTTGTCACTATAATTTGCCTTTAATTCATAAAGAATACTTTAGCAAGTCATCAATCAATAGAAAGATAATTAGTTTGTATAGAATTATTAATATTTTTCTAAATGTGCTCATCGCATTCATCACTTGCACATAAAATAGAGCCTTGCCGTTATGTGGCACAAATTATAAATAAAAGAAATTTTATATATATTTTAAAAATATGAATTTATTTAAAAAGTGCAAAAATCAGATCAAATATCATAAAGAAAGAAAAAAAATTTCAAAGTTTAATAATTCAATCAAAATTATATATATAATTAATATTAAATTATAATATAATTAAAATGATATAATAATTATATAATAATAATAATATTTATTATTTTAATTTATGATTCTTCATTTTTAAATATTTTAAATATACTTTAAATTTAAAATTTAAGCTATTATTTAAATTATTTTTTATACTTTTCATTTAATATTTTTTTTTACTTTAAAATTTGAATTGAATTTAAGTAAAAAACCATTTTGAACCTGAATTGAACTGGTTAGATGATCAATTTATAGTCAAACCGATCAAACAAGATCGATATAATCCAAAATTTAAAACCATGAGTGCACCATTAATCTTATCCCAAAGACTAGACATCATAAAGGGATTCCAGTTCATAATTGAATGATTAATTTACATGATCAGCTACGTGGAATAATGACTGATAATGATAATAAAAAAACATATTTAAAAACTTTGATTCATTATGAGACTAATAAAGCCAGATTATGCAGAAAAAGATACATTTCAAAATAACGGTCAAAAGAGTGACATTCAAGGAATTTTTGGATTAACTCTAACTTTTAAAAAATTATTGTAAAATTAAAATAGAGAAAATAATATTTTAAAAAAATTTATTAGGTATGTTATAAATATTTTTTTTTTTGAAAAATTTAAATAACTTCCACAACTTCTCTCCTCTAATTATAATTACCAAAATAATTTTTTCATCACAAAATTTTATAAAAAACAATTAAAATATTAATAACTAAACGAAACTAATTTATTTTCTAACTATTTTCTGAAAATCAAAACGATCAAAAAATTATCTCAAATATACCTCAATCAATTGATTTTCAAAATAACTTTTTATAAACAATGAGTTCTGAATGCAGCACTTTCTTCACTAAAAAGTTGAAATCCCATACTCTCTCTCTCTCTCTCTCAGATGAAGAATCAGACTTGATTCTGTTCATTTTGATTGAAAGATCTACATATCACCTGGTCATCTTGATCAAACTCTCAAATAAAATACTGACAATCAAAATAAATAGAAAAAAAAAACCATATATGTGCAAATTGCAATCTTAGACTCATGATGCAGCTAATAAAAATCAGAAATTATACAGAAGCAGATAGAGTTAAAGATAACAGTGAGAGCAAATGAAGCAAAAGAGTAAGAGATACATACAACTAATTTTTTTTAACAGAAAATTTTAATCAACTATGAGTTCTGAACAGGTACTGCAGCAGATTTATCAGTAAAAAGTTGGGATTTCATACCCACTTCTTCCCCAGATGGGGGGTCACAGCTCATGCTTAGAAGAGCTTGAGCAGATTCCAGTCCCTTCTCACCTCCAAGTTCCAAAACCTTATCACCAGTTGGTTGTTGTTTTTCTGTTTCTGGTGGAGAATTGGTTGAGAGCTTCTTATCTGTCGTAGAATCAGACTGATGCAGAGTTTCAGCTGTGAGAAGAGTTGTGGATGATGGATCAATGGCAGTTCTAAGAGACGGTACGTCGTGATTGTGTTGGCCTTCGTACGTAATCACCATCGATTTCGCATCGGTTAAAGCCTTTTCGACGTGTTTGCGAACAGGACAGCCATCGTGCGTGCACCGATAATAACTCCTGGAAGGAAGGCGAAAAGGAATAATAAGCTTAGAAAGAATGAAAGTTAAATAGAATGTAGAGCAGATTATCACTTTGACAGTTTATGGAGATTAAAATCAACTTTTTCTAGTTAAATAAAAAGCAGGGTGAATAGCTTCGCCAGCTGAGCACCTATTAGAATGACCTGTATCTGACAATGCAATTCTGGAGAAGCAGTTGGCCAACACCTCCTAAATTCAAGGTACCATGTCATCCTTCACCATGGGGAACCGTCAACTCCCTCCTTTATTTGGTTTAAAATTTGGATTACAATCGACGTCAATTATTTAGTGAGAATTGAGTTTTTTTTAATGTTGTTGTTCCAGTCTCCTATAATCCCATTATTTTCACATCTCGCAACACCACTTCATTAGTAATCTCCATCCCCATAAACATATCCTAAGTTTCACCCTCTCAGGTTTGTCTCCATCACTACAATGCCAGAACCCCAAACTCTTGGAGTTTTCTTATCCTCCACACTATAGCCTTCATCAAACACCCCTCATAAATAATAATGTAAGCTCCCAAGGTCTTTGCTCCTTGTAATCCAAGCCTTCATAGATTGGTTGTCTGGTTTCCCTCTCCAAGGCCACCACCTTTTATTTCTTCCACATCTACATTGTCCTTTTGTCACATACCCACCTTCACCAACGCCTACAAAATCTTCCCTCCTCTTAGCCACAACCTAACCAAACCTTAGTTGAGCCACTTCATCACCCCAAAGCCCTATAAATTAATTAACCAAGCCATAAACATTCTCAATTGCATCCCATAATTCACACAGTCACCACCAACACCTCACAATTACCAATCAAACGTTCAATTTCATCGTATGCATTATGACACAAATGCAAACATGGTGAATTAAATGCAACAAATAACCCTTAAAACATAAACCTAACATCTTATCCTTGCTAAACCTACCAATATCCCAACCAATCACATAATTAATGGCCTCCATCAAAGACCTAAGAAAGATCATCATATTAAGGTACAATCAACTAACAAAAAATGTGAGTAGGGTCAACTACAATTAAGCTGGAAGCATCCACATTTGATGACATAAATGACCCCAATAAATTTTTAGACTGACTGACTGATTAAAAAAAATTCTTTGATTGGTGTAGCTTTGATGATTTTCAAAAGATGTTATTTGTTAAGATGAAGTTGATAAGACTCGTTAAGATCTATTGGAGTAGCGATTTAGCGAAAGAAAAAAAAATTAGAAAGGACTTACACGAATTGAGATGAAAGAGTTGTTAAGGTCAACATGTTTTCCAAAGTGCCGTAACAAAGAACTTCATGGATAACTATTGACCTTCTGACAAGAGAACCTACATGACATTGACTATCTCAACACCAATAGGGATCTAGTTGCTAGGCCAAATATGCATAAATATTTATCAAAGCTACACCCATGATTGATAATTTACTAATAAATTTATCATAAATATTAGAGCTGAAATAAAAGCATAGTTGAGCTTCATGATCCTAAAACTTTAAAAGATCCATTTCACTATAGATTACTTATAAGGAGGCAAAAGAAGTTATTGCAGAATTTGAGACCTAAAAGTCATACTCCTTGTGCCTTTGCCCATGATAGGACCACATATGTTATGACTAAGTCTAAACCATCATTTTCATCCTTAAGAGCCACACTATTATGCCACCAAAGAATACCAAGGATGTTTTATGTTTTAAGTAAAATAATTATAAGAATAATTTTTATTAATAATTGAGGTTGAATTGAAGTCTCTGAGAGAAAAAAAAAAAAGAGATTAAGGATAAGACACCATTAATTGATGAGTTTAGTGTTCTCCCATAGCTATCATTAGATGTAAGTTTGTTTAAAATACTAATTATAGTAATTGAAAAAAAAAACTATTTCAAATATATGCCAAGAAATGTTGGACTAATTATAGATAGTGCCCCATCCTACTTCATATCATATCAAGTGGGTGAATAATACACACCACCTATTACCTCCACATGCTCAATTTCACTCAAATTCGGAAATTAAAAGGATGAGATTTGATTTGCTTTCATCCTCAGATATAACATATATTTTCTTTAAAGACCATGAATTTTTTTATATGAATGTCATCCATTGTAATCGGATAACACATGTATTTAAGCATAATAAAAGGTCCTCTCTAGACAAAGAAAATGGAATCCAATAAGCTCCAAACATGACTAGCTCTAACTCGATCTCTAGAAATAACAACACTATACCACTTCAATAGATAGTGACTACTCATCTCCAATCCACTTATCTTAGATGCATGCATTAATATCTCTCCGCTACTATTTATTTTTAATATCCTTGATATAGCTAGCCTAATAGTTTGTAATCGCTTGATGAACCCCTACATGATATGCTTAATAAGCCTTAACTACTGAGATATCTTTTTTTGTGTGATCCACAACCCATAATGGACAATATTATTAGATCACCAATGTTCGACTTCTTGTATTATACTAACCATTACAATTTACATGGTGTCATAGATAGATTACTTTTTAAATCACCTAATCTAGTTGATCTATTTTATCATTTCTATATGTTTTAACATTAACATAAGCATGCCACTCCCATGTTTCATTCATTTTTTGCTACATCCACTTGACACGAACAATGATGGATATGTTGCAATTATGTATCAAAATTGTCCATTGTTCAAGTATATGATAATGACTATACTTTATTTCTCGATCATGGCCGCTAAATACAATAATGAACCATTATATATTATATAAAAATATTGGACCACATCATTATTAACTGAGTTTGCCATTTGTCATGTTCAATAACTCTCTTTTTTTCACTTAATTTTTACCATTTGGAATTATGAAGCAATTGAATTGGCAAAATTATTGGTAAAAAACAAGGATCACCTTAGCATGTACTTTTATTTACAAGTTTATCAATACTAATAGACTTTCCACCACTTTTGCATGCCATGGGAATTCGAAGATGATACTTAAAAATATTTGTTTAGCCACATCAATTAAACATGGTAAAGCAAAACTCTTTCGTTTGAGGGAGAGTTAATGCAACATATCAAAAATGAATTCATGATATTTTGCATGTTCCCTATCTTATTAATTTTGATATATGTCATAATTATTGTAATATTGAACTACTATAGTAATTTGAGACTAGCGGCGGTTAGTAGTTCATTGGGTTTCTTAGTGGATGATCATCTTCTAGTGATTAACTTCATGCAAGCCAAAAATAACCTAAGTACATGGATGTGACCAAGGTGAGGGTGTGAGCAAGGTATACCAAATTTAACTTTTCAATGAAAGGAACCATGCAAAGCACATCCACCACTCCATCCAATGCATGTCCAAGATAGCCAGAGTCTAAGAGTTCTAATAGCTCCAACCACTGACCACCACCTCTTAAATTCAAGGCTTCATAACCCCTCCTCCATGTAGAACTACTAGCTCCCCTCCATCCTTTGAAATTTGAATAATGTAAGACCTTTAAATTATGTAAAAATTATGGTAAGATCATCTATTGTTGAATCAAAACTTGAGTAGTTCATCTTCTTTGAAGGATCTTGCTTGGTGGCTTGAATCATTGGTTGAAGATTTAGAAGCATGCAACCCTTCGATTCTTTGGTGATAATTGAGTTTTTAAGTTATCTTGCATTTTAATTTACTGAAATCACATTCAAATTTCATCTCACAGAACTTCAAACACCATTCCCCATCTATAATCTTTATCTCCATACTCAATTACCAAATTTTAGCCTCTCAAACCTATAACCACATGATAGAAGAGATGATTGGATCCACTAAACACACATAGGCCATAATTTTGGAGTACAAATCAAAAGCACTCACTGGTCCTTTCTTAAAATGCAAGTACACTCACAAAAATCAAAGTAAAAACCAAACAATCTCTTACATGTAAAATGATTACTACTCATAAAAATACTGGCCATCAAGACAAATCCAACTAGAACTCTCTCATATCGCCTGCTAATACTAAAATCCTACTAATATTTTTTCGAAAGAGAAATCAAAACTAAGGGCATGCACTCCCAAACAAAAACTCCAATCACAATCATCTAATGCAATCTCATTGATAGAAAAACCCTTGAGTATCACATTTTTAACACCTTCGACGTATTAATTCAGTAAAAGAATCTCCATTTCATAATCAGACAAAGAACCATTACTAGCAAGCAAACCATTAACACCTACATTACTGAATCAATAACTTGCAGTATATGAGCTTCAATACATATACAAGATTCAGTAACATCAAAAATGAGGTTAGTTACTCAGAATAGCATTAGTTAAATTTGACTACAATATACATACAGCATTGGCATAGGTTAGAAACTAATATTATTTAAATTTCTCATCTTCTGTAATGAAACATCTATAACCCACAGATAAATAGAAATATATTCAGCTTTATCTGATATAGTGGTTAATCGCATAGTTGTCTACAACATGTAAAATAGTGAAATAAACAAAAAGAATGAATCTTCAAGCAGCATCTGCAGAATATGCAGAAAATAAGTTGCTATGTCATCACAAGTAGAGATTTGAATTTGGAGAAAAGGATCAATCGTTAGATGAGCTTTTGGCTTTGATCATACCCAAGTAGAAATGAACCAACTAGTCTCTGCTTGATTAAGCTTGATTAAAAAAAATTGCACCTAGATTGAGGACTTGTTTGAGGTAACAGCAGCTACATTTTGTACTGCAAACCTCTTCTCTTGGCCATCAAAAGCTTTGTTTCACAGCTCAGCTTCTCTATCGAGTAGAAATAACCAAGTAAAAGAAATTATTAAGTTAACCCAAGCCCAGTTCCAACAAAGAGAGATAAAAATAAACAAGAAATGCCTCAGATTGGGTTTTAACTCAAATGAATGAACTAGGCCTAGTAAAGATCAAAGTTCAAAGAGACTAAATAAAGGATAAAAGAAATTAAAACACATTTGATATTGGAGGGAGGCCTAACAAAACAAACATCCGGTGATATCTGGAGAACACCCATATACCAATTAAAAGTGCAAAACTTGATAAAGAAGGCTAATTTTAATCATAATTGTTTAACAGGAGCACAATTTTTCCATGTTAAAGTGCAAAACAAACAAATCAATTTCTGTACAATAGGAAGGACACTGTGATATAGAGTCAGATGAAAATTTCAGATTTTTTATGATCACAAAAAGACAGTTTAATCAGAAAGCAAAATACCTAGGATTTGGATTTCCTTTGACAAGTTTCTGCCCATACTTACGCCATCTGTAGCCATCACTTGCATGTCCTGCCGCTGCAGTCTGCATAACAATTTTGGGTTGCTTTACAGTTCTGAAAACTGGAGGTGGGTTTGTCACTAGCCTGAGTCAAAATGAAGTTGAGAAATTTAGTGCTTCTGACAGTACTCATAGTGGCTTAGTCTAAGTCATAAGAGTTAAATCATTCAGTATTTCTAGCAGTATGCCAAAGAATACTTCAGATAATTATAAGCTCTATGGACTTGCCTTCGTTTTGGCTCTGGCTCTTCATATGGATCTTCAGCTTTAATAATGCCATCACCTTCGCAATCACTTGAGCAATAAAGCTGTTGTTCAGGGTTACCATTACTAGAATTCTGATCAACCTTAGCTGTTGAAGGATCTGATTCAACAGGTTCAATGCCAGGAACATCAAGGCCTTCAGTCCCCGCAAATGGCCCGCTAGATGGATGCCCCTTCTCTCTTGACAATTTAGCTTTATGTGGTTGTTCATGGTTGTGATGACCTCTATAAATTACTTCAGTTACTCGACCATCTGGGCAGCGCTCAACTTTTTTCTTAGCAATGCAATCAGCATTAGTGCATCTATAATAACTTCGAGATCTATCTGAGCTCTTAACCTGCTTTTGACCATATTTTCGCCAATTAAAACCATCATCAGAAGTTGGCTTTGTAACAGTAAGTAAAGATTGAGAATTTTGTTCAACTGAAGGTGTTTTCTCTGTCTCTAAAGCACCAATAGTTTCAGCAGGAGCTGGAGGCAGTCTTTGTTGAAGCGGAGAAGGGCTCAGAGGTGGTAACATTGATTGTGGTAAAGAGTTTTTCAGTGATCTTGATGGGGAAGGATATCCTGTTTGTAGTTGCATTTGTGCCTGAGCAGTTACTGTAGCCAGCACTGCTTGATGTGTCATGGAAAATTGACCCTGCACAAAAGAAGATAACGAACAGAGTGAACTAGTGCAATAAGAACCATATGTGAAAACTTCTCATGCTCCTAAAATCAGAGAAAATAATTTCCAGAGCAAGTTTAAGTTGGCAATGAAAGCTACAGCTTCCTCAAAACAATACCAAGTGGTGCAAACAATCTTGATGGCATATAAATGTCAGAAACTGGAGAAAAAAATTCGTGTGGGATGAATGGTTAAAAAACAGCAGAGGTTCCGCAAACAATTAAAAGAAGACTAAAGTGTCTCTCCACAAAGAATATCAAACAAAAAATAACTTTTTTTCTTGTACATCGAATTCATGCGTGGACTTTTTTTTTTTGGGAAGTAATGCTTATTCATTAAAGAATGAGAACCATAACTGCTTCTAAGTCTTTAAAGTTTAGAGCACTAAGTGGCATATGAATGATTGTATTTGAAGTCCAAGTCAAAGTTTTCGAACGCCGAAGTACATAAAAACGGAGGTAAGACAACATGATTTGGCAAGAAGCTTTTTCCTGCAATATAATGCCCAGAAAAAAAAAAAATGTAAACAGACGACACAAACTGCAGAGACCCCTAGCGACCGTGCACCTGACTTAAATTTGGAACAGGAAAGAACTGGAGAATACAGAAAAATCGAACGCTTTATTCTCCCCATATACCATTTCTGAGTTTCCCGTTCATCGAGATGCATAAAAAGGGTAGCCACAAAGTCCGAGGTAAGTAAATTTTTATTCCCTTCTGAAAGCTCTAATTATAATACGACTTGCACCGATCAAACAACCGAATCACGAGGAAAACTCTACCAAATACTCCAGCAGCTAAGTACCACCAACGTATGCGCCGAAATCAATCCATCATGCATCCGACATAACAGAATAAAAACCATGTAAAAGCTAAGAACCACAAACCGTGATGCCATGTGACTCCAACAGCGCAGCAGGTGCCAAGAAACACGGCACAGTGACCACCGGAATCCGGGGAGCATCGATCGGCACCGCAAGGATTGGCGGTGGGTGAGGGCCCGCCGCAGGCGATGCCATGGCCCCAGCCAGCAGCTGCAAGAACGAGCGGCAGTCTCCAGCGGAGGCTGTGGGAACAGCGATGGTAGGAGACGCAGCTGATTTTCTCTCGGCTAGGGTTTCATACGCCGGTGCAGGGAGCTGAGTGGCACCATCGACAACTCGATCGGGCAGCGGCTGTGGTCCCTCAATTTCACCAACACCGCCGGCTCTTTAAGCGCAGAATCTCCTTCTGCCTCTCCGGTGGACTTCTCACTTGAAGCATCGGTCTTCGCTTCCTTCGCCGCCATGGAAGCTTATGGAGGCCGATGGAAAGAGTAACAGAAACAACCGTTTCAATAGCTATACCGTTTAAATAAGTAAATCTCTAGAGAGATGAATGGAAACTTGAGAATTAGGGTTTGACGATGGAGAAATGGAAGGGACGACCAGAGCAAGAGAAGGAGAAGGCAGAAAGAGGAGGGAGTCGTGGTCGATAGAGGTCTGAGTGCTTTGGCTTTTGACTGGGATTGACTAGTGTGGGGACCTGACGGCGTTATAGACTCCGATAACCTGCTAAAATGATAGACATACACGTGGCAAATGAACGGAGTGAACCGTTAAATTGGCCGGCAGGGCGGTTTTTGTTTTGACCTCAGCATAGTACTAACAGCTCGGGAATCGGAATACGGTCGGAGAGGTCGGGTTTTCTCTGGTCCGGGTGGGCCCGAGGATAGGGTCACCCTTTTCAATTTCTTTTCTAAAATGGGCTAATTTAAGCAAAAGAGTTATTTTTATCAAAAAATTTTTTAAAATCTCATTGTTGATAGTGGGTAAAATTTTGTGAGATTATGAAATAGAGAATAGTATAGCTATATAATTAATATGACATTTAAAATTCTAATCAAGACTAATCTGATATCGAATCGAAAGCCAAGACTAACCGGATCAGCGTTTAATATATAATTAAAATTTTGTGATATCAATATTCTAAATATAGAGTGTTTATAGTCAACAGAAGCGTCTTGACGGGATCTAAAGCCTAAGATCTAATCGACTTCATTTGAGCATTCAAATACTTAAAATACATCAGATGATTGAAGGAATCATTTCGAGTCGTCCCATAGAGTGGTTTGAATTTTGCATATATTTACATAAACGTCACTCATCTAATCTATAAATAACTCCTCATTCTTCATACCGAAAAGAAAAGAGAGCAAGGCTTGAAGATCCACAAACATAATCGTACTTGACGAGCCACCACTGCCGGTTGCCGTCGTCGACCAACCATCTGGCCGTGCCGCCACCAACCATCGCCATCTTGCCATCTCATGGCCTCGCCATTGCTAATCATTGTTGTTGCTACATCGCTGGTTATTTCATCATTGATTTCGCTTATTACTCATTCACTGCGTAATTGCGGCCACATCGATTTTCATCATCATTAACCACTTCATGGTCATTACCGCAATCACCGGTTGCGCCACTGCGACATCCGGTTGCCGGCCATCGTTGGCACCACTACTAACGATTATCATCGACCAGATCATCGCTTCATCGCATATTTGCGGCCGTTATCTTGGTTATCACCATCACACCACCGACCATGCCGGCCGATCGTCGTTGTTCACCATCATCAATCAGCACAACAATTGCAACCTAACCATTATCGCATATGTTGTTCTGATTTGGATTCCCATTGTTAGGTTTTCATATACATTTTGTAATCACGATAGGAAAAATTTGTACTCAAATAGATATATAGTGAAAATTTTCGCTCCCCGTTATTTTTTTCCCTTCTTCGGGATTTTTTTCACATAAAATCTAGAGTTTCTTGTTCACTCTTCAAATATCTGTGTGTGTACTGGGTTTCACAACAAGGCTAAGGCGTATACTTTTATTCTACCGCAACTGATTTTCTAGCAAGCAATAGTTTGACGCCGTCTGTGGGAACATTCCCTTTATATCTTCACAATGGTTGACAATTTGACTTTATATTCAGAATAGCACGACCTATATGGTGAAAAAGATCTTACTCTCGGGGAACACATAAGAAGAATGAAGATTCATCAAACTTCAATCCTTCAGCTTTTCTTAGAGATTGGGGGGAAAACTCTTAAAAGATTATACAAATCAATATTATGGATATCTAATTGATTATCAGTTCGAGAAGCAAGTTAGTAATATTAATGAAAAATGCAAAAGTCAAGGAGCAACTTTGGCTACAAGCTCAAATAAATATTTTGATTTGTCCCTTCCACACAAGTTAACGCCATTGAGCAAAGACTCGACAAATAATCTTGGATAGGTCAAAACTTCAAACCTACTCACAAATTAATGTTATCGGCGAAAATCGACAAACAATCTCGAGGTCAAAACTTGGACCTACTTCACACGCAGTCATCGGCGAAGAATCTGATAAACAACCTCGGATAGGTCTAAACTTCAGACCTACTCTACACAGGTTGGCGTTATTGAGCAAAGAATATGACAAACAACCTCAGATGGGTCAAAATTTTGCACCTACTCCACACAAATTAACGTCATCGAGCAAAGACTTCATAAAGCAACCTCGATAAGTCAAAATTAACACTCTACTAGGTTAACATCATCGAGTGAAGACTCTGACAAACAACCTCGGATATGTCAAAACTTCGTGGTTTCGATTAGACCTACTCCATACAGGTTAACGCCATCAACCGAAGACTATAACAAATAATCTTAGATAGGTCAAAACTTCAGACCTACTCCACACAGGTTAACATCATCGAGCGAAGACTCTGACAAACAACATCGGATAGGTCAAAACTCCAAACCTACTCCACACAAGTTAACGTCATCAAGCAAAGACTCTAACAAATAACCTTAGATAAGTCAAAACTTCGCACCTGCTCCACACATGTTAACGTCATCGAGCGAAGACTCTGACAAACAACCTTAGATAGGTCAAAACTTTGCACATACTCCCCACAGGATAATGTTATCGAGCGAAGACTCTGACAAACAATCTCGGATAGGTCAAAACTTCGCACCTACTCCACACATGGTAACATCATCGAGCGGAGACTCAACAAATAATATCGAATATGTCAAAACTTTGCACTTGCTCCCCACAGGTTAATGTTATCGAGCAAAGACTCTGACAAATAACCTCGGATAGGTCAAAACTTCGCACCTACTTCACATAGGCTAACGTTATCGAGCGAAGACTCTGACAAACAACCTTGAATAGGTCAAAACTTCGCACCCACTACATGTTAATGTCATCGAAAGAGACTGAAATACCGGATATGTCAAAACTTCACACCTACTCCACATAAGTTAACGCCATTGAGTGGAGACTTCGACAAACAACCTCAGATTGGTCAAAACTTCGCACCTACTCCCCGCAGGTTAACGTCATCGAGTGAAGACTCTGACAAACAACCTCTGATTGGTCGAAACTTCAGTCCTACTCCACATAGGTTAACGTTATCGAGCAAAGACTATGACAAACAACCTTAGATAGGTCAGAACTTCAGACCTACTTCACACAGTTAACATCATCGAGCGAAGAATCTGACAAACAACCTCAGATATGTGAAAATTTTGCACCTACTCCACACAGGTTAACGTCATCGAGCGAAGATTTTGATAAACAATCTCCTTCATTTAATCCTCTCACTTGAGAAATGCGCAACTTACGTTGTATCTCAATCGGGACATGATCAATCCCAAGGGGACATAATCGGACATCTTCCATATAGGTAAGAAGTTAAGCAATACTTTGGCTAATACTTAGTATAGGTCAAAAGGTCCTTGGTGGACATCTCACGGCCTCTTCCATATAGGTAAGACATCAAATAATATTTTGACTAATACCTAAGATAGGCCAAAAGGTCCTTGGTGGACTTCCCACGACCTCTTCCATACAGGTTAACGTCATTGAGTAACACTCTGACAAATAATCTCAGATAGGTCAAAAATCCTCAGCGGATTTAATTCGACCTCATCCATACAGGTTAACGTCATCAAGTAACACTCTGACAAACAACCTCAGATAGGTCAAAAATCATCAGCGGATTCAATTCAACATCTTCCATACAGGTTGCTATCATCAAGTAATACTTTGACAAACAACATCGGATGGATCAAAATTCCTCAACAGATTCAATTAAATCTCTTTCATACGGGATGTTGTCATCAAGTAATACTTTGACTAATAATCTTAGATGAGTCAAAAATCCTCAGCAGATTTAATTCAACATCTTCCATACAGGTCAATGTCATCAAGTAATACTTTGACAAACAATCTCGGATGGGTCAAAAATCCTCAACAGATTTGATTCTAGCCATTCCATACAAGTTAACGGTATCAAGTAACATCATAGAGAATGATACTCTGAAATTATCTGTCAGACTTTCTGAGTTGTTCGAAGGATGGTTCCTAATTGAATTTCTCCATCATCTTGGCAGTTATCAACTGTTAAACAATCCATTGGAGTTTCAAGCAATCCAATTTCCTACAAGAAGAAGTAGAAACCGCGGCGCGCTCATTGTGTGTGCTACGCTCGCTTCCTTTCGCTCGCGCGCTCCAAACTCGATCGGTTTGACGAGGTCTATTGATGCCTCTTCGAGGGAAAGCGGAGCCTCGTCGTATGAACTATGGGTCTCGATCACCTCCAAACCCGGCTCGGTCCGACGATGACAATTGATGCCTCTTTCGAAGAAAAATCAGAACCTCACCATATGAACTACGGGTCTTGATCGTCTCCAAACCCAGTCGGTCTGATGAGGATAGTTGATACATCTTTTGAGGAAAAACTGGAGCCTCATCCTATGAACTACAGGCCTTGATCGCCTCCGAACCCGGTCAGTCCGACGAGGACAGTTGACGCCTCTTTTGAAGGAAAATCGGAGCCTCGCCATATGAACTACGAGCCTCGATCTCCTCTAAACCCGGTCGGTCCGACGAGGACAATTGTCATCTCTTTTGAGAGAAAATCGGAGTATCGTCGTATGAACTACGGGCCTTGATCGCCTCCAAACCCGATCGGTCCAACGAGGATAGTTGATGCCTCTTTCGAGGAAAAATTGGAGCCTCACCGTATCAGCTAAGGGGCCTTGATCGCCTCCAAACTCGGTCGATCCAATGAAGATAATTTACGCCTCTTTCAAGGGTAAACTGAAGCCTTGTCGTATGAGCTACGGACCTTGATCGCCTCCAAACCCGGTCGTCGACGGCGATGGCTGACGCCTCCAGGGAAAACCGAGTCAGATGAGCTACGAGCCTTAATCGCCTCCAAACACCTGGTGCCGACGAAGACATGCCTCTTCGAGGGAAAACTGGAGCCTCGTCATATGAGCTACGGGCTTTGATCGCCTCCAAGCCCACTTTGTCTAACAAGGACAGTTGACGCCTCTTTCGAGGGAAAATCGGAGTCTCGCCATATGAACTACCGGCCTTGATTGCCTCCAAACTCAGTCGATCTGACGAGGACAATTGACGCATCTTTCGAGAGAAAATCAGAGCCTCGTCGTATGAACTACGGGCCTTGAATGCCTCCAAACCCGGTCGGTCCGATGAGGACAGTTGATGCCTCTTTCGAGGGAAAAGCGGAGCCTCATCGTATGAACTACGAGATTTGATCACCTCCAAACCTGGCTTACAGTTGATGCCTCTTTCGAGGAAAAATAGGAGCCTCGTTGTATGAACTACGGGTCTTGATCGTCTTCAAACCCACCGGTCCCGACGGATTGATGCCTCTTTTGAGAGAAAATTAGAGTCTCAGTATGAACTACGGGCCTTGATTGCCTCCAAACCCCAGGACGATTACGCCTCTTCGAGGGAAAATTGGAGTCTCGTATGAACTACGCCTTGATCACCTCCAAACCCGGTGGTCCGACGAGGATAGTTGCCTTCTTGAGGGAAAATCGAGTCTCGCCAGTATGAACCACGGCCTTGATCCTCCAAACCCGGTCAAGGAGGACAGTTGACACCTCTCTCGAGGGAAAATTGGAGCCTCAATGTATGAACTACGGGCCTTGGTCGCCTCCAAACCCGGCCGATCCAACGAGACGTTGATGCCTCTTTCAAGGGAAAATTGGAGCCTCAGATGAGCTCTGTGCCTTGATCGCCCAAACTTTGTCGGTCCGACGAGGTTCAGCCCTCTTCGAGGGAAAATCAGCCCTCGTATGAGTCAGGGCCTTGATCAAAGAAAGAATGACCTTCTCTTAAGAATAATGTCAGAACTTCGCTGACAAAAGGAAAGAAAACAAAAAAAAATTATCTATTTTTACCCTGGTCCTTGAACTTCTGGTAGATAATTTCTCATCCAACGCAGACGAATACTAGAGCATATGAGAGTTGTGTCTCCTTACTTGACCATATGAGGGTTTTATAGATCCACAGGGAAATAGAGAATAAATTTTAAAAAAATTTCTCTTCTCATTATGACATTTAATTTAAAAAAGAATCATCTACTTATTATGACATTTAATTTTTTTAAAAAACTCTCTCCTCATTATGATATTTAATTAGAAAAAAACCTCTTCTCATTATGACATTTAATTAAAAAAAAAGCCTCATTATGACATTTAATTAAAAAAAATTATCATCTCTTTCAAGACTAAATATCTTGATAATTAATTAGTCAATAAATAAATTAATACAAATAATATATATAATTACAAATCGTAGTATAAGTAAAGTTATTTTATTTTTAAAAAATTAATATATTTTTGAATGAAATAAGTAATGTCATCCAAAAAAAGGGGAGCAACTGATATGACATTGAAAATTCCACTAATCGAAGCACGAATCTTGATGTCAAAAGTAATCTGGTTCTGAGTTAAGACTAACCTAGATCAAGCGCTTAAAATATAATTAAAAATTTTGCGATATCAGTTGGCTCCTAAATATAGAGTGTTTATAGTCAAATCGAGCGTCTTGACGAGTCGGATCTAACAAGCCTAAGATCTCCTAATTCTCACTTCATTTGAGCATTCAAATACTTAAAATACATCAGATGATCGAAAGAAATCATTTCGAGCCGTCCGATGGAGTGGTTTGGATTTTGCATGTATTTACAGAAACGCACTCCTCTAATCTATAAATAACTCCTCATTCTTCACATGAGAGAGGGTCGAAGCAAAAGAGAAGAGAGAGCTCTAACGCTTGAAGATCCTCTAAGCATAATCGTGGGACACTGACCGCCGGCCACCGCCGCTCGCCAACCACCCGTTAACCACGCGTTGCCACGCGACCTCGCCGCTGGTCACCTGTAACCACCATCGCCACCACCGTATTATTGATATTCATCGATCACCGCTGATCATTGCTGCAGCCGCCGGCCAGCTAACCATCGCCGACCGCCACCATCAACTACCACCATCGATCATCATCCATCGACCACCGTCTTCGATCACCATCATCTATGCCGGCATCATGCCGGCCATTTTGTTTGCCATATCACTATCGTCGCGGTGACCGCCGTTGTTCATCATCACTAATCATTATCAACACCAGCATCATAACCACTCGCCGATAGTGTTTCACCGAGATTCCCATTGTCAGGCTTTCTCATATACAATTCTGTAATCCCGTATCGAGAAAACTTTGTACTCCGAAACATATATATAATGAAAAATTTTTGCTGGGCTAGGCCCCATGATTTTTTTCCCCTCTTTCTGGGATTTTTTCACGTAAAAATCATTGAGTTTCTTGTTCACTATTCAAATATTTATGTGTGTGCTGGATTTCACAATAAAGCTAAGGCGTGAACTTTTATTCTACCACAACTGATTTTCTAGCACACAACATTAATGATGAAATCTAAAATTTTTGATGAAAATTTGAGTAATTTAGTACGTAGTGAAACTTCAAATGCTAATTCAAATTAAGCTAATTTAGGCTAATTTGTTAGAAATAAGTATGGATGATTAGCTTGAGATGCGAAGCTGATATAGTTATGTTTAAGTATGTAGAGTTTATAAGGATGTCGATGAATAGGGAACGAGACTAGGTCTTAATCTTGCCTAATTCGGCCAAGAGTTTTTGATGACGATGAATAGGTAAGGATAATCATTTCTTCTTTCTTTTGTGATATCTTACTTGTATGCTTTAGAGATGATCAACTTTCATGATTGAGTTTGTAAGAGCAAATTGTACACTCAATTATTCCTATACTTTTGATGTTTATGCTTGAGGACGCACTTCACCCCATCACCATCTTTGAAGTTAGTTATGTTTTAGAGCAATTCCTCTTAGACAATATATTGTACCCTAGTTTCATAAAGCAGTATGTCTCGACAATACTCTCAGCTCATGACATAAATCTCAAATATTGAAATTAAATAAAATTGTTGTGTATTTAAGGAAAAAAATTTAAATAATAATATTTATAAGATATATAATCATAAGTATATTAAAAAAAAAATTGCATCAATAATCTTTAATAATCTCTCAGTAAGAAAAATAAAATGTCATTGAATGCAAAGAAAATGAAAGACTAACTATGAAGCAAAAACTAACCTAAAACTCAATAGAAGTCTATATGAGAGCTCAAACTAAAACATAAATATTAATTTAATGAAATAAATAATGTTAAAAGGTATTCCATTGGTAGAGTTTATTACAATAAAAGTTATATTACAAGCTATCTATCATTTGTCGAATTATTATGAATATTAAAATGAATTTATGATAAGAAGTACAACATAACTGGCTGTGAAATGTACAGTTATCTATCAAATGTCGAGTAAATCTATCGCAAAAATAAAAATAATGTCCATAATAAAAAAAATGCATATCCTCTAATAAATAAAAAGTTTTATATTCATAGCTACAACATTAAAAGTCCAAAGACTAATAATCCATATATTTATATCATTTAATTTTTGGAGAGTTGGTATTAGGGTTGTGCATTATTAAGATAAAATCAAAAGCTAAAATTGAATTGATCTTTTTTTAATGATTTTTTGATTGCTAAAGTAGTGGTTCAGTTATTATTTGTCTTTTTGAACTTTTTTTTATATTTTAGATTATTGGTTTGGTTTTTTTAACTTTTGTAAGATTGATCAAACTAAAAAAATCAAATTGCATTAATATTTCAAATGTTAAATCATTAAACTTCATGAATTATAAATAAATACATGACAAGAATATCAATATTTATATTTTTCTTAATGTGTATTATTTAAGTTAAAGAAAATTATGTTTGTAATTCAAATCATTTATATTTTGGTTCATCTATAATCAAGTTTAACTAATTAAACTAAAATTTAGCTCAATATAATTTGGTTTGATAAATAATATGATTTATTCAATTTTCTAACTTTTACAATTGAAACCACTTGATTTAAGGATCATATGTTTGAAAAAGTATCAATGATATATAAATGAAATTTCAAAAAAAAATTAAAGATTTTGAAATTCCATTTATTTGATTAGACTATAATAAAATTTAGAGTACTTTCATCCATGAATCTATAATTCACAATTTAGGGTTTGTTTGGGGTATTTGTAGCATTTTGAAAAGTTTATTGTAAAGTTGTTGTGGGGAAAATAATTTTTTAAAAAGTTCAATTATTTTTATTTTTGAAAAATTCAAACAACTATTTTTTGACAGCTACTACACTATAATAATTCTGATTCTCAAAAATAATTTTTTATTATAAAATTTCTAAAAAGTAGCCTAACACAGCTATGATTATTTTTTTGACTGTTTTCTGAAAACCAAAATAGCTAGAAAGTTGTCCCAAATACATCCTTAGTTCATTTTTTGATGAATTTCAAAATTACCAAAATTTAGAGATTTCTGAATACACTGACTCACTTGACAATCATCGCCATTTTCGACTATCTCTATTATTAATTACAACCAAAATTATTACCTACTAACCCCACAACTACAACTATTGGTTCATCGTCATATGTTTTCTTGTCAATTTCAATATCCACCGTATTTTTAATAATATTGATTTTACCTAGAAAACAACTAATTGACTAGAACGAATGAGGTATTTTAAAATCATAAAATTATTTTATATTATATTTTGAATATTTAAAAATGAAAATATTTTAAAAAAATGACCCCTCAATTAATTTATAAACTGAATTATTCAAATTTATCAAATTCACACTTTTGATCATATTATGTAAAAGAAAATTGCAAGCTTCGAAAAATAGCCATGTTATGGAAAATATACCACTTCTAGAAATAAGAAAGAATTCACTCATAAATTCAATGGGAAATAAAATATATAAAAAAAGGCTTTTACATATACAATCATCATATTATTTTATATTTACAATTCAATAACCTTCAATCTTAATTTTTAAATTGACAATTAAATATTAAAATTTATATTTTTTATTTTTTTTTTTAAATTTTCAATGATTTGACTATTACACACGCAAATACATAAATCTAATATTTCAAAAAAAAAAAAAAAAAAAAAAAAACAGCATGGCTTTAATATAAATACACATATTTTCAATGATTGATTTGTAAAAATTTTAGAAAAAAAGAGGAGATTTATATAATATCACAATTTTTATACATTTACAAATATAATATGAAATTTCAATTTATATATATATAACATCATAATCTTTAATATTATATCAAATATTATCATCATTCATTTTTAAAAGTGAAATATACCTTTTTAAGTATTAAAAAATATTATATAAGTAAATATTTAGTTTAGATGTTAGATATATAAATATATAAGAATTGTGTGCATACATGTAAATATGGCTGTAATTGAGCTGAGCTGAGCCAAGTACTTATCGCATTGGACTTGGCTTAGACAAATTAAAAGTTGTTCGTGTTCGGTTCGAAGTTCTATGGATGTTCAGTTGGCTTAATTTTATTTATGTTCAAGCTTGATTTGTACTTGGCTTGTTTGAAATAAGTGAAAAAATATATATTAGAGTTAATGGATGAGTTTAAAATGAGTACTTAAGTTTTCTCTAATTTTTTGTTGCAATTATTTTCTTAAATCTCATATAAATTTTCCACACAATACACAATCTAGATTTTAAAAAGAAACTAAATCATAAAAAAAAATCTATAAGGGGTAAGCTTGACTAAAACATACATAAAAATCAAGAGTTGAATGTTTTGATAATCTAATGCATATAAATTAATAAAAGAAAATGGCACAGAGTCTATCATTTTTAATTATAGGCACATATTTGGCCATTTTCAAATTATAGGCATACAATCGACCATTGTTTAAAATTAATATGATTTTTTAAAAAAAATATGAAGGCACACAATCAGTTTTTTTATAAAAAAAATAATAAGTTACACAATCAGAATGAAATATTTAACTTCAATTTTACTAATTGAAAGAGACATGTTCAAATAATTCATTGAAAAATGACTTTATGTAATGACCAAACTATCATATGATATATACAATAGTTAATTAACATCTTCATATAATTAGCCAAACAAGAGACTAACATTAAAGGCCAAAATGATATCTTCATCAAACTAATCAATCATCGGAATGTTATTTGGCTACAAGATTGAGGGTAGCCTTACCTATGCCATTAGAAGACTTGAATTACTCTTAGATTTTCTAAGTATGATAATAAAGACAAGCACATTGATAATTTATACAAAAAAAAAATCATTTGCTAAATAAAGAAAGAATACTCTCATTATAAAGTCTTTGTAGAATGGAACCACTCTTCTCATTATCGAAAATATCTTTTAAAATAAACCTTGGCAATTAGCACAAAATGATTTATTCAATGTCATACCTTAGATGATCGAATTCAGAACTTGAGAGAGAGAGATAGTGACCAACTGGTAGAAGTCAAAGAGGTAAAAGAGAGAAGTTGAAAAGGAGAGGTGGGAAGTCGAAGAAGAGGAGAGAACGATCAGTTCAAGCCATGGTTTACCTTCGCTTTACCTCATGAATTGACAGAAAAGGATGGAGGGAGAGACTGATGAAAGTTGATAAGAAGATGAGGGAATGTCGGCGGAAGTCGAAGAGAAGATGAGGTAATACCAGCGGAAGTCAATGCCGAAGGCAAGTTACGACTTCAGCGCTTTGCTTCAAGGGATGAATTGACAGTGCGATTGGTGAAAGTTGATAAAAAGATGAGAGAATGCCAGCGGAAGTCAAAGAGAAGACGAGGAATGCCAACAAAAGTTGATACCGAAGGCAAGTTAGGGCTTCGACGCCTCGCTTTAAGGGGCTAACCGACAGAGCTTAGGGCATGAAAACGTGCGAATTGCGATTGTATGAACGCGAATGCAAGAATAAAGCCTCGCCCTAGCTTAGAGCTTTAAATGTTAGGTCGTTTTAATTAGTGACTCACCCATTTGGCTATTTATAATTAAATAAATTAACTTGTTAGCTTTAATTAATTTTTTAATAATTAATATATGAGTTTTTTTTAAATTTTTTGTGTATTTATCCTATAATTTATAAAACTATAATATCAATTATATTTTATAAATATTTAATTAAATGTATGATAGATTTTTTTATAAATTATACTACTAAATTTAGCAAATTATAATATTTTTAATTAAATTTATAATTTAAAAAAATTATAAGTTATATTTACTCCTATTTTGAAGATAATATATGAATTATTATCAAATTTAATATCAATTATTTATCAAATTACTTGTTGAATAATAAACGAGTATGTTCATGAACATAAACAAATAAGTAATATCGTGTTCATGTTCAGTTCATTTAACGTTCGAGTTTTCAAAAACTGTTCAAGTTTGTTTGTTTATTAATTTGAACAAATATTAACTGGCCAGGAGTTCAATAGTGCATTTAGGGCTCTAGATGTAAATCTCACCCAAAATGTTTGTGTGAATTTAAATTAAAGAGACTTTTACATATACTATCACCCTATTATTATATATTTATAAATTAATCATCTTTAATATGAGTAAATATATGAGTCTTATAGTTAAAAAATGATGAAGATGACTAAATTGTAAATGCATATATTTTAGGGAGTTCATTTGTAAATATCCCTAAATTAAAACGGATTTAAATCTTGGCTAAAATAACGATCTGTTGGGTGCAATGGCTTCGTCTGCGATTTCTGCCAGGTTCGTTCCCGTCCATTCGCTCGTCGTCCTCCTCACAGCCTTAATCACAGTCCTCTTCCTCTTCCCCGTCCTCGTCCTCATAATCTCAATTTCTTTCTCTTCGTCTTTACCGCCGTTGCGTCCTCCGTCTTATTTCCGCTGCTACAGGGATTCGGGAGAGGTTTCAAGTCAAATCAGCCTCAAATCCGTGAGGGAAGCTCTCATCCGACAGGAAGATTCCATCGTTTTCAGCCTCATTGAGAGAGCTCGGCACCCTTACAACGCCCCAGCCTACGACAGGTCGTTTTTTTGAAGCCTTCTGAAAGTTCGCTGGCCGAGCTCTTTGTAAAGGAGGCCGAGCATCTTCATGCCAAGGTGGATTTTAGTCTTCTCATATTCGATCTACTGTTTTGGTTTAGATTTTGAGAAATAATCAGTAAAGGGTTTTTTTACAATGCAATGGTGGAACATAGGGTTCTCTTTCAGTATTGTTAAGACTTTTAAGTTTATGCCTCTCAGTTAGGTTTAATTTTCCTTTGACCTCCAGATCATATCCCAGTTCATGCACCATCACATTTTTTTTGCTGAGTTTTTTTTTCACCTCTGAGTAAAATTGGTTATAATTAATCTTCTTTTTGCAATAGTTCTGTGTCCTAATCAAGAACCCTACAGAGCATTAGCTTTGTGTAGAATATGTTTCATTGTCAGTCAAATTAGCGCAATCAACAGGGAACAATTTTAAATATTATTGTTAATTGGTGTTCCTTCGTAGTATTGGATTGTGAAAGTTACTTATCGCTGCCTGAAGATACATCTCATGTTTTATCGTGATCTAACTTATTTCTTATCAATTCAATCTACATTTGTGATGAATATGCAAATATTAATTGCACTGTTGTTTTCCAACTATTACCAGCTTTAGAAATCTCTATTTACTGTTTATTATATAGATTGCTCTGGAGCCGATGTGAGTAGAAATTTATATAAATTTCTTAAAAAATAATCATGATAACTTTGATTGGCACTCTAGTTTTTTTTATTACTTTTCCATCAACTCAGCCTCTTGTCTGCTATCATTGTTCCTTATATAAATGTCCACCTAATCACAATTTATTTCCTGTCAACTCATATGAACAGATGTTCTTCCACACAATATCTTTTAGATTCACTTTTTTTGTTTTGATCATAAACCTAAAAAGTTTTACCAAGAATCTAATCCGATCTCTTTTTTAAATCTAAAGCAAACTATATCAACAAGGTAATTGCATTTTGTTTTAAAGTTCCCATCCATTTCATCAACATGTTGAATTGAACCTTGAAACATGGTCAGATATTTTAGTCTATAGATTGCAAGATGGTTTTTAGTGTGTTGAACTAAATGAGAGTGACGTGGTTGCCAGTTATCAACTCAGCCCATTCGTGCCTAAAGGAAATGTATTTGAATATGTAAACAACTTTTGCATCATGTAGATGTTATAGACATAAACCCTACAAATATCCCCATTGTTGACCATACTCTCATGTTTTGTTTGTGCCCTTTAGTATGCTTATTAATTAATATCATTATACTTGCTACATGATTTAATTGCCTTTTGTTCTTTAGCAATATTTTCCATAGACTCTCATGCTTTATTTTTTTACTTTTTTATTTATGATGTGGGATAAGTTGCAGTTGTGCCAATATTCATGTTAATTTTATGTTTGTGATTTTGTGATTTATGAAATGTTTAATATATATTATTGATGAGCTTAAAAATAGTATCATTAATTTTAGAATTAAAAATTGAGAGATCATCTTTTTCTAGGCTGGAAGGTATGAAAAACCAGAGGAGGCTCCCTTTTTCCCTGATGATCTGCCTTCATCTTTGCTTCCTTCGCATAATTACCCTCAGGCAAGTCTTCCCTCACTTTATTTTCCCTTCATAATAACTAGAATTCAAATCATATGCCAAGTCTTGAAAATAGGTGCTACATCCGGCTGCCGCATCTGTGAATATAACTAAGACTATATGGAATGTTTATTTCAATGAATTGCTTCCCCTATTTACTGCCGAGGGTGATGATGGTAATTATGCATGCACATTGGCATCAGATCTTGCATGCCTGCAGGTAATAAAATTAAATTTGTCTTGTGATCGTCAATATTTTTGTATTTTGATGCATCATTTTGAGCATAGGCCATATCAAGAAGGATCCACTATGGAAAATATGTGGCAGAGGTCAAGTTCAAGGATGCCCCGTTGGATTATAGTTCTGCAATCCATAATAAGGTATCTTATTTTTTATTTACTTTTCATATCAATTTGTGTATTGATATGCTTTTGTATGCCCAAACCATGCATTCTTTGTGCTTTTCTTGGATATGACTAGCATGATTTTATTGCAGATAGAATTTGATGTTCTTTTCTTTTATGTCAATGAATCTTGGGTTGTTAAAAATTCATTGATAACTAAGTGTGATAGAAATAAAAATGTTATGATGAATGTGTGAATGTTGGATGTGTGGCGATGAAGGGTCATATTGCATGAATTTCAACTTATTATCATCCCTTTAGTTTCTCATTGTCCAAAGCATCCAAATAAGATCATCAACTTTGAAGTTGATAGAAGATCAATGCTTGCCATTGTGGGCTTCACACCTATTTTGTGATTTTACGGGCATTCCTCAATCTCTTTGTGTGCCTTGTATATATGATTTGAAATGAGCCAAACAAGCTATAATTGATGCATTGGGCCATTAATAGGATCATTTTGGTCCCTTAGCGAACTAGATTGGATGAGATGGATCTTATTTTAAATTGATGTATTTTACAATGCTTGCCATTATGGGCTTTACACCTATTTTCTGATTTTTACGTGCATTCCTCAATCGCTTTGTGTGCCTTGTATGTATGATTTAAAATGAGCCAAACAAGCTAGAATAGTTGCATTGGGCCATCAATAGGATCATTTTGATCCCCAGAAAGCTAGTTGGATGAGATGGTTTTGTTTTAAATTGTTGTATTTATCTTTTCTTATCCTTTAGGAAAAAAAAATTAGTTTGTTTTTATTCTAGAAGTTAGCTTTTTTATTTATAGAAACTAAGTATCTATTATTATGGAGCAGCTGTATTTTAGAGAGTTTTTATCCTTTATTCATTCATTATTAATGCAATAGGAAAGTAGATTTTCTCCATATATTCTTTTTGTTGTCCTTGTTGTGATTGCCCCCTCTCCTCTTTTTCTTGATATTGGAACTATAAATCATCAATTATTTAACATTTGTGGGCTCCGAAAATTCGCCACCGATCTCTCGATTAAGAGAGTGGATTATGTGTCAATTTAATTTTCAGAAGGCGGATGGAATAGTAGATAAGACACTTTCCAGAGATTTTGCACTCATTTTGTGAGGACTTGGATCTAGTTAGGGTTTCTTATAAAGCAATCACCATAGTTAATTACCCTCCTAATCGAGAGAGAATTTTGATTAAGGCTATTAGATCGCTAAATGAATGAATAATAGTAGTATGTGGAACTTTGGAATTTGGATTTATGAAATTATTATTATAACTTAAAGCGACTGGTTGGAGGAATAATGACACGATCAAGATCTCATTGTTCCGTCATCCCGGGCTATCGTGGTCCCTAGTCTACTTAGTTAGAGGTGGTCGATGACCAAGGATTCTTGTCTGATCATGAATTGCATCGTCGAGACCTGTGAACAGTGGTGTTTGTCAGGAGATAAGTTTAAGTCCACCTTAGTTAACAGAGGGCTTTTATCCTCATGTAAATGATTCACAACTCACGAGCCATTAGAACATCTGCTGATCATGATCATAATATAATGGTGTCATTTGGCATCCGGTCGAGAACTCAGGTCGTGCGCATCGTATATCTGCCATGCAGCGCAGAACACAGCCATCCTTCCGACAGATTTATTGAGAGCGAACATAGTAGAATACTTGATTTGATTTTGACTCCTTTGTGAGCTTGAGTTTTTTTAATTTGTCACCTTCAACAAACAATTGCGGAAGGTGGGTTGGATTGAGTTTTATTTTAAGTTTTTAAAGATTGATGATTTTCATTTAAGCATTTTGAGTTTAATAATTCAATAGATTTTTCACTTAGATTGATATTTGATTTATGCTAATTCGATTTAAAATTTTAAACATATTTTGATGAAAGTATTCTCTCTAGTTGAAATCTTCATTCAAGATAGCCCTCATCGGGGTATTGACATATTATTTTGCTACTCTAGATCTTGTCATTTATTAATTTAATAATAGATGATCTATGTCATAATGACATAATTACTTCTCGAGATATTTTATTAAGTTAAAATTCTTATAATATTATTATTTAATTTTTTGGGTTTTGTTAACTGAGGTCCGAAACCCAAGAGTCAACCCACGTAGTATCCTTAGATATTAAGTTTAAGCATTCAGTGTAGTGTCGGGGCCCATGCAGGTGATTTAATTTTAGGGCTTTTGAATAGTATTATTTATTTTGATTGAGTTTTCATTGCAAGTATATAATATTTTGATTGAGTTTTCATTGCAAGTATATAATTTAAGCATTTTGAGTTTAATAATTCAATAGATTTTTCACTTAGATTGATATTTGATTTATCTAATTGGATTTAAAATTTTAAACATATTTTGATAAAAGTATTCTCTTCAGTTGAAATCTTCATTCAACATAACCCTCATCGGGGTATTGATATATTATTTTACTACTCTAGATCTTGTCGACTCTATTAATTTAATAATAGAAGATACGATCTACTGTCATGTGACATAATTAGCTTCTTAGATATTTTATTAAGTTAAAATTATTATAATGTTATTATTTAATTTTTAGGTTTTGTTAACCTGCACCTCGAGACCCAAGAGTCAACGTAGTATCCTTAGATATTAAGTTTAAGGATTCAGTGTAATGTCGGGGCCCATGCAGGTGATTTGATTTTAGGGGTTTTGAATAGTATTATTTATTTTGATTGAGTTTTCATTGCAAGTATATAATTTTAGATAAAATTTTAATAGTATTTCGGCAGCCTCCCGGCATCGTCCTCATATAGGGGACTACAACGGGGGTTGGGCCTACCCACTATGCCAAAAAATACATGTATGGGTGGTGTAAACACCACGACCGAATGCGTCATCCCATCATGCCAAGAAAGCCATGTATGAGTCTCTGAAGCACCTGCATGTAATACAGATTTCCCTGCCATGTCAAGAAAGTCGTGCAAAGGTACTTATATACTTGCAATGTCAGGTTAAAAATCAATTTTATAATTATGGTTGCATTTATATTGTTTATATGCCTGTTGATGTAAAGTTAGACATCATTTCGACTGACATCGTGTCCCACATGTAGGGAGCTACCTTGTATCTTTGGTATCTCACCATGCCGAAGACATGTATGGTATAAATATCACCGAATGCGTCTTTATCGAAAAGACGTATGAGGCTCAAGTACTGCGTAAAGCATTTTTTCATCCAAGAAAAATGATGCTACTTATACACCTACAATGTCAGTTTAAACAATAATTTTATAATTATGGCTGGATTTATGTTAATTGTTAAGCTATTTAGATCTCCTGGTGGTAGAAAAATTTGGTAGCATTTTGGCAGCATCTCTGCGTCGTCCCCGTGTAGAGGCTGCCTCGAGTATGCTGGGCCTGCCCACCACACTAAGAAAAACGTGTATAGGTGGTATAAACCACGGCTGAATCGCGTCTAGAAAGACATGTAAGGCTCAATATGCGCATGAAACACATATTTTCCCACACTAAGAAAGTCGTGTATGAGTACTTATAAACTCGCAAACAAGCACAACTTTCTCTTCGCGTCAAGAAAGACACGTACGAGTACTTATATTTTAACACGACTGACGAGAGCGGACATGCGGGAGCAAGTGGGGCACTCAGCCTTGAGTGTGCCCGTAGTGCGCGTGTGCGTGTGCGGCCGGGACGGCCAGCGATCAGGATCTGTGGAACAACTTCGGAGAATCGGAGGTCGTGAGGGCGTGTGTGCGTCTTGAGAGGTGCTTGGACGGAGATTCTCGATTCTACGAGGGCAGTTGAACGAGATCGAGAGAGGAGGGTTAGGCGTATGAGCAATTTTTTGGGTTGTGGGTAGTGTGATTTAGGGTTAGGTAAGGGGGGTATTTATAAGAATTTTTTATTTATTTAGGTCTAATTTGGATTTTCACGCCGATGTTATCATATATGCAATATATGTGTTGATCTTAGGTTATTCTAATGTTCCGCAACGACCAGCTTTAGCGTGATGAGCCGTTTGGTTCAAGTCGGGTCAATTTTAGCTTAAAATTGCGATTCGAGCTCCGACGCCGCTTCGTCCGAATTGAGCGCGAACAATCTCATTGAATGGTTTAGACTTTTCAACACTAATGACGCGATCAATTTCGTGAACGAAAGTCGTTTGGGCATCGTCTTCCGATATCGATATCGTGTCGGCGGTGACCATCGATCGATCGGCCGTCAGTTGTGCGGGGATGTATATTACGATCAATTTCGATGTTACACATATGCCGAAATCCGTTAATTCGAGTCATTTATTTGATTTCGATGTTGCATTTACTCCGATTTCCGCTTTGAAGTTCGTCGAATTCATCCTGTGAGCTCGACTTGACTTATGACACATGCATGAAGGACAACAACCATTATACAAGATAATTAAGAGAATAGCTTGGGAATAGACAAGACCATTTAATGCTACAAAATAGCGAGGAGAAAAGTAGTATAGAAATATATTTGGATTGAAAATTTTGGCTTTTTGAGGTTTGAATAGAAAAAGGAAAATTTCTCTATTATTCTAAACTTTTGGATTTTTTTTGTAACTCTTTATTTTTGGGAGAACTTCAAGTTTGGGATAATTTTTTTTATATTAGAGTCTAGTTATATATTGTGGGAAGACTAATTTAATCAATGAAGAAGTCAATGTGGCAAATGGATCTATGATTGATATTAGATTCAATTGGAAAACATGTTTTGAATCAAAATTTAACACAAAAAAATGATGGGGCTCTTCCTTAGGCAATAACAGCCACAGTGGCACTGAGGCCACAATGGCACTGAGGCCACCTCAGTCATTTGAATGGGATGCTTCTAAAACTAATGAAGTAGATAGATGTGAATGATAGTCTCTCTCTTTCTTCAGATCTATGACTTGAAGATCATGAAAGAAGAGCAGTTAGCATTGATGATAATGATTGAGAGATGCTATTGTAGATTGATGATGATGAGAGAATGATCCAGTTGAACATGGTTACCCTCTTAGACCTCAATTTTCATTCAAACTGCACACAAAATTGGAGGATCAATTAATGTTGTCAAGCTCAACTGTTGGATCAAGCATTTGGAGGCATATCTTTCCATTTACAAATACACAAATGAGCAAAAATCACTTTACTCGGTTAAAAATCACTAACCATGCCTCATTGATATGATGGAATGTGGAGGTTCTGAAATTAACGACAAAATTTCAAAGGATTATTGCAAGAAACCTAACACATGAAGTGGATGATATATCTACAACTATTCAGCTTGTGATCAAATATGAAAGGGTTGCATAGCTAGTAAAAGAAGCATAAAATTAAGTAAGGTGTTGCGAGGATGCTTAGGTGGAAGAGTGGCTTTACTCTTGATAAAATGCTAAATGAATATATATATGATAAGGTTGAGTAGCTCTAGTGATAGATAAGAAATGAATCTCGGATCTATTGTTCAAAATAATGGTGAAATAAGTGGGGATGTTATTAGTAGAATTCAAGTTGGATGATTGAAGTGTAGGAATGCATCTGGCTTGTTTCACATTGTGGATGATTTTTACTCTCTGATTTGTACTTTCTTTATTGTGGACAAAGCTATTTCTTTTTTGATTTGGATTAATTCCTTATTAGACAATAATTCAGCTCACTATTTTCCCCTGATCTGCTATTATCAACAGGCAATCGTTTAGATTCTTCCTTGAGACAGCAAGTTTTAGTTGTTGTTTCTTGATATGGATTGCTATAAATAAACAAAGAAGTTATTCTTTGTTATCTAGACTAGTGGTTAGGCAGCATCATGCAAAAGTAACAAAATAAAGTCAACAAACAACTTCAACTTAGTAGCAACAATAATTGAAACTACAAGAGATGCTGCAATAACTCGGGAATTCTATGGTGGTGTTTGGAGTTGTAAGATTTACTAATGAATGAAAGCAGAGATAACAGTAAGGGGTTTGTGGAAGAAATACTGGATTTAAGTGTTTAAATTAACAAATTATGATAAGGTTAAACTTTGAAGTTTAATCCATGCATAAATAAACTCCACCAAAAGAGGAAAACCCTATCTATAATTAACTAGATAAGTTCAAACTAAATGACCATCGCACTAGCCGCAACCTTTGTGTTTTCCACATGTATTCATTCGCAATAAATTCTATTGTTGGGTCACACTCAAAATATCTCTCGTACTTCATCCCATCCATAATAATTGCGGCATCCATCATATCTATCTCTTCACATTTGTTGTGACCTTTGCTGCTGCCCCTATGGTTCCACTGAATGAGGTTCTTGCTTCCTTGTGCTTCGTTCCTCCTGGTACATTTGTTTGTTGTTGTTTGTCGCAATCGAGTTTTTCTACGATTGGACATACTAGTTTTCCCTGATTTAGTTCTGCTTTCATACTGTTTTCTCAATTCAGTTTATGTGTTATTGTTGTATTTAATGGCATTCCACCCATGCCTTCCTTTATGCAACCAGATCATTATTATAAATGATCTTATTGACATGAACTTTTTTTAGTTGTAAACTTCTACATTGGGTTAGGTCACATAGTTTCTCGTGCTTCATCTTGCATCCGCCATGCTGGTTGCATTCGTCATGCCTGCCATGACTGCACACCTTTAAGACTTTACAATTGTCACGTGTATTCATTGTTTGCAAGAAACCTCATGTTGTGTCGTGCCCTA
This sequence comes from Cymbidium sinense, assembly GCA_021442155.1. Taxonomy (NCBI): domain Eukaryota; kingdom Viridiplantae; phylum Streptophyta; class Magnoliopsida; order Asparagales; family Orchidaceae; genus Cymbidium; species Cymbidium sinense. The sequence continues at coordinate 182,065,724 of CM038220.1, forward strand.
AAGATTCCTTGTGCTACTTCTTGCTTGGCATACTTGTTAAACCTGTTACATGTGTGGCACTGCGACCTTCAAGCTTGCCACATCCATGGTTTATGTGACCTTTTGCCTCATCTCTCTCATTGTGTCTACATGTTGTTGTCCATCACCATCATGCATTCTTGGTGTTATTTGTGCTAATACGCCTTCATTTTCCTTTTTTACATTCATAGTTTTATTTTAGGGTGCGTTTGAGATAGCTTTCTAGCTGCTTAACTTTTCAGAAACAACTAAAAAGTAACCACAACTGCGTTTGACTATCTGCTTTTTTGTTTTTTTAGAAAGTTTTGTGATGAAAAGATGCTTTTGAGAATCAGAGTTATTAGAGTGTGGTGGCTGTCAGAAAGTTGTTGTTTGAATTTTTTTTAAAAAATATATATTTGTAACACACACGACAGCTTTTCAAAAAACTACTTTTCCTATTACAATCAGCTTTTCAAAAGCTTTTATCTAAAATAGTCTAACATATGTGTTATGGGTGGCTTTGATGGTGTCAAATCTTTACCTTTTCTTGTAGAGCTTGACTTTCATTGCCCTTATTGGGGTGTCTTTGCCCTTTTATCGCTTTTGACTCTAGCATCGAGGCTCTTGTACTTTGTCTTCACTTACTAATCTCTACCATTCATCTTTTCTTGAAGCTTTGGTGCTTGTTGATGTCCCAATTGCTCCTTCAAGCTAGATCTTCTAGATGCTAGTGCTCTAGCTCCCATGATAGTTCTTTCATTTTTTTTGTTTGTTGATACTATTAAACATAAGTATTCTTTGTAGTTAGGGGTGCATCCTGGTTAGTTTAAATCAAAAAAAATCACTAACATTATTTGGTCGGTTTGGTTCGGTTTGCAAATTCACAATTCAATTTTTTTTTAAATGCTAAGTTATTTGGTTTTAAAAGTCGGTTAAACTGAATAAATCAAATAAACTAAAATATAATTAAGAAATTAACTACAAGTATGTAATTTTAGTTGTAAATATTTAGCTATTTGTATAAATAGATAGATTTTTATTTTCCTAAGAAATTCTTAATGTATCAAATTTCCTAGATTGTGTTTCAATTAATTAATTCATAAAAAATAAATTTTATTTTTTTTATATGTTGTTTGATTTAACCAAAATTTGAACCAAATAAACAAATTTTAATTTGGTTGATTTTATACATTATTTAGACAGTTCAATTATTTTAAATTATTTTATTCGATTCATTTAGTTTAACAAAAAGTTGACCGAACTGATCAAAGGTGCATTTGTAGTTGAATTTGTCTTTTAGTTTACCTTTCTTTCTGTCAACATGGCATAGACTTTATGAGACACAAGTCACTTATTACATTTCAGGATAAATACTCTCTTATGTTTTTTTTGAGGTACAGATTTTTATATACTTTGGTTGAAAAATTTATCTTTGGTCATCGTAATTTAGAGAATATTCTCATCTTCATTATTTAGTTTTGTTTGATTGGGGATTTCACTGTTAGATTTCTTGATTTTGATCATGTAAATTTTAAATTATTTTCAGAAACAAGTTATTCATGGATTTTCTCTCAATGTTTCTATTATGCAAATGGACTATTAATGTACATGCTAATGTGATATTTATATTTGAGTACTTTTCTGGAGCCTTATATTACTATCGTTTGGGTTGCCATTTCTCACTTATGTCTATTACATCAATCAATCTACACTATACCATATTCTTAAAAAATCAATACAAGTAAATTGTGATACCAATCAGACTCCTATCCCTTCTATGGTTTAGGTTCTTGTTAAGATTGATGTGTTACCTTCTTTGGCTTGTGAGGTATGGTTTGACACTTAATCATGTGATTATTGGTTAAAGTTGAAATTTGAGGTGTTGGCCTCATATTGTAGTCGTGTTACAAAATCTTTATTTCTGTTTAAGGCACTCCTAAAATTTTCTTCTAGGGGTCTTATTAATGGGGATTGCTCACTTAAGCTGTTTAGGATAATTTTGCTTTTCAGAAAACAACCAGAAAATAACTAACAGTTAGTTTTTAGCTTATTTTCAGAAAATTTTGTGGTGAAAAGTTGATTTTGAGAGCATTGAATTGTGGTGGTTGTTTGAATTTTTCAAAAGATAAATATTTATAATACATCAATTTTTTCAATGAGCTACTTTCACAATTTTACAACCAATTTTTTAAAAAGTTATATGTCTCAAGCAAACCCTTAGACCTTAGTCATGGTTTGAGCTCACAAGATGTGCAATTAATTTTCATGATTAAACAGAGCTTTGTAACATGCTGGGCGATGCTCTATTTGTCTTTATTATCTCGAGATGTTCTATATACTCCTTCAAAATCTTCTCTTATTGTGACTTCCGATGCTACTATTGGTTTGTTTTAATGGTAGCTACCTCCCTACTCCTCATCTCTAGTTTCACCAAACATTTTGTTAGGCCAACTGATACTTCAGGACCCATTTTTGTGAACATAATGTGTCAGCCTCTTACTTTTCTTCTCCTTTTGATATTTCTTTTATGTTTTTCAATGCTACTTTGATGAATTTTTGATGTAGAGGCTTTCTCAGATCTATCAAAACTTTGTCCATTTTAATGGATAACATAATATGTTTCAGCTTGTGTTTTCTCATGGAGGCACATATTGAAGAATATATATTTTTGCTTCATTCTCTCAAGTTTTTTTACTTTTTAAGCTCTCTTCGTGACTTTTGGTATTCTCGATCTAATAGTTTTCTGAATGTGAACGTATTTCTTTCTTTGTCGACGGATATTAATTACTTTTTTTAAAGTTATCTTAATTCAATATATTTTGTTTTTTGTTTTTTTTTTTGTTTATGTTGGCAGTTTTTTGTGACAACTTGCTCACGTAACCTTTTCAATTCGTGGTTATAAAATTTCATTGCTTAAAAAAGTTTAAATTATATGTAATTTTCACAAAAATTATTTTAATATGAATTTAATTTAAAATAATTTTTTTTGAAAAATATTAAAATTCATCCTTACCTTCCATAGCATTGATCTCCCTTATGTTGTATTTGACTGATGATCCTATCACACCTATAAGTTTATGTTAACATCCTCTTCAATCTCAGAGTGTAATCTAAGAGTCAGTCATCATTATTAATTTTTTTGAGGAATTAAATGTTGACCTATAAATAATTTTACTTAATTAAGATATATTGAAATCAATTTAGATGTCAAAAATGAGAGTTAGAAAATATCTTATCTTGATGATGATTGAGATATTCATCAAAATCAAATCATGTGTGTTGAATATCAAAATCAATTAAAATTGATATTTTACATCGATCAATTATTTAATGAAGGAAAATAAATAGAATAAGCAATTTCATACATATTGAAGTCGAGAGTCCCTTTTGAAGGATCTCTTTTTTTGAAAGCAGTTATGCATCGTAGAAATCTTTAAATAAGATATTATCGCGTCGATTTTTGATTGTGGACAAATGACGCCAGTGCGATGATGTAAATTAATCTTAAATTTCTTTGATCAATTTGACATGATCCGATTAAAATATTAAATATTAATAACATCAATTTACTTTGAGCGTCATTCGTTAGATTAATTTTGATGAATTTTTCACATAGATATGATGAAAATAACTAAATTCAGATATTTATTTTAATATTATCCGAATATTTCAAAATTAATTCAAGAAAATTGGGGTATAAATTATTTTTAAAACATTCTCAATTTTTTTCAAATTTTTTTTGAAAATCTTGCCTAAATACATGAGGAAAATAATTAATCTGCATTTAAGAGCCTCACACATCTTAATCTCCTTCACTGCTGACCGAAGAGCTGTATCTCGGCTCAAAAAAAAACTCCAACAGCCGGACACTCCCAGGCGAGCGCCGCAAAACTCCGCCTTCTCCCTTCCTCTCGGCCGAACGAGCCGTAAGCACCATTGCCTTCGTTCGATTTCTTCCGGATCGAATCAGCGCCGCAAGTCTCTTGCTGACCTACTCCTAGCCGAACGATCTCCTCTTCGATCCTTACGTTCGTCCATCCGCTGCTGCACCTATCTTTTGTATCTACTTGAAACAGAGAAGCTCTTCCGGCTATAACGTCATCGTTGGAGGCCCATTCAACCCTTCCCTGGCATATATTCGATCATTTCGCCGGCTTTCTTTTGCCTTTGCTTTCGAAGTGTATTGGTGGAGTTTTTGTTTAAGGATACGGTGGGTTCTCTTCTGTTATTTTTGTTTTGGAGGATAGTTGAGACAGATCATGAAGGCCCTGCCGGCGAATGGTTTCTTCGCCAACAGCTGTCAGCCAAGTGGTTATTTCCCTCAAGGCCACATCGAACAAGTGGAAACTTCAATGCAGAAGGAAATGGATGCTATTCTAGATTACCTGTCACTTCTAAATTGATCTGCTTGTTTCACAATGTCATCGTACATGCTGATGCTGAAACAGATGAGGTTTTTGCTTAAATGACACTTCAACCAGTTGATAAATATGACAGAGAAGCATTGATGGCTTTTGAAATGAGACTCGAGCAAAACAAGCAATCTACCGAGTTCTTTTGCAGAACGCTTATAAGCAAGCTAGCACTCATAGAGGATTCTCTGTTCCCCGTAGAGCTGCTGAGAAGTTATTCCTGCCTCTAGGTTTTACGTTGCAACCGCTGGCTCAAGAGTTAGTGGCCAGAGACTTGCATGCCATATCGTGGGCATTTTGACATATCAAGGTGTTTGAAGACTCCGTTATGCTCAGTAGAGCTAATGGGTAGAAGACTGTGGTCATAGCATTTGAGACATTGCCATTATCTTGTAGAGGCGGCGGGAGAATAGACTCCGATCCCCAAGTCGGAAGATCTTGAGGAGGTTCAAATTTTTATGAGGACTTAATTAATTTAACGTAAAATAAACTCTAAGCTCAAAATTAAAATCTTTAAAATTATTTGAAGACTTGTATATGATAGAGCATAAGTAAACTATAGTATGAAGATCTTGTTATATTTGGGAAATTTGCGAAGGTCGAATAGCTCCGTCTCCCCACGGGAGACTGAGGCTGTAATTGACGAGAATTTAATTAATTTAACGCAAAATGAACTCTAAGATTAAAATTAAAATCTGAATTAAAATTGCAGGTGTTTAAAGATCCATTATATTCATGAAATTGCAGTAGAGAACTGTAGTGTCAAGACATTATCTTTCAGTAAATAAGGAATGTCGAATAGTCCCGATACAATCCCTACGGGGAATGGCAGTAGAAGGTTGTCGAATTTTGAATTGACAGGAGACTTAAACAAGAACAAATAAAAGTGTTGATTAGTTTAAATTGAATTTATTTGAGAATGATAAATTAAATAATAAACTTACATATAAAATTCCAAAAGTCTTTAAATAAAAATGATCTTACAGGGGACTCGATGACTTGTTGACGATGATAAATAGGATTTTCAATGAACTTGAGGGTTCGTCTCCTAACAAAAATAAAATTCAAGTAAAGCTTCCGGTGATCTTGATAGTTGCCTATGAGTACAAATAAAATTTATGGATTGTGCTATATACCACATCAAACGAATTATCTAGAGAAAAAAAAGAAATTGAATGAGACTTGTGATGAGCCTACGAGTGTCTCAACGATCACGAGCTAAGTTTCATTGAAATTTAAAGAACTCAACGAGCTATGAACTAAATGCAAACAAATGAATATTAATCTAAATAATTGAACAAGAGTGAAATTAACCATGGCGATTCAAACAAACGCGAAGGCGTAAATTAAGGAACTCGAACTCATGCATTATGAAGTGAGCTTATAATTAAATTCATTATCTCCAAATGTGTGCAAATAATCAAAGTTTTCAATGAAATGAAGAGTATATGCAGCACGAGGTAATCATATATTCAAATTTATAGTATTGAGATGCATATAAATAAATTAATGGGATGAGCTTTGCATACATTATCAAGTATGATTAAAATTTAAATTTAATACCTCAAAAGTGTGCAAACATTCTTAAATATACACACATGGGTCCCGACACTACGCTGAATGCTTAAATTTAGTGTCTGAGGATGATGCGTGGGTTGATTTCTGGTTGGGTCTTAGGATTGGGTTCGGGTTAACAAAATCTAAAAATTCAATAATAATATTATAAGAATTTTAATTTATTAAAATATTTGAGAAGTTAATTCTATCATATGACAGTAGTTTTGATTCTTTATTATTAAATTAATAGAATCGATAGGATTTGAAATAACAAAATAATATCTACTTAAGTTGATTGAAGATATCAACGGAGGTCATTTTATCAAAATATCCAAGATATTTATATTCAATAATCTAAAATTCAAAATTCTCAAAGTATAAATCTAGATCTGATTCTTTATTATTAAATTAATAGAGTCGGCATGATTTGAAATAGTAAATTAAATGATTAAACAGATTCATTTACCCTAATGATGCTCGTGTTGATTGAATATTTCAATCGGAGGAGTTTTCATAATAAAAAATTCTATTCAAATTCTAATGTCAAATTATTATATATTCAAATTCAAATCAATTATAAAATGATGAAATATTCAAATTAAATATATATATTAAATGAGATTAATTATTTAAATTTAAAATAAAATCCATCTCAATCCGCGCTTATCGAGGGGTGTGAATTAAGAAAATTTTTATTAACAAAGCTTCAAATCAAATATATAAATACTTTCACACTCAAAAATCTTACTCGCGACGTGCTTGTATTCTGTCCGTGATTTTTACAACGACATCATATAAATGGTTCTGACCAAAGAGTCCTAGGGTGGCTTTGTCTCAAAATCACTACTAAATTACGATCAGCGAGATGTTCTCGACTTTAGTCTTTGAGTTGTGAACTATATAATGCATTTTAATTGGGCAAAAAGCCCTATATTAGCTAAGGTTAACTTGTATCTATCTTTTTAGACAAACTCCATCTCCTTTGAGGTTCCTTACTTCATGACTTGATCCTTCGGTGGGTTGGGTGGTCCTCCTTTAACTAAGTAGGCCAAGGTGCGATCAGGGATGACATCTGATTGATCTTTCATCGTTCCCCAACCATTCGCTTAAGTTAAAATGATGAATTTCATAAACCTAAATTCCAATACTTCACATCATGCTACTATATGCTACACATTTAATAATTTAACGACTAGCTTTAATTGAAAGTTCTCTCTCAGTATTGGGAGTGGTAATTAACTATAGGTGCTTGCTCCTATAGAAAACCTAGAACCAGATCTAAAGTCCTCACAAAATGAGGACGAAATCTCTGGGTTGTCTTATCTATTATTTCATCTGCCTTTTGAAAATTTCTCTGACATTTAATTCAAACTATTCATTGAGAGGTCGGTGGCGAATTTTCGGAATTCACAATTAAATTATTAAAAGTTCAACAAACATGATATTTTTTATTGTTCCACTATTTGATGACAAAATCGTGAACATCATAGATAAACTTATTATTCACATATTAGATCTGGTCGTTTAATCATAATATGTGAACTTTGGTAGGGTTCGCAATCTCCTTTTATCTGTTTTTGTGGGTGGAACATAGTGTTTTTTTTTTTATTGATGTCCATAATATATATCATAAAATGCTCTAAAAGATCCAAGAAAAAAAAAAAGAGCTTCTATTGATTTAAAATAATGGAAGATGGCAGCTGGAAGTTATTCCAGATACAATCGATGAATAGACAGTTATCCTCCTCTTCTTTAGTTGTCTTCTTGCACAACACAAGACATACCATCTTACTAGACCTTTCTGCCTTTATAAAGATATAATCGTAACCTTTACAAGTTGTTGGGAGATATCCAAGGATGTCTATAGAAATGCTTTCTCATGGTTGGGCACGGATAATGGTGTGTAAATTGTGACCCTACAATTAGCTAGTTTAAAGGTGCTATAATGCACAAACCGTCATACAAATACTACACCTATTTCATCTTCTTCAGTAAATATATATTGAGATGAAGATCCAAACTTCTATGGGTCCTATAGCTTGTGATGCATGTGCCTTGTGCATCTATCTTCTGCATTCAACACATTTGGGAATGCGATACTACTTTCCTTGATATTGCAACATGCCCAAGAACTCATAGGGCTTAGTTTTCCATGCTATGGTTTCTTCATATTGAAACAAGTTTAAGGTATAATTAAATGTCCTTCATCTATATCGAGGAAATAGCTATCATTTGGAGGATTTGATTGGAGATCTTTTAGCTATCGAAAGTGATAACTTTCTTCCGATGGAAATAATTGGATCCACAGCAGATTACCTGCAGTAGCTCCCATAATAATCCTTGAATTAAGAATTTTGTTTTTTTTTTGCTTCAAGTGGACTAAATAGCTATTATTGTTGAGCTTGGTGGACTTAGCTCGAACATCAACCCATCTTTGATCCTCGTGAAAAACAAGAGCGTGCCTTTATGACTCTTGGATCAAGAATACACAATTGAATGATAAAAAATATTTCATAAGATAAAATATGTGATGAACTATTAAGAAGGAAGATGAGTGGGCCGAATTTGAAAAGTATAGAATTTGTTTAAATAAAATTTTGCAACATATGTAACATCTTGTGCAACACCAATAATGAATGGAGAATGACAATTCATAAAATAGACTCCAAATAGTTTTATAAGGCTAATGCATGTTCAGGCCATTTTCAAATCTAACCAATCTCATAATCCTAAAGACTCAAAACTCACGTAAGAACATGCCATTAATAAAAGAATTTGTATCAAGGGATGACAATGATTATATTCATTTGTTATATTGATTGACTGATTTTACTTTTTTTACAGTCTTTTTAGTTTGGCGTGATGGAATTTACATTTTTTTGTTCAATTTGATTGGGTAAATATGTCATTGTCTGTTCTATAAACTTTTAATTACATTTCAATGATTCAGTTGTATTCATATTCATCTTTTAGAATATAACTCAGTTTTTGAGTAAATTTGAGAACATTGCCCAATAACTGTATTGAGGCAAAAAAATGTTAAGAGGACTGGGGTAAGACCTGACTAACACAAAATAACATATTGGTGTGCATAGGTAAGAAAAATTAAAATGACTTAGAAAGGTTGAGCCACCCAAAATTTTGTTTGATGTACACCAATATGTTTTCATTGATAAAGAGACATTAGTCAACTAGATAATTAAAAAAACGAATCAAGAAAAAGATGAGAGATTGCTTAGAACAATCAGGACTTGAAATGAAATTTATTTTCATTGATAAAGAGACATTAGTCAACTAGATTTCCTGTTGATAAATGAAGAACTATTATGCATGTTAGATCAATTTATGATAATTAATGGCAGAAGGAATTAGAAGAGAGGAAATGAGAAGGAAAATAATGAATATTCTAAAGCAATTGAATCAAAATAGTTTTACCCACTTTTTTGGCTGAGAAAATATTTATTTTTTCTGTCTTAATTGACTGATTATAAATTAATTTTTTATTTCTTGTGAGGATAAGACATGAGCACAATGATTATTCTAAAAATTGTTCATTTCATTTTTTTTTCAATAGGATGGGTGAGGACTATCAATGGAAAAAGTGAATTTTGTTTTCACATTTTATAATTATCTATGAATTATACTAGAACTAAATAACCATTAAATTAGTCATCCTCCACATTTATTTTACAAGTAACTACATAATTCATTGAAATACTATACTCTAGACTTTACACTAAGGAGCTGTTTGGGATCAATTTTGTTTTCTATTTTTTATTTTTATTTTTATGTTATTTTTAAAAATATGTTTGTTTGATGTATTTTTTATGTGTTTTTATTTTTTATTTTCAAAAATAAATAATATTATTTTAAAAAAAAATAAAAAACAATAATTAATACCAAATATGTTTTCCTTTGGAACGAAGCATAAACAAAACAAAATAAAAACAAAAAACAAAAAACAAAAAAACAAAAGTGATCCCAAACAGTTAAACAGAAAAGAAAAAAAAGAGTTCCCCTGCATTTATTTCACAAGAAATTCAAGTATTTATAATACATTGCAATTCAATTTACTCTATATTTCAAAATATCCACCACCAAACAGATCTTATATCATGTTATTCTTTCTAAATGCAGGACAAGGATGCATTGATGAGGATGCTCACATTCGAAAGTGTTGAAGAGATGGTCAAACGAAGGGTTGAAAAGAAAGCCATGATTTTTGGGCAGCAGGTGACGATGGAGGACAAGAAGGATGACAATGTGGATTGCAAGGTAAGCCCTTCTGTTGTCTCTCGCCTCTATGGAGATTGGATTATTCCTCTAACCAAGCTTGTTGAAGTTGATTATCTCCTTCGCCGGCTTGAATGATTGCAATATGATCTGATCTTGAGATATTTTGAAAAAAAATATATTCCCAAGTAAAATAAAGGTTGTGCAGACCATAATGATTCAGGTTTAATTGCTTCCTTGTGTGCCTTTTTTTTGTTTTGACAATATTGCTATATTGTATGAGAACATTTAGGTCTGAATATGTTGATTCAAATTTGATTATAATGAATTTTATAATTATTGTATTTATGTTGAGATGAGTGCATTATATGGGTGATCAATCAAGAATTCTAAAAGCTACTTCTTATTCAAAAATTTGATTCATGATTTCCTTACATTAAATTTTGGGAGATTTACATATGTACCACACAATTCTTTAATTTTTACGTATATGACATCTCAATCGGCAACATCACATCAAAAATATCATCGTAGCACACCTTTTTTGAAGTATTAGATAAGTAAATATCTAACTTGGGGGTGTTAGATATGTAAATGCATAAGAATTGTGTGGTATGTATGTAAATTTTCTTAATTTTTTTTCTATATACATATGTATATACTTTGTTGATTTTATTAAATTACAGTATGATTGAAGGCTTGGTTGTTAGATTATTTTAGTAAGACATGAAAAAATTGGTCAAACAATTTCATTTTGTGATTGTTTGATCAAAAGCAATTGCTTCCTTCAGTTCTGATCAGACAGATTTAGGTGCCAAAGTGATTGTTGAAAATGAGTAGACCACTATGGTTTTCATTAGTCCAATTTTGTCACCCATTCATTAGACCTATATGGGGTTGATGGCATGGGCCAATCTAAAGATTTAGTTGCGCACAAATGCTATAATAAGTTGAGTTTTATTACCTTAAATTCTATTATAAATTGCACTAATTATAAGTCGTTGAAACATCGATAATAAGGTCTCTCTAAGATTGTAATAATTATATATATATATATTTACTTTTTGTTATTTTACATTCTAGGTCTTTTTTGTTTTTATTTTATTTTTTTGGGTATTTACATACATAGCATATAAATAACATATATTTATATATCTAATGTATAAACTTTCATATTAATATAAAAAAATACTTAAAATTTTAATACTATATCAAAAATAATATTATCATTAAGTTTTTAAAGTGTATAATAAAAGTATTATATTTGTAAATAGTTAGATATGTAAATGCATTAGAATTGTATGAGATGTATATACATTTTTATTTTATTTTCTACAAATAGTTTTGATCTCTGCTCTTATATTGGCACAATTATAATTATTTGTGTTAATAAATTGAAATAACATATAAATAATTTTTTTTTTCTTGGAAAAATTTGAATGTGCACGAATAAATTATGTATGATTTTTCTCAAAGTGTTTTTTCAGTCATAAATGTGTCTTATATGTAGTAGTTTGGCTAACTATACATGCCAAATTAACCCCACTAGGATAGGCATCTTCATGTGCCATGGAGGGAAGCTTTTCATAATAAACTTTATAGCCCCATTCAAATCCATAGACTAGACCATCACAACAATGCTTGTGAGGCTATAAAAAAAAAATACTCACTCTTTCAATGTTGTGGACCAATGTCTAACTTTGAATGAGATCGATGAGATGTTTACTCGAAGATGAAGAGTACTTTCTATGGCCAATGTCGCTCCACCATCCTCGAAAGTTATGGATCACATTAAAGTTTTTCATAACTATAACAAGAGTGCTTGCTCACCAAATAATGAACTTTTCAAGTCTTGAAAGTGTTCCTCCCAATGCTATTAGAGGCGGGCCATTAGAAGCAATTCTTAATGCGCATTATTGCTAACATCGACTTTATACGATCGTCGTAACCTCATGTAGTAAGAAGTACATCTATAAATTGGCTTTCTTGATTGACACAATCATCAAGAAATACAAATGATCAAATGAGTTCAATCTATCATTAAAGTAGCAATTACATTGATATGAAATAAGGCAAAATTATCCCTAATTTATTTTAAATGCCAAATTGTTATTTCAAATGAAGGTAGTGTGAGCTTTTGAAAAATAGTGCATGAAGACTTTCATAATTTATTATTTGATCAACATTCTTTCTTATGAAGTGTGAGAAGCAAAGAAAATAATAATGCTTATTTGTCTAAAATAAAAGATATTTTCAATTTGATTTTATCTTATAAATTCAAGAATTTTGAATGATAGTTTAGGGATCCAAATATATAGCTATTCAAATTGAGGATATCAATACATATTTTAGTGCTATTTGCATATTTGATTTGAATAAATAACAAAAGTAAAAAATATATGAGTATTTTAAAATTTTAGATATGTGATTTAAATTATATATATATATTAAAAATTGTTTAAAATATTCTATTTAATTGAATCTAGTTTAACTTAGCTACCTTAATTGAATAAATTCATTTGAAACATAAATGAGCTCTATCTTATTAAGATGAATTAATAAGCATATTTACAAATAGAAATAAAATAAAAAGTACTATGTGATTCTTATATATATATAACATCTAAAATTTTATATTTATTTATATAACTTTTAAATCTTTAATATATTAAAAATATTATTAGTATTAATTTTTCTAAAATAAAATAATATTTTTATATATGTTTTGATGTGATTGTGATATTATAGAAATAAGTATAAAAATTAAATATTAGATATATAAATATGTAAGAATTATATGATATGTATATGTATATAATTTTTTAAAAGTAAATAAATTTTTTATTTATGTAAAATATTTAAGCGTAATTTTAATATTTTTGCGAGATTTTATTTCGTTAATAATGTAGCATTTCTCCCGTTAAGCATCCCATAGCCCATATATATTAGCCTGGTTCGCGGAGCGCTCTGCGAGAGGAGCCGTCGATCTTTTGTTCCAGGAGCCTGAAGCCGCCTGATGAGCAACCTTCACAGGAACTGAAGATGAAGGCTGCCTGAGAAGACACCAGCGACGGAGAAGAAGGCCGCCCGCGTTGCTGGAGATTGGAGAAGAAGGCTTCCCGTGTTCGCCGACGGAAAGGGCCGGCCGTCTTCGTCGGAGAAGCCGCCTTCGACAGAGAAGAAGGTCTTCGGAGAAACTTTGCGATAATTACGCCGAGGAGGTATTTCTGAAAGAATAATCCTCCCACGCAGCCCTCTTATTCTAAACCCACTGAAACTCACCGTTCTTTGGTGAAGTCTGAATACTATTTTTAAATTGAATTTATAAGACTTCCTATAATAAAAAAAGGCAAATGAAACATGTTTTTGTTGTTGTTGTTGTTTTGTTCATTTTTAAGGGCAACATTTCTATGTTGGTTAATAAATCTGTATGAGGAGTGGGAATCTTAGAAAGAAATTGGAATATTTGTTTTTAATAAATTGCCAAACAAAGAATTTAAGTTTTGATGTCGCTAATATAATCTTTATGTGATATTTTTTGAGTTGTATGTATAGTTGTAAGGAATCTGGTGTTTGATTCATTTCGGGTAATTTGATAATATATGCTCGATTGATTTTCTTATTTTAGAGTTATATTTTGTTTCAAAATATAACTTAGACACATTTACACATATCTTACATTTGTTGTATGTTGTTCGAAGGCCTAAAATAACACTTAATACTTTTCCCAAAATATAAATTTTATTAACTTCTTGATCATATAGGAAGTTCTAATAAGAACATAGGTATATTTTCTTTCACCATAATAAACATTGCACTAACATGGCATACAAAACATAGCTAATTGAACATCCAAACACTATTTTTCACATTCATCAGTTATCCAATTCTCTGGTTCACAGTTATTATGTGCCATCAATAAAAAGATGAATTATTGAACATGTAAGAAAGTCTGCATACAAAATTTAGAAGGAAAAAATGACAACTTTGCACCAAAAAGGAAAAAAAAACCTTAGCTTTCACGTGGTTTGATTGATACATATTTCAATTTATTTACATGATCTTTGAAGAGATATGAACATGAAAATTAAGTTAGTTCATGTCTATACTTAAGAGTTGTTAGAAAAATGGTTTGTTATCTTGAGACTCATAAGTCATATCTATCATACATGGGATAACTTAATATGAATATATCACTCATTTGAAATTTGCATTTTTAACTATTTACTTGTATTTAGATTCTTATCGATTCACTCATTTGAAATTCAGAAATAGTTGTATTTAGATTCTTATCGATTCACTCATTTGAAATTCAGCCAGCTTTTTTTAACTGCTTTATTATCCAAGATATGAACGTGCTCATGTAGAATAAACATCGTGCTTGCTAATGTAGGCATTGGAAGTAGAACTGATTATTAGATTGGTAAGATGCTTATTAAAATATATTCAATTTGAACCATGCCCTTTAATGATAAATGTCGCTACAGTGCACTACTATGTAAAATCACCTCCTCATCACAAAATCTTCAATTTAAAAAATATGGTAATGCCGATAAGGCTCAAGAAATACAGTAAATTGAAAATTTTTAAAGCTCAAAGTTTATGTTGTCAAGAAATACATTACAAGTCATAAATTGAGGCCCTTAATGTTTGGGTGCTTGTAGAATACATGATTCATGAATTCACATTTGAAAATATTGGATCGTGTCAGTCGCACTGGGAAATGTTAGAGTTACATCTATGTATGTGTTGAATCTAATGATTTAGATTATAGAAGATAATCATTTAAATTTTTGATGAATTAAATGGTCCAAAGTTAAGCCTGAAAAAAATTAAGACTTATTCTAATAGTTTGTATGTCAGTATGTAGAATAAGGAGAGTACAATTTTTTGAGTTACACAATTTATTTATTTTTAGGTTTTTTTTTTTGGACGCCATTTGCTTTTTTTAGGAGTGACTTTCTTTTAAACTCTTAAACATGTTATGTAGTTCATTTTTTTGTTCAAAAGCTTGAACTTCGAGCATTAAGTTTTATAACCATGGTCTTGTAACTTGTTTCATTGATTGAAAATTGTATCCTCAAGATTTCTTATTGTAGTTGAAAGATGTTGACTCTAAATGCAGGATATCTTCTTTTTTAGTAAACATATGATATTGGATGAAAAGTTTGACCTTAATATATTGGATTTTGGACACAACAATTAATATAAGTTAGAATCATTTTTATTTTCAAAAGAAAATGTTCTGTGCATTACACTGGAAATAGCATCAAGCTAAATGGCTTGATTTTAGAATGTAATGTTTTCCATAAGCACGACAAATTAGAATCAAATACATTGCATTTTAGGGATAATATTGCTATTTAAATGGTATCACTTTATAAATAACATTGCTCTCTAGATAACATTGAACCAAATAGCCTTAACAAAATTTTCATAATTGCATCAGTGGTTTGAACGAGGAGGGTGAGGATGCCACAGGTGAGGATTGTAGCGAAGAACTTTATGGACATGGTGGCAGGGCTACCTGCCATGAAGCTCGACAAGCTCTATGAGAGCACCTTTATTTGTGAAGCTGTGCTCAGGTACATGTGCCATATAGGTTGCTATACTATAACTTTAATGTTTGTTTTAAATCTTCCTTTGCCCTTTTTAACATGTGCAGTCTTGACTTGTCCCAAGAAAGGCATCGTGTACTGAATGAAAATTCATGACTCATCCTTCATATCTGGTTTTTCTGCTTTGATTTGACTCTTTTTGGTGGTCGAGAGAGGGCTTGGGAATGACGGTAGAGAGAGTGATGTTTATTTAATGGTACTTATGGCTTTTTCTTATGGAAGATTGGGTGTCTTTTCTCTTTTTGATTTTCTTTTTAAGGAACTAATGAAATGAACTACTTGATATCTATTTAATGCTTAAAAGGGTGAAAAATATTTCTATCATTATGAATATATATATATATATATTACCCTATTCCCAGTTAACTTCATGGTTTAGCAATGGCATTATCTACAAAATGATATGCATCCATATCTTCATTCATTGGGTCCGATTAGCCAGATGTTTTGGTAGATAAGGAACAATTTTTTTTTCTTGAATTATGGTCGTTGAGAACAATCTAAAAGCTTATAAGCTGTTGTTAATTGCTTTATTGCTTTTCTCCTATTCGTTTAGTTTGTTTACCTATGCATCTTCTCATTAATATATTTATATTGTCTGAACTTTTATGTATTAGCACCTATCACATTATGAATCTCAAGGACAACAAATACTCTATTTTGATGGTATTTTACTGTGTTAGGAGGTGGCATAATTTATAGCTCTACAATTTAATATGGAAAATTTTATTTTTTGACTCTTGTTCATTCTGAATTTAACACTACCTTTGTCGGTCCCAAGTCCGGATGTGAAAAGTGGAGGGTTGCGATAGGCAGTCAACAACTAGCGTAAAATTTGTCGAAATAATCATGACATGAATCCTTTTTATTCATTCTGAATTCATTTAGAAACATGCATCATGCCGTAGTATGTGCACTAGGTTATAATTGATCATTAATTTTTATTTCTTTTTTTTTACTTGAATACTTTTTGATGAGAAAAATCATGACAATGACCATGGATGCCTACTTGTACCCATTATGTCAATTTACTCAACTTGATTATCATTAAACAAGGTGTTTTCAAGTGAATAAAGCATGACAATGCTAATAAAGATGTATCATTTCCATGTTAACCTGAAATATGTATTATATTGTTAGCTTTTGTAGTCATTTCATAATTCCGTGTTAGAGAGATATCTAGAATTTATTCTTAATTATTCAATCTATTATATAGAACTTAGATATCTAGAATCTTTACATTTCCTGAAAGAGTTGTGCAATGATCTCTAATTTTACTTCATATTTTTTTGCCTACCTGTTTGTATCAAATGATTTTTTTGTTTTCTTTTTCTTTTATGCTTTGTTTTGTTTCCATTGTTATGTTTTGTGTTTAGCTTATTCAACATTCTTCTTCGCTTATTGTTTCAATCAAAGTTCTTTGTAGGAAATTAATTTACACTTTATTGTTAGTATTTTAGGGTTTAAGAAGATTTTAGGGTCTAAACGTTTTCATTTAAGTAGATCTACAATGGAATATATGAAGTGTAATTTTAGTTGTAGAAGTTCTAGTGGTGAGGTTGTGACATTTGAATGATCAAGTCATTAAAAAGAGAGAACGTTTTAGATATTTCGAGTCTATTGTTCAAAATGATGGTGAAATAGATGGGGATGTTATTAGTAGAATTCAAGTTGGATGGTTGAAGTGGAGGAATGTATCTAGCCCGTGTGATAGAAAAGTATCGCTTAGACTTAAGGCAAAATTTTATAAGATGATGGTAAGACTTGCAATGATTTATAGTGCAGAATGTTGGCTAGTAAAAGCGAAGCATAAAATTAAATTAAGTGTTGCAGAGATGAGGATGCTTAGGTGGATGGTTGACTTTACTCTTAGAGATAAAATGCGAAATGAATATATTCGTGGGAAGGTTGGAGTAGCGCCAACGGCAGATAAGATTAGAGAGAGCTGCCTTAAATGATTTGGTCACTTAAAAGTGTCGACTATCCGATGACCCAGTTAGTAGAGTAGATGTAATATATTCGTCTTATGTTAAGAAGTTTAGAAATAGACCACAAAAGACTTGGTTAGGATGTATAAAAAATGACTTTAGTTTATTAGAATTAAATGAGAATTTGACCCTTAATAGGAATGGAGAAGAAGGATTCACTTAGTAAGATAAAAGCTTGTGGTTGTTGTAGTTGTTGTGTTTGTTTTTAGTATTAAGGGTACTGAAAAGGTCATCTTCTCTTTTATGGGAGATGTGGCACTCTTTGGCTGGCAAATATGCAAGCATAGAACACGAAACCTGCTCTAATTTCTCTCTCTTTTTACCAGGTCTTTGCCACCGTTGGCTAAGAAGTATGCTTTGCAAATGCTATTTATTGAATCCCCAGTTACAGCCAAGTCATTTGAAGAGTGGGTTCTGCCAGATGGATTCTCTAAGCATAGAGTGGCAATTGAGCGGTTATTGCAGCTGAGAGTTTTTCTTGAAACTATTGATAGGTTTGATTGGTTCAATTTATCTGAAGTTGTTTTCATTGCTTTTCTTAATCAGACCCATTAACCTAACTACTAGAACAAACCCAACATTTTCATGGATGTTTTGTTAGTTTTTTTATGAACAGTCATCATATTATTACTGTTTACCTCATTATGCATCTGATAGAAATTATGAATCATTAAACATGCCAACTAGAAGCTTTAGAGGAAGTGCACTATCAAAGAGGTTGCATGCTAATAATCTTTTTTAATTACTAACAGGAAGAAGGAGACGAGCTACAGAATGAATCCTAAGTTCCAGAGCAACATGAGAAAGTACTTTCAAGGGTAAGTAGTTCCTTTTTCCAAGATATCATAAGTTTTATCCCAATTATTTGAGGTTTGTTTTATGAATCTTCTTTTTCCATTTATTTCCATTGAGTAACAAACGAATTCTTAACCCATCTTTTATCTTTCTATTTATTCGTTACTGGAACATAAGAGGACACAATGGAGAAAGATTCATGTAGCCGACCCTACTTAGTGGGATAAAGGCTTCTTGTTGTTGTTGTTATTGTTATTGTACTGGAACATGCTTTTTCTGTTATGCATTTTTGTATGTTGCAAGTCTATTTTATTTTATATTCAGTAGGGACATTTTTAATATTTTTCACGTCATACTTCTTTTTTTACTGAACTATAATTTAAATTCCAAAGGTTTCAATTCATTTTTCTAGACCAAAGCTTTACCATGCACTCCTATTTTGGGCAATACAATTGTAAAAGGTGGTTTTATTAAGAATCTTGGGTTATGTCCATGACTAATCAGTATTTAAGTTCCTATTGTACTGCTTACAATGTTTCTATTAGGAGCATAATTTTTCACATAACTTCAGAGAAATGCTGATTAGAATTATGATTAGTGGCTAGACAAACATTAGTTGTCACATCTTGCTAATGTCATTGACCTTTTATTTAATACTAGAAATTGATTTTTGACATGAAATCATTGTTTTATTTATATATGCTTTTTTATGTCTAGCTTTCTGGTTTGATGCATCTGGGTAGACAATATTTGAATCTTTGCACTCATTTTAACTGTTAGTCACCATATTCGCATACTTATTTGTTCAGTCACAGCCAATTTGATAATCTCAATTGCCATCAACTCTATGAAGAATTTTGTCAGAACATTTAGTGGAAAAATACAAGCTTGGGTTATTGAATGGATAAAACCAACATTTTTATTATATAAGAAACGTAATCATACAATGTTTCAGATTCTTAGTGCTCATTTTGTGGTTCTCCTCATTTTCGTAATTGCTGCTGAGAAGTTACATTTAGAAAGAGCTTCAGAAAGTAGATTCAAAATTCCATCTCAAGGCAACTTGCTACTCTCATATAAAAATAGCAACATTAGTCTAACAAGGTTACTAAATAACTGCGACGGGAGTCTCCTATTACGCTGCAGCCATGTAAAAGTTTCAAATAAGGCTCAGGCAATTACCAAAAAGTAATCCTATGTAATTCATAGGAGAATAAAAAAATATTAATATTATAATTATTCTAGTGATTGTTCAAAATGATGGTGAAATAGATGGAGATGTTATTAGTAGAATTCAAGTTGGATGGTTGAAGTGGAGGAATGCATTTGGCCTATTATGTGATAGAAAAGTTTCAAAACTTAAAATTTTATAAGATGGTATGACTAATGACTTATTCAGAATGTTGGCCAATAAGAGAAATATAAGACTAAGTTAAGTGTTCAGATGAGGATCTGTGTGGATGAGTGGCTTTACCCTTAGAGATAGAATTGAGTATGTTCGGGAAAATATTATTATCAATAAGATAAAATTGTAGATCGCCTTATTTTATTTGGCCACATAAAATACTTAATATAATGAAGGAGAGTAGATTTATATTTGCCTTATGTTAAGATAGGTAATAGACCTAAAAGACTTGGTTTGTGATAAAAAATGATCATGATACTGAATTTAATGTTCTTCACTAAATATAAGGATTCATGTACTCACCCAAATTAAGGCTTGTTGTTGTTGTTGTTATTGTTGTATAATTATTCTACACTCATGGATGTCTCCTTCTTTAAAAATCGACTATTTTAATATTCATGATGAGAATTCATGAAATGTCATCTCTGGGAAATTGAGCCTACTGGCAATCCATTCCTTCCATAACATCAGTCCAAATAATCTCCACTCAAAGTCTCATTATTTCTGCAAACTCACTTGAAAGATACTGTTATCCTTTGACATCCATACATAATGAAACCATTAAAAAAGTGCTTATTTACTCGAAGAGGCTGAAAATCAAAGAAGGAATAAATTCAGAGGCCTCTCAACTTCACATTAATAACAAAACCATGAAATTAATTTTATATTATCTTGATCGACCTAGTGTAGTCAATTTGGTGTTAGATCTTATGCCAAGCTCCATGTTATCAACTTTGTCATGTGAAGTTAGCTCTTATTTATTGTGCCTTGGTGGCATCAATAATGGAGTTTCAAATTTTAAGCATCATTCGTGACACTTTCAGACAACTTCAGTGGAAGTGTGTTGTAATAGAAGAAATAGAAGGCTTCGAAAGAACTGGCACGTGGAAAGTTGCTCAGCACTTAAAAGGAAGGAGATCAGTTGAATGCAAGTGAATTTTCTTCATTAAACACTTCATTGATGAAAGTATGAATAGATTCAGAGCTCAGTTGGTGGCCAAAAGTTTTACCCCATTGTAAACTATTTCTTATTATTTTATTTTCTTAATATAAAATAGACTATAAAGAAACATTTATGATCATCGTTAAACTCCCTTTATATACTATTGTCCCTTTTAACAATCCTAGATTGGCCTCCATATCAACTTAGTATTAAAATAATTTTCAAAATGGTGATATGAAAGAAGTCTATATGAATGTCTCCTATGCTTGAAAGTGAAGTCATTGTTAGCAATGTATGCAAGCTTCAAACATTCTTATATGATGTAAAACAATTAGCTCACACATGATTTAACCGATTATTAAGGGTGGTTAAGATGTATGGGCTCTCTCAACACTAAATTGAACACACAATGTTCATAAACCATATTTGTAAATGCAAAATTGCCATACTATATATTTATGTTGATGGCATTATCCTTATTGGAATTGATGAGGGAGAAATAACCAATTTAAAGAATCTTTTAGCAAAAGATTTTGAGATTAAAGACTTGAGATAACTTTGTTATTTTTCTTAGTATGAAAATTGTGAAATCTAAAGATGACATTATTGAAGAAATTAAGATGTTGTAATGTAAACCAATGGACACCTCTATGGATTCATGTGTTAAGATGGCCACTGAGGAAGGAAGTCTTATTGATAAAGGAAGACATTAGAGACTTGTGAAAATATGGATTTATTTAACACATCAAATACTATTTTTGCTTTGTAATTAGCAATGTCTCAAGATTCATAAATAACCACACAAAATTGTTGAGAGTTGTTTTGAGGATCCTTTAATTTTTGAAGAAGAATAATCTTGACAAATGATTATACCCCTAACAAAAATGTGAAAATGTTTAACGATGCAATTTGGACAACTTCTATTATTGGTAGCATGACCATAGTAGTTTCTTCCACCTTTTGTTAGCGATGCAAATTGGACAACTTAATTTAATTTTTTTAATATTTAAGATATATAAATTTTTTAAAATAATTTTTTATATTAAATAAGGAAAAAAGTAATTATTAAAAAAAATACATAATATGCAGATAAGATTGTAATAGATATTAAATTGATTAAATTGATATGACGTGGTGATTTTCATACCTAGAATTTTGATAGAAAATACTTATAAAAAAATAAAAAAGTTTAAAAAATTTGAGAATGCCTCATTTCTAAGCAAAGCTCTCTACTTATGTTAGGATTTTAAATGGCATGCATTCTCTTTCTATCCCTTAATATCTAGTGTATGTGTACAGTATAATATTTAAAATTTAAAATTAATTAATTTAATCATTTTAATATTTAGGAAAATATTACTTGATTATTTCGCATTAATTTGAGAGATTGCAATAATTAGAAAAGCATATAATACTTAGATTAAATTAGATATTAGTTAAGATTAGATTGATATGACTTTCTCTTTTTTAAATACAGATTACTCTTTCAATGTACTAGAAGAAGAAAATATAGCTTAGATCTTTCTAGGATGCTTACAGTGTATATAACATTCTCATCGCTTGTTTTGAAATTGTTTCAAGGAAATAATAAAAGATAGCTTAGATGGTATTACTTGTAAATAATGATGTAAAATTTTGTAATTTCTAGAAAAAATGACATTACAATATTCTGGAGCAGGTTTAGGAGGATGAAGCACTTACCAATTGTAGATCTTACCAGTATATTTGCAAATAAATGGGCGATCAACTTGACGTCCAGATTCGTCTTGAATGTTGGCCTGAATGGATGCTTAATTACATAAGAATTTTGCCCCCATCTATGGTTAGACAACTTGACAAGTTTGATTAAACTTTGATATAATGCTCTATACAAGCTCTCCCTACATGAAAATTGAAGTATTAGGTTCACACCCTTGCTGTTTTAATGAAATTTCTCTTCTTTCAACCTCACTCATCTTGAGGATGCTTTTTCACTTGTTGATAGTGGTTGACAAATCCTCAGCTCCAATGAACTCAACTTTTTGAAAAGAATGACTTTGTTGATGTGTGCGATATATTTGCTAAGCAGCAAGCCTATAGATTCTACTTTCACCTCACATTCAGTGCTTTCTTCATTGCATGTTATTTGTCATTAGTAAATCTTAGTCGATATCAGGCTGGTAGTGTTCATGACATCAAGTATGAGTGGCATGATCATTGTGATGGGTTTATTCGATAGCTGCTTTAGTGATATGGGTGTCAACCGATGTGTGATTATGTCTCCTCTGTATTGTTTTTTTAAAGGTTGATTCCATTAATTGATTAAATTTTTGGTTGAAATTGGATCCATCACAACTTAATCTAACTTTTTGCAGAGTTTAGATTAAAAACCACAACTTATTCTAACCTTTTGTTTAGTTTACATATAAATAGGGTGAAGTTGATATACCTAAACCTAACTGTTTCAGGCCTGCTTTCCAACTATGCTTCAATCGAAATCTTTGCAACTTTGACATTGTCACTATCATTCTATGTTTTTTATCACATCAAACATTTTTTATTTATTTATAACTCCATATTTTTTTTTTCATATTTTTTGGCTATTTGAGATGACTAAATTTTGTTTTTGACATGGTATTCCAATTTGAACTGCTAAAATATTTACATATTGAAGAGCTTGTGAGGTATTATTAAGAGGGATGTGTGAACATAAGATCATAATCATTCGAACATGGTGATAAGGATGCATTTGGTTCTTATGAAATGACAAGAGAAATCAACAGAGGCATTTAAGGAAGCTATTGTTCTTTGGATATAGTCCATACGGTAAAATTGATCATATGAAAACAACTCATAAGCTTGACCCCCTTCGTCTGCATATCTCTCATAAATAAGCTGCGAAAGACATTAAATAATACAGCATAAACCTCAAAAGAGTTCACAATCCATGTTTTGGCATAATGTTTTGTGATAACTTAGAGGAGTGGTTGCTTTGTTCCTTGAAGATTTAAGATTTTATGCCAGCGATTGCAAGTGACCTGTATGCTCCCCTTAAAAACCTTTTTCATTGTCCTTTTACATAACCATTCAACTGCTCATTAATCATCAGCTTTTATATCTTTAGAATTGTTCTGCAGTGGAACTTCACCTAGAGAGCCAATGTCCTTCGGTGTACCAGTGCGATTGCCAACTTTGGAAGAATTGGAATCCTACGCACACAAGCAATGGGAGGCAAGCTCTTCATACTTACGTTTGTTTAGTTTATATGCTATGTGTATTTCATGACATCTGCCATTATATGGTAAAACCAGTGTTTCTTGTTACAACTCATAAATTCAGCTCAAGCAGAAAGGTCGACAAATTTCAGTTCATCTATGATTAGGGTTTTTCAGCGTGGCCTTTTGAGTTCAAGGTTTTCAGTTCTGATATGTCCTTTATCAGCTAATAAGCAAAATGTTATAATTTACCCCTTTAGATTTACTTATCTTGGTTAGTTGAACATTCTTTCTGCAGAGAAAATGAGGCTCCAAGGTTATCTGAGAATGGTTTCCAATTCCTGGTGCGTGTTGTTTGAGCTGCTCTGGTGTGTTCAATGGAGTTCTGTAAAATCTCATGTATTTTCTTTGAGCAGCTGATGGATACAAATGCTCAACTTTGGTATATAATAAGAGAATACATTACAACTTCTGAGGTAAGAGCAAAATGCTGTAAATTTGTTCTCATTATCTACATATTCTGCCATTTGATGGGAATTGCATGTGAAGAGATGGGAAGAATTTGTGCTAGAGCTTTTCTGGAAATATTTACTCACTTTTATGTTATGCTATAAGATTTTTGTAATATTTAATCTTATTTGATGTGCACAGGACCGTGGAGTAGATCCCACTGATCTGATATCTTTTCTTCTGGAGCTAAGTTTTCATTCGCTGGGAGAGGTACTTAACCTTGATGGCTGAGAAAGATTTACACATTAGCTACATGACTACTTTTTCTTGGAACAAGTGCATTTAGTTTTTCTGGATACAATAACAGACATATTATCCAAATTTTCTGATATTGTGTAAGATGATGAACTTGCTTAGAATGCAACTGTTCTTCTAGAGTCATGGGAGATTCATTGTTTAAAGCACACTATGCAGAATATTGTTATTCCAGGTTCATAGATGTGTTCCCCTTCTTTCTTTTGGTTGTTGTGAAATCTAGGTCAATCAATAGTTAAGAAGGTTTCCAACCTAGAGGCTCTCCTAATGTTCTAGGTGTTCAGTTAATCTTTTGAGCTTAAAATTAGGGAACCCAGTACTTAGAAGTCATTCTCTATTTTTGAGCCATACTTTGGCGCAACTATTATGAGAAATAGGAGGATACTATATGAACTCTATAGAATACATTACTTGAGAAATAGGAGGATACTGCATGACTAGTATGCAAATCAATGCGGACGAAGAGCTGAAATATTAGAAATTAATTATTCTCAACCAAATATCAAACTTTTTAATAAGAAGTTGATTTTCATTCTACAGATAAACATTTTAACTTGAATGTTAATTTGGGCTGATATCAATAATACAAACAGGGTAGAAATTTTTAAAATAATAAATTTTATAGGTTTTATAATATTCTTGCCTATGATGATGATGGCATCATTTGTGAGATTTATAGCATAAAATAAACGTTAAAATATTTACATTTGATGGAAGGATAAATGCTAAGAACTTTTTTGGTTGTTGGAATAGGTTATGATACTAATGATTTTTTTTATTATTATTGGAAAACTGTTTGATGAGCTTCTTCTCATCATTTTGTGTTATTAATTGAAAGTGTGATTGGTTTTGTTAGGTCAGTGACAATCTACTTTTTTTGTTTAACGAAATTTCAATTGCTTCTATTGCTTTTGTGATTTTATATTGTTTCGTCTTTATTTTCTAGTAGAAGGCCAAATCTTTTCACTTGAGTTAGATTTTTTTACCTTTTTCAATTTTCATCGAGTGTAACATATAATCATTTTACAATTAAAAGTTTGTTTTTCCCAATATACATATACATATTATTGCATTAGTTGATTCCATCTAAATCTACATTGTATTCTGGATTCTGCATTAGAAACCCTAAACCTTATAGCATCCAACATCATGTAGTTCTTGCTTAAGATAACTTTTTAGGAAATGAAACTGATGGAAGCTTATGATGATTTTGTATGAAAGCTTTTAGAGATCCATGCAAGTTCATTCAGAACGTTTCTTACCTCCCTATCATATTGCTTTTAAATATTTTTTCAAGGTTGGTTCTTTTTGGTATGGGTTTGAAAATTCCATAGGTCATGCAAAATTGTTTCAATTTTAGGCTTATAATATGAACAGTCTCACTGAGGTGCAAAGCAAAACTATCAGAGACCTTGCAGACTTGGGAGTAGAAACTTCAGCAGGTATGTGAACTATTGATCCCTTCATCCAACTCCTTAAACTTCATAATCTATCTCTGATTATGCCTTGCAGGGAAGGAAGGACAGTTGGTTTATCCCGACCAAATTAGCTTCCAATCTTTCAGATAGCTTGTCAGATTCATTGTCACGCAAGCAGGTTTGACTCTCACTTTTCAGATACTTTAAAAACAAACGAAATAAATGAAATTTCTTAAAATGGGAGTCCAAGTTGATGTTCCTGATAATGAGGGCATACAAAATGGTTCTATTAGGCCACACTATTCATTCTGCTGGACTTTCCCAAACTATACATGTATGTTTGTGAATACAGAGTTCTGTTTTGATATTTTTGTGGTCCATCACATGACATGATGATTGCTTGTCATGTAGATACAAGTTTATGTTTGAGTGACACATAAAAAATGTTTTTTTTAAAGATTATCTAGTCAAATAATTGGTTGCTTAACTGATCCCTAACTTTAAAGTTACAATGGAAGTCATATGTTCAGCTTTTCTGCAGCAGGATGGAGGGTAAAGAAAGAAACTATGCACACAGTTTGGGACGATTTGTGTACATAATTTGGTATAAAATACTCAATTCGCAACAATTAATTTCAATCTTTTGGTAATAAGTAAATTACATAACATGGATCCCTTTTCATAAAAGTTAACAGTCCAAGAATTTTCTTATTTCAGTTGGATTACATCAACTTTAAGCCCATATCTTTTTGTTTTAATTATGGATGTTCTTAGTAGACATTTACAGGAGAATGTATCTTGGTGTATGCTTTTTACCGATGATTTTTTTCTTTTTTTTGTTGATAAGACTAGAGAGGGAGTTCAAAAGAAACTTGAATTATCGAGGTCAACCTTAGAGTCTATAAAGGCTTTTGTTTGAGTAGATCTAAAACCAAATATACGGAGTGTAATTTTAGTTGTTGAAGATTTAGTGTTGGAGTGGTAAAAATGGGTGATCAAGTCATTAAAAGGAGTGAACGTTTTATATATCTCAAGACTATTGTTTAAGGTGATGGTGATATAGATGGAGATGTTATTAGTTGAATTCAAGTTGGATGGTTGAAGTGGAGGAATGCATTGGACCTATTATGTGATGGGAAAAAATACCACGAAGGAAAATTTTATAAGATTGTGGGCAAACAATATTTTATGATGTAGAATGTTGGTGATAAAGAAAGCATAAATTAAGTGTTGAAGAATGAGGATGCTCGGGTGGATGAGTAAAACACTTAAATGAAATAAATATATATATGATAAGGTTGTAGTAGCTCTAGTGGCGATAACATTAGAGATATTTGTCTTAGATGATTTGGTCACATAAAATGTTGTCAGAACAATTAGAAGAGAGTAGATGTATTAGATTCGGCCTTTGTTAAGAAATGTAGAGGTAGATCTAAAAAGACTTAGCTAATCAGTATAAAAATGACCTTATTTATTAGGATTAAATGATTATATGACACTTAATATAACAGATTAGTGAAAAAAGATTCATGTATTTGACCACGCGTAGTGGGATAAAGGCTTGTTGTTGTTTTATGTGCCTAAACTTAGAGGTATTAATAAATGACCCGTTGAATAATATGCAAATCAATTCGGGATGAAAATGTTGACTTGTTTAATATTTTAGTTGAGTTTTAGTTGACCTAAAAACTCAAAATTAAACTTAAAATTATCTACAAAATTTCTGGTGTTTGAATTGCATTTTATCTTTTGGACTAGTTGGCTAGAGTCCACCTCAATGAGTCATATTTGGATTTGTTGTACTGTATTGATATTAAAAGTTATATGAACCATATATAATAAAGGGAAATTATATTGGGTTCAGGTCAATCTAGTTTGTGTCGAGTAAGATTTGGATCATACTTTATGAATTGTATAATAAATGAGTTGGATTTAGATCATGTACAAGTCAAACTCAAACTCAGCCTATTTATCTGAATTAACACCTCAACTTAAGTTTATTTGTTTTACATGTTTTGAGAAAATTTATAGTAAAAGAAAGGACAAGCAGACTTATTTGCAGTTAGTCAATCTCCCAAATACTTGAAAACATGCATATTGTCACATTTTTTTAAATAAAATTAATAATTGTATGGCATTTTTCTAGAAGGAGCTTGCTCAAAAAATTATATTTAAATTCCAGTAAATGCAGTTGAATAAAAAGATGTTCTATTTTAATCTTTTTTAATTTTGTATTGTGACATTGCTATCTTACGTTTTTATTACATCTGTTGCAACTTAATGTATTCAAGTATGATTTTTCATCATGCAATTGATTGCGAATCTTTTACTTAACATTGATGAACTGATTTTTCTATTTGAAATTCTACCAACAGGGATTTGTGGTTGTGGAAACAAACTTCAGGATGTATGCATACTCAACATCCAAATTACACAGTGAGATTCTACGCTTATTTTCAAGGTAAATGAATCTTTAAATTATCCTGGAAGATAGTTTTATTAAGAAATTTTTTTTTTAATTGTTGTTGTTGGTCATAACACTACTTTTGCCGGTCCCAAGTCCGGATGTAAAAAGTGGAGGGTTGCGATAGGCAATCAACAACCAGTATAAAATTTGTCAAAATAATCATGACATGAATCCTTTAAAATATTGTGTTAATCTTGAAGCGTCACAGGAAATGACACATTGTTGTGGGAAATTTCAAAATAGCCACCCACCTCTCGATGAAGAAATTATGATTTATGTCGGTTAAATTTGAAAGGCGGATGAATTGTAGATAAAGATACAAAGATTTCACCCTCATTTTGTGAGGACTTTAGATCTGGTTCCAGATTTCCTATAGACGCAAACACCTATAATTAATTATCCCTCCTAATGCTGAGAGAGAATTTTCGATTAAGACTAGTCGTTAGATCGTTAAATGCATAACGATAAGTAGCAGTATGCGAGTTTTGAAATTTAGATTTGTGAAATTCATCATCATTTACTTAAAGCAGATGGTTGGAAGAATGATGACGCCCGATTAAGATCTCATGGTTTGCCGCTCGCTATCGTAGACAAGTGTCTTAGTCGAGGAGATAGTACCAACATGATTGAAGGATCCGACCATGAGTACGCCATCGCGAGGAACCTCAGACCTAGAATGATGTTTATTTAAGGAGACAAGTTTAAATCTACCTTAGCTAATAGAAGACTTTTTGCCCTATCAGGTGCACCATATGGTTCACATTTCAAGGGGCAAAGCCATTGGGGAACATACGGGCTACAATCATGATCGTAATATAATGTTGTTATTTGATTGCAACCACTCGATCAAAGGACTCAGGTCATAACCGCATCATATGTAGAGCCTACTAGCCAAACCACACGATCAAAGGACACGAATCACGTCCTTATTGGCATAAGATTGATTGAGAGTGAATATAATTGTGTATTTGATTTGATATTGACTCTTTTGTGAGTTAGAGTTTTCTTAATTTGTCACCTTCAACAAATAATTGCGGAAGCTGAGTTGAATTTTGGCTTTAAGTTTTTAGAATAATTATTTTCATTTAGTCATTTTAAGCTTAATAATTCATCAAAATTTTCATTTAGATTGATATTTGATTTATATTAATTTGACTTGAAATTTTAAACATATTTTGATAGTAGTATCCCCTCCGGTTGAAATCTTCATTCAACATCCATCATCGATATATATATTTTTATTCGATCCTATACTCTATTAATTTAATAATAGAGGATCAGATCTACTGTTATATGACAAAATGATTTTCTCATATATTTTACTAAGTTGAAATTCTTATAATATTATTATTATATTTTTAGGTTTTGTTAACCTAGACCCGGTCCTAAGACCCAACCAAGAATCAACCCGCGCAACATCCTCAGACACTAAGTTTAAGCATTCTGCATAGTGTTGGGGTCCATGCAGATTATTTAATTCAATATTGATTTAAGTTTATGAGATTTGAATAATATTATTTATTTTGATTGAGTTTCATTGCAAATTTAGAATTTTAAATAAAATTTTGACAATATTTCGGTAGCTTCCCGGCGTCATCCTCGTATATGAGGATACAACGGGGACTGGGCCTGCCTACCATACCAAGAAAGGTATGTATGGGTGTGTGGGATCCGAAAATTCGCCATCGACCTCTTTCGGAAAAGAAAAGAGTTGTTTTGTTAATTTTGTAAGCAGATGAATAGTAGATAAGACACTACCCATAGATTTCGCTCATTTGGTGAGAATTTTTTATATCTGGTTCGGGTTTCCTATAGCAAGCCCCTATAATTACTCCCAATACCGAGAGCACTTTCGATTAAGATTAGTCAATGAAGTTAAAGAACGAGTATATAATCAGTGAGGAGTTTAAAACTTATGAAATTTATTATTTTAACTTAAAACTTTTGTGGGG
This sequence comes from Cymbidium sinense, assembly GCA_021442155.1. Lineage (NCBI taxonomy): Eukaryota > Viridiplantae > Streptophyta > Magnoliopsida > Asparagales > Orchidaceae > Cymbidium > Cymbidium sinense. Next base: position 182,096,471 of record CM038220.1, read on the forward strand.
AACGATGACGCCCGATCTAGATCCCATGGTTCCATCCCCCGTCAGGTCCCCGGTCCGCAATGAGGAGGTAGTCGACCCAACCTCAATCCTTCTCAAGAACATGGGTTACGTCTGATCCTTCTGTAGACGAGTCTAAGGGGACAAATATAAGTCAACCCTAACATAGGCTTTTGCCCAACCAAATACATTCTACATTTCACTCAAAGAGCAAAGCCATCGGAACATACGGCCGTTGACAGTAATTTAGCCATATCGCGAACCACCCGGCCGAGGGCTCAGTCGTAATCATTTATGTGGTGTCATATCGCGACAAAAATCACGCGGATAGAGGACGCCACGCCCCGGCTTTAGGAATATTTGAGTGTGAGAAGATTATGCATTTGATTTGACATTGACTCTTTGTGAGCAAAAATTTTCTTAATTTGTCACCCGAAGATAAACAATTGCGGAAGGGTGGATTTATTTTATTTATTTTTTTGTTATTTTCTTTGAATTTTGATCATTTTACGATTGATTTGAATATGATCATTTATCATTGAAATTTTAATTATAATTACCCTTCGATCATGCTAATATCAATTGATAGATTTTGTCTACTGTCCGGAGGACGGTCTAAATTCATTATATCAAGAAGTATAATCCTTCAAAACCTTGTCACTCTAGTTTATAGGATCGGGTTTGGGACTTTTCTTCCCGAAATTTGAATTTTTATTTATTCATATCTTGTATTATATGACGTAATTAGCCGATATTATTAATTTGAAAATTTTATAATATCAAATTTTTTTTAACTTGACCCAAGACCAAACCGATACGTAATACCGTTTCTTTATATTTTTAATTACTTCAACATGCATACGGATATATGTTCTTTGGGAATTGTATGATTAATGTCTAAGTTGAGTTTATATATAATTTGATTTTTTGAGTTTTAACACTCAAGACCAAGCCGGAAGATGTAGCATCTCTGTTTGTATTTATCTTACTTGCACATGTAATGTTTGAACATTTCAACATACATAAGTATCGTTCTTTTAAAATGTTGTGACATTAAATGTCTAAATGTAGGTTCAATTTGCAAGTTTAGATTTCAATATGACATTTTGGGTTTTATAACTTTACGGTCCAAGACCAAACCGGATATATGAACCTCAACTCGACTATTTTCTTGCGAGAGGATGATGATTAATTATTTCAAGATCTATCGTCTCCAAACTCAAACTCTAGATTATACTTAGAGGATGGGTTTGAGACTTTTCTTCTTATGATCTAATTTGAGATACATTAACAATGATGCCGATAGATTTATCTTTAGTCATTTCATGTAATTAACTAAGATTTACAAGATCATTAGATTTTTAGGTTTTGTTAACGGACGTCTTAAGACCAAACCGGATGCATATGTTCTTTCATTTCATTTGATTGCTTTATACGCATTTAAGCATTATTGAATACTTCAACATGCCAAGTATTTGTTTCTTTTAAAATATCAGGAACATTGAAATGTCTAAGTTGAAGTTTTGATATTGACATGATATAGTGAATTATAAGCATGATACATTGTAAATCGATATAAATCTCGTCAAATATGAATTTAACCATTTCAAATATTTATCATAGATCAAATACGTGTATAAAGACTATAAAACAGAGTTGACTCTCAACTATTTGTCATGAGTGAATATGATATAATACATGCATAATTCTTTCATTTTGCATGTCTCAGTGAGTTTTATAAGAATGTGAACGCATTGCAAAGTGATTGTATGTTAAATGATATATGATTGGTTCTTAAACCACTTATCATGTGATCAAGCAATTTCTTTAACAAATCACATGCATTTTATAGAGTTTAATTTGATTCAAGTATTTGTAATGAATCAATAAGCAACAAACATTTTCATAAAATGATTTCATTTAACTCGTATTAAAGATATTCAAATTGAATGAAGATAACACTAATGTGAATCATCTCACTTAAGCATTTTAGCAAGTCTTGCCATTTGTTTCTAAATGATATATCATGACTTGTATCTTGCATTGAGTGTCACATTTTCATTTTCACCCATTCATTGGCATAATCACCACTTATAGTAAAATGAATTTGAACTTTAAATGAGTAATCATTATGCATTAAGATTCGCGTAACAACCAAGCGTAAAGCATCTGTAAGTCATAAGATGATGAAGGAGCTAGCATAAATAATCATATGCATACCTTCCTTTTCAAACACTTGGACATTTCACATTTTTATTTATCAATTTTGCCATCCCCGATGTCGGAGACTAGTTTTCCCACCACGCCAAGAAAGGCGCATGGTGTGTCGTGAAACCCGAAAATTTATTGCCCACCACGCCAAGAAAGGCGTATGGGTTGTACAACATAGATTTCGCGCTGGAACAACGCGTGAGCAATTTATGACAGATTTTCCGCCATATGGAACAAATACTTAAGCGCATTATCACAAGGCATTGGAATAATGTGAACTACTTATAGCATAGCAATAAATTTGCATTCACATGTATATGAAATTAAAGTATAAGCATTTATATATGACATATTTCACCTTTTTCTTTTGAAAATTTGGTAGCCTCAAAGATCCCCGCATGGGGTCGCTGCCAGACTACCTTCCCACCACGCCAAGAAAGGCGCGCATGGTAGGTGTCGAGACACGGCCGAAAAATTTATTTGCCCACAACGCCAAGAAAGGCGTGCATGAGTTGCATAACACGACGATTTTTTGCCACGCGGAACAACGCGTGAAACTTATCATAACAGCTTTTGCCACGTAACAACGAGTACTTATCGTTCATCGCCGCATTGGAATAATGTGAGCGTACTTATCGCAGCATATTTCACCACATTGGGAGAACGCGAACATATACTTATTACAAGTTGCCGCATTGGAACAAGCAACGCATTATGAAGCATATTTTCTGCCACAAAATGAACAAAGTTTATCAAAGTCAGCATTGAACAATGTGAACGGTACTTATAGCATATTTCCCTGTAATATGCAAGAGTATAGCATGAATTCAATCCTTCTCGGTGCTTACAAAGTTATAGATATTTCCTTAGCAAGATATCACAATGCAAGTATGCAAGAATGAAACCCATATAATAGAAGTGGTATAATCAAATCCTTTCTATTTAAATTGATTGTATTTTAGATTTCATTCTACCTATAGCAAGAGGAAAACAAATGAAATCCATAGAAAGATAGCATGGCATAACCTTCAATTTGATTTGATTTGCATTTTTAAATTTCATTTTACCCATATAGCAAGAGATACAACAAAATGAAATCAAGAGATAGCACATAAAGCATAATCCCTTGATTAAAATGATTTCAACATGTAATATATTTCAAAGCAATTTCCTTTTATAAAATAAAAGATTTCTTTCAAACAAAATTGTTCTAATTTCCCCTTTGAGAACCAACTTCAATGCAAAGGTATCCATTAATAAGGAAAACAACAAGAAGAAAACATAAAACAACACTCTTCATGATTTAACACATATTCATGGACAGAATTCAAATTTCCTTAAACAAAATAAATTTCGAAAGAAACTAGAGCTTGAATCTCTAAATAACAAACATGTAAGCATACATCCCAAACCCATTTCGAAATTTTAAGATGTGAAAAGGCAATATAACTTTTCAACAAATTTCAGCAAAGAGATCTTTCTAAATAACAAAAGAAAACATAGAGTTTATGCCATACAACATCCAAACCCATTTCAAAGAAAGTAAGATGTGAAATCTAAAGAATATAACTTTCAAATAGAAATTTGAACCCACATGTGCTTGCAATCTCACAATAACAAAAGCAAACATGGGTTTAGGCCATACAACATCCCAAACCCCAGAGAAAGCATTTAGCATGGTTTTAAGCATAATCACCTAATTTTCTAATACAAATGCATAAGGAAAAGCAGGGTTAGAGAAACGACTGGAGGTGTAACGCTAAGAAAAGGGAGGAAAAGGGTTTCTGGTTCAAGAAGAGAAGAGACAGGCTCATGATCCGTCGACTTCCACTGCGTGGAGGATGAAGAGAGAAAGGAGAACCGCCAAGAAGTCTTTAGGGAGCAGAAAGGAAGGAGAAATGAGAGCAACGAAAGCCGCGCAAAGAAGGAAACCGAGAGGAAAAAACGAGGGAAATGTCAAGAGGAAGGAGCGTCGTGGGAGATGTCGGCTCTGAAACGATCGAACCGAGAGCAAAGAAGAGAAATCGCCGAGAGAGAGCCAGAGCAGAAAAACGAGAGTCAAGAGGAGAATGTGAGCAGAGAGGGAAAATGTCGTGAGTGAGTCAACGAGGGATAACCCTCGCTTTGGATCTTTAGGCACGACCTCTTGATTGAATGAGCGGGTTAGGTAGGGCTTAGGGATTAAGAGATTAAATTATTAATCCAATTGCAAATTAATATCATTTCACATTAAATTTTATGGATATTTTTATGCAATAAACCCTACATATGGTGTTAATTTTAGTTGTTTCAAGCCGAATGCACACATCGATTTCAAAATCGGAGGTCGTCGGATAAAGTCGACGGCCAGTGAAGTTAGGTCTAAATTGCGCGACATTCAATTGACCGATGTCCGCACACTTTGTCAATCGGCTCAAGGCGTTGTTTGATAGAATTCGACGTTTCGGCGACAACGGCGCGATCAATTTCGCGAACGGAGGTCGTTCGGACGTTGTCGGGCTTCCGACCGATATGTATAATTTCATTAAAATTAATTTTAGTTTTGGATCATTAATTGATTTGATCTTTTTCATTTAATTAATTTTAATATTTTCGCGACATTTAATTTTCAAAAAAATTGAATCATCTCGATCAGAGGGGTTTTAAACTCTATGTCATTTATTTAAGTTTAAATGACATAGTTAGGTCAAATGCAACAAACATGATGCGCATGGAGCGGAACGTGTTTGTTGTGAATAAGTTGACCTTGCGGATCTCCAAGAGATTTGCTTGGATGTCACGAAGTTGTAATACAACTCTAATAATACCCGATCGCCGCTTTGATGTGAGTATAACTCGTTGCATTTGAATTTCATCGGTTCGACTGCAATAGCTCGTTGAACCGATATTTGTTGTCATTAGTCGAACGCTTTGTGCTTGATTGACTAGATAAAAGAGAGCTTTGACTTGTCATCATCAACTTGTCAAGAGAATTTGGAGTGTCTTCAGTCATTGGCTTTTGTGCTTTGGCGGACTCGTTGAAGACTTCCTCCTGGGGGTTTGAAATTTATATTTTCCTCTCCGGCTTTGTGCTTAATTGATGGAGTTGATGAGTTATTTGAGATGAGAACATCTTCGGTCATTTGTGCTTTGTGCTTTGACTTTTTGTTGAAGACTTAGTCTCGAGATTTGGAATTTGTATTTTTCCGCCCCAGCTTTGGCCTGCGGACTTGATGAGTTGATGAGATGAGAATGTCTTCCCCTGCTTTGTGCTTTGACGGACTTGTTGAAGACTTCATCTGATTTGAGATTTGCATTTTCCTCTTGTCCCGGCCTTGGACTTGATGGAGTGGAGATAGAAATGTCTTCGGTCCATGCTTTTGTGACTTGTTGAAGATTTCATCTCGAGGATTCATATCTTGTGCCTCCTTTTATCCTGGCTTCATGCCTTGATGGATTTGATGGAAGAAAGTCCTGAATTATCTTGGAGATTTCGCGATACAAATTACCTTCACAGCTTTTTTGGGCTTGTAGAAGGATAAATGCCACACTCTCTCGTTTGTTGGATCAATGGCAAGAGAGTCATCGTGTGCTGCACATGTAATGGACATCTTGATGACAAAACTCCTTAGTTCGATTTAGCTTTATACTAACATTGGGATAGCTTCTTGGTCCTCGCTTTTGCTTGATTGGACTTAGAAGAAGAATTTCTTCGTCTTGCTCGCTTTGATAGACTTACTGAAGGAGTTGAGATTTTACATTTGTATTTGATTCCAAACTCGGCTTAGTGCCTTCTCGAGTAAGGATATCTTTGTTTGTTGTAGAATTTTGAGAAATGACCTTACGACCAATAGGGATAATTTTCCAGTCTGAGTCACTTGAACTCACCAAGTTGGAGAGATTTGGGATTTGGATGCTCTCTTTGAACTAACGGCAGGAGGATCCTTACTACGCCTTTGTGGCGTGTTGAGTAAGCAGATCTGATTCGCCGTATTTTGGCGTGTTGAGTCGACCTTATACACCTACTTGAGTTGTGGACTTGATTGATGGATTTTATCCCTAACGATGGGGATCTCTTACTACGCCTTTGTGGCGTGTTGAGTAACTGACCACCGCCATATTGTGTTGAGTAACCTTATACACCAACTCGAGCCTTTAGATTTGAAGTGGGATGATAAATGTATATCCAACTTGGTTTGTTTAAGTTTGCACACTTGAAAATTTTCTTCTTTGGTTAGTAAGACTTTTAAATTTGAGCATTTGAACATATAATTTTGAGTATGGGATCTCGCACGATGTCAACCCAAAGAGAAAGAAAGGCCGTCTTACCGAACGCCTCGACTTTACTATAAAACTTTAAAAAATGCCCCCGCCTAACGGGATTTTATTTTATTTTGGAAATGCATTCTGTTACAAGAGAATTTCCAATGAAAATTTTCATAAGTGTACAATAAAGATTTTCAAATGCGATTTGTCCAATCACACTTTCATGTGTAATATTTCTTTAAATGAATTGATTGGCATTGGTCTTTCACCTTTCCAACGAAATAGGCTCCCTTGATATACCTTTTCAATAACAAAAGGTCCTTCCCAATTAGGTTCAAATTTACCGCCAATTGCGATGAGGGATGATTGGTCTTCGCCACTGACCAATTCTCCTTCTCGAGCATCAGTATGATCGAATGCTCGGACATCCTCGCCGAATAGACTTCTAGATTTTGCGAGCTTGGAGCTTGACCTCGCCAAGCATCAAGCTCTTCCATCCCAGACGAAGCATTCTCATCTTGGGTAAGATTTTGTTGAATGGCTACTGAGGTAGTTCAACTTCGAGTGGTAAATTGCTTCAAAACACCAAGTGCATAGGAGTAGACTTTGTAGGAGTTTTGTAAGTGGTACGGTAAGCCCATAACGCTTCCACAAGTTTGGTATGCCACTCCATTTTATTTCTTGTGAAAATTTTTCTAAGTAATTTGACTAGTGTTTTATTAAAGGCCTCAGCCAAGCCATTTGCTCTCGGATTATAAATTGATGAATATCGCCAATCAATCTTATGTCGACAAGAAATTTATAAACTTTAGTACTTTTGAAGGTCGATATCTAAATGATTCGGTACACCAAATCTATATACAATTGGTAAAGAAGTTGTTCACCAGTAACTTCTTTAAATGGTGCCTTCACCCACTTGGAGAAATAATCGGTCGCTAAGATGAAGCGGTGACCACCGATGATGGATCAATTGGTCCAATTACATCGCCCCCCCCAAAGACTCAAACCAAGATGCTATCGTTGGATGCAATGATTTGGAGGTGATGAATTATGTTACCATGGACGCATTCATGGCATCTCTGGCATGATTGATACAATCTTTTACCATGACGGCCAATAGTATCCAATTCTTTTAATTTTGAAAGCCATTTTAGACCTGATTGTGCACCACAAAGTCCTTGATGGATTTCAACAATTACTTTGTTGGCTTCTATTCCCAAACATCGCATACCACATCTCTAAGGATCTACGATAGTAGTATTGCCAACATAAGCATATTTCCCAAACAGCGTACATCGAAGGATCTACGATCTGAGTGTGCCAACATAAGCATATAATTCGAAGCCTTTTCTCGAGTTGTGCATATCGACTTATTACTTGGTAATTTGTCTTCCTTGAAGTAGTGGTCGGAAGGTTGTCTCAGTCTTCCTTCTCTTCTACTATAAGGATTTCATTGTGGTTTTAGCTTCCTGGGTTGAAGTCTTTATGAATGGTTTGAAGCTTGTCTTGTTGACTTTGAAGTAATTTGTAAGGGGTGTGAGCAACATGAGTCCACTGATTGTGTTTGATGACCCTCTTCGGTGAGGATTTTAAATTTGTCTCACAGGACTCGACAGTGCACACTTTAGTAGTATGTAGTCGTCGTCATCCTACTATTTCTTTAGCTAATTTAAGCTAATCTGCTTTTATTAGCTCTCGGAGACTTCATAATGATATTTGGAATTTGCTTCATAAGCTCGAGAACTTCGTTTGTGATGTAGGCCAATTCAAACTTGTTGATTTTGTAAAGGCCAACTTGATTAATGACGAGTTGAGAATCGCCATAAATTTGCAAATTCGAACTCCCATGAAAATGGCTTCCCTACACACCCTCGCTTCATATTACGCGTTGTTGGTTTGGTTGAGTTAATTTATAAGAATGTCTCCGGTATGCCACCGGTGTGATCAAGATGAGAGATACCGGCTGAGCCTTTGGAAGATTTGAGGGTTGAGTGTATCTGAAGCTCCATCAAAATACAATTCTCACATTTGTTGCTTTTCTTTTTCATATATATGCATGATGTTGCTCATCGGAAGATCATCAGTAATGAGTCTAGGTATGGGATGAGCGAAAATCTGCCAGAATTTGCCCCTTCACCGCTTTTTGGGGTACATATGTAATATCAAATTATAATAGAAGGGCGATCATCGTGCCAGCGACTGTCAATGTTGATCTTCAAGAACTTCGGATCGATCCTTGAGATAAGGGTAATTTTATGAGATAGCATGTAATGACGTAACTTTTGAGCGGCAAAAATTAACGTCAAACAATACTTCTCAATTGGAGAATAAGCAGCTTAAAACTCTATTATAATGTAGTATAGAGCATTCTCCTTTCCTTCTTCATTATCTTTGCACAAAGCAGAGATTCTTCGGTCTTGTGTACAATATGAGAGGCTTTCACGGATTGGGGCAAGAATGGGATTCAAGAGATATCTTTTGATCTTGTCGAAGGCTTCTTGACATTCTTCATCCCACTTAAAAAGGTATCTTTCTTTTATTAATTTTGCAAAGTGACATCGCGACATATTTGATATAAATCTTCTAATGAATGCGAGATGTCACTGCATGGGCGAAGTTGATGAAGACTCCTTGGAGGAGGCATTTGACAATCGCTTTGATTTTGTTGGGATCGATTTCAATCCCTCCACGCACAACATATCGAGGAACTTTCCGAAAAACTCAAAGCGCGAGAGGATTCATCTTGAGATCATATTTTCGATTCTTTCAAAGGCGATCCTTAAATCATCGAGATGATCTTTCGATCTATACTCTTGACAACGAGGTCATCAACATAGCACTCTACTTTTGATGATCAACTCGTCAAGATTCATGTCATAGCCCTTTGGTATGTAGCTCGGCATTCTTCAAGCGAAGGGCATGGCGTAATAGCAATATATGCCAATTGGCGTCGAATGGTATGCTTCTCATCTTGAGCCATCTTGATTGTAACGACGATCCGTCCATAAATGAGAACATGTCTGGTTTGAAGTGTTATCCAATAGTTCGTCTGAGCGAAAATTCATCCTTTGGACATGCTTTGTTTAAATCCACGAAGTCGATCTGATTAATCGACCATTCTTCTTTTCATTGGGACAATAAATATCGATTCGGCGTATTTTTCTTCTAATAAAACCGGTTTTATGAGCTTCTTGGTTTTACGCAATTACTGTTCTTCAACCTCAATCTCATTCGCTGAGGCTTGCTTGGATCTGCATTTGGCTTAATTGCCAATTGAACCGCTATATCGGGATAAGCGACATTTCAGCATATGTCCAAGCGATCCGAATTCACGAGTAAGGTTTTAATTCTTCCACATTATCTTGAGTAGGGGGCGATGAGCGTGGGCGAGGATCCTCTCGGTTCCCAAATTAATTTCTTTAAGTTCATCCATAGTAGCCTCCCCACCATCTTCAAGCTCTTGGTCGTGCACCTACTTCTTCATTATTGTGGTAACATTAAGAATGACATTCTCATCTTCGTCATCACTCTCTTATTCTGTTATAGCATAACGTATATTCTGTGGACCGTTATCTTGGATGAAACCAAGGCCTTTTGTGTGTTTATTTCTCTTACCAATGGTTTGAGAACCTTTTGGGTACCACATCATTTCAAAACTTAGTCCTTTTCTTTACACTCCGGCTGGACCCCATGCTTGCGATTTTATCTTTGGAGAGTAATATTTTGGTATTCTTATGGGCATAATTTCTTCTTGCGGCATTACCCAATCGGATCTCTTCTCTGACACCTCGGTTTATAAAAGCGGGCTTCACGGTGTTTTCCAGTACATAGAAGGTCACCAGTTCCTCGACTTTATGAGTTTCTCGAGGTGATTTCTTTAAAATGCTAAGGAGGAATAGGGTAACAGTGTAGTCTCTGATGGATCTATGATTGTTTTAAAGTAAGTGCATTACTTACCTTCAATTCAAACTCATAATCAGTCAAAATGTTCTTCTTGATCGAGCTTTTCGAAGAGTCATGGACCTTTGGATTTAGAAGGAATATTCATCTTCTTCTTGATATCCGCTAGATGAGGATAATGTTATTGATTTTAGACTTGTTCTTTATATCCTAGGAATACAATCTCCTTTCCTTTATTCTTTTAACTTCTCCTTCTTCTTTGCTTGTTCTTTTATGGGTTTTGAAGTAGATGCGATGTTTTGTTGTTTTGTTAGCTTTGATTCCCAGGAAGGAAATAACGGCATCTTGATAAATCTTCATTTCATGCACCGCAAAAGGTTGCATGTCACTGATTTGGTATTCTTCTCCATCCTTTGTATATTTCATACATTGATGCAATGTAGATGGGACAATGCCATACTTATGAAACCATGGTCAGGAAGGGCTCGAATGAAGTGATCGCATCGATCACATGAAATTTGGCTTACGTGTAGAGGTCTCCAAATTTAAGAGGAAGGGCGAATGACGATAGTTTTGTCCATTCTCATTGAATCCCTGAACCATGACTTTATCTCGTCCCAGTTGTTGTACATCAAGGATCAACATTAAGCCCTTATCTTTTTACTTTAGTTATGGATGTTCTTACGAGGCATTTACAAGAAGATGTACCTTGGTGTATGCTTTTCGATGACATTCTTCTTGTTGATAAGATTAGAGGAGTCCAACGAAACTTGAATTATGGAGGTCAACTTTAGAGTCTAAAGGTTTTCGTTTAAGTAGATCTAAACCGAAATATATAGAGTGTAATTTTAGTTGTAGAAGTTTTAGTGATAGTGTTGTGACTTTAGGTGATCAAGTCATTAATAAGAGTGGCGATTGAATTTTGGCTCTATTGTTCAAAATGATGGTGAAATTGATGGAGATGTTATTAGTAGAATTCAAGTTGGATGGTTGAAGTGGAGGAATGCATCCTATTATGTGATAGAAAAGTTCCACTTAAACTTAAGGGAAAATTTTATAAGATGGTGGTAAGACCGCAATGACTTATGTGCGAGAATGTTGGCCAATAAAGAAAGCATAAGACTAAGTTAAGTGTTAGATGAGGATGCTTAGGTGGATGAGTGGCTTTACTCGAGAGATAGAATGCAAAATGAGTATGTTGAAAAAGTTGGAGTAGCTCATGGTAGATAAGATTAGGGAGAGTCGCCAGATGGTTTGGCCACATAAAGCGTCTCAAATGACGATTAGGAGAGTAGATGCATTAGATTTGCCTTATGTTAAGAAAGGTAGAGATGACCTAAAAGACTTGGTTAAGATGTATAAAAAATGATCTTAGTATACTTGAATTAGATGAGAATTTGACACATAATAGGACACAATGTAGCCGACCCCACCTAGTGGGATTAAGGCTTGTTGTTGTTGTTGTTGTTGTTGTATATATGTCATCTCAAGCATTAAAATAAATGTACTTTGATCTTTCTTTCCGATGATGGGCATAATTATGACTAATCATAATCAAAGGAAATTCTATTCAAATTTAGTTCATATAAAATATAAAATAAAAAATAAACCAAAAACTCAAAACAATAAGAACATGCTTCTCACTCAAAACAATTATACGTTCATCTTCCACACCTTTTTTTTTTCAAGAATTGCAAATCCAAGCTTGACTAAAGCTCACAAAGAGTCGATGTTATATCAAGTGTTTTTTTTATATCACATTCAAAAATCTTATGCTAGCTAGGGCATGACACTTGTTCTTTGATTATGATGACACCATATATTATAATTATGACCCACACTTAGATGTTCCTCAATGACTAAGCCTATGAGTTGTTAATCGTTAGGCACGCTTGATAGGATATGAAGCTTTATGTAATCAAGGTTGTCTTAAATTTGGCCCTTTCGATAACTTTCATCTAAAATCTATAAGATTCCATCAAATGACATAAGCCATGGTTACTAATTAGAATCATTTATTTGTTGAGTTGACTATCCTTGTTGATTAAATAGGCCAAGGTCCATGAAACCCCATTAGATGAAATCAGGAGATCTTAATTGGATTTATAACCATTCTCCTGCCATTTGCTTTGGGCAAATAATAATATGTAATTTCCTCTAGTCCCAATTATTGCAATTAAAGAAATACACGTGGGAATTTCACGCATGGAAAAACTTGGATCCCTTGGATTGTTGCTGGTTTCTATAAGAAGGGATTCACAACATATTTTCTTCGTTGTTTTCTTCCAATGAAGACGTGGCTAAACTTTTCCATTTGAGTTTAATCATTATGATTATTATTTCATGGGAAACTTGACCATTTTGAACAATGTAAAATTATTGCTGATATTCATTGAACTAGTCATGCATCTTATTGTTAGTTACATACTCGAATTATTATACAGAACTAAATGAGTTTGCCCGTTGAAAATGGCTTGTTTTAGCTATTTTGAAGGTTATTAAGAAAGAAGCTATATTAAAAAGAATGGAAAATGTTAAAGGGGGGCTGAAGCAGAAGGTAACACACTTGAAAACTTAGATTCTAATATATTTATTCTAAGGAGGATTTACCTACATTACACACAATTTTTATATATTTACATATCTAACAACTAAACTTTAATTTTTATATGTATAACATCACTCGCTTTAAAAAAGTGAAATGCATCTTTTTCGAGTACAGGAAAATATTAGATAAGTAAATATATAACTTTGGATGGTAGATATGTAAATATATAAGAATTGCATGGTATGGATGTAAATCTTATTCAAATTTGATGCTTGCCTTATGCACCTGCATATATCATTCTGCTATTGTAACTTGCCACTTGATTAAACTAACCAATATATGCATATGTACACCATACTTCTTATGAGTAATGTGCAAGGTTATCTTTATTAAATGCATTCTACTGATCATGGCACCTTTAAATTCTACTACTACTATAATTTTTCTCTCTGGTGATAGTTTCATCTGACATTACTCTCTTCCTAAAGTACTGCACTAGTTAAAACATTGTTGATTTGATATTTTTTTCTCCTTTAATGATTATTATTGAAGAACAAAATCATCTTTTTTATTATAGCGGGTCATTTTTCATTGATTTTGCAGGATTGAATACCAACTCCCAAACCTTATTGTTGGTGCTATAACGAAGGAAAGCCTATACACAGCTTTTGAAAATGGAATCACTTCTGAACAGGTTTGAAACAGCACCTTATTCTTTTCTTATCATAAGCACAAGTTTTCCATTATTCAAAATCCAGAATTTCCTTATCATACTACTGTTTTAATATCAATCGTTCCATCTTTTTGTATTTCCATACTATACCTTACTAGTTTTAAGATGATTTACTCTTTTAAGTAGTTTCTATGTAGAATATTGTTTTTCTTTGTATCTTTGATAACTTATACCATTTCCTGAGTCAAATTGGATATTTTTTTCTGCTTGATTTTAAATCTAGCTTTTGAAATTTATTCCTGAATTGTATTCTTTCAGATAATTTCTTTCCTTCAGCAGAATGCACATGCTCGAATTGCAGAGAGAGTACCAACGGTGCCAGAGAATGTCACTGATCAGGTGAAGTTGGAGAGATCCTATTGCTCTACACTTTCTGAACATTCAATTTCATACAAGAACAAATGTATTTTAATTCTATCATTGGCTTTGGTACGGGCTATTTTACTTGTCAGGGAATGATAAATCTGTTGGGAGCTGTTTTTCTTTTAATTTTGTTTATTTATTTAAGACCAATTAAGCATGATGTGAATTCTACTGGGTTAGTGAAGTACCAATTATCAGCTGGATTTTAATTAATATTTTGTAATGTTAAAGGCTTAGTGCCAATAAAAGAGAAACATAAGACTAAGTTAAGTGTTACAGAGATGAGGATGCTCAGGTGGATGAGTGGCTTTACCCTTAGAGATAGAATGCAAAATGAGTATGTTGGAAAAAGTTGGAGTAGCTCCAGTGGTAGATAAGATTAGGGAGTCCTTAGATGGTTTGGCCCACGAAAGCGTCGTCAGATCCGAAGATTAGGAGAGTAGATTTAGATTTTCCTTATGTTAAGAAAGGTAGAGGTAGACCTAAAAAAACTTGGTTAAGATGTATAAAAATGATCTTAGTATACTGAATTAAATGAGAATTTGACACATAATAGGACACAATGGAGCGAAGGATTCATGTGGCGACCTAGTGGGATTAAGGCTTGTTGTTGTTGTTGTTGTTGTTGGTGTGCTTTGTTTGTTTATGATCAAAAAAAAAAAAAAATGAACCAATTTTTTTTTTTTCATTTTGATGTCTCGTATTAGCTTATTATATGCTTATTAATATAACTACTTAGTATTCCTAATTTATTTTCTATTTTCAGATTTCCTTGGCTTCACTATTCCTCCTTCACTATAAAACTTTTTAAATTGCTTCTTTTTTTCACATTTAAGTTCTTGATATAGACTAAATAAATACTCTTAATACTGTTTGAACTTACTTTCAATGATTCGTGACAGATTAGGTTATGGGAAGCAGATCGGAACAGGGTTGAGATGATTCCTTCACATCTTTATGAAGATTTTCCATCAAAGGTGATTTTTCTAATATTCATATGTAACAAACTATTATCATTTGTTGCCCTGCAAAATTTTTTTTGTTTTTTTTTTGTTTAACCCCTTAAATCCATGGCATCCAGGATGTATTTGAAGGAGCTTCAGACTTTGCAAGGGAGGTCGGCGGATTGCTGTGGGAAGACTCTCTGAAAATGCGGTTAATTGTTCGAGGAGAACTTCACCAACAAATGAGAGATTTCCGTCACTCAAGTAGAAAACTAATGGGTTTTTTTTCCTGGAAATAAATTCTATAGCTGCAGTAGATGACTTACCCTTTGCAGCACTAAAGTTCCATAATAATTTATTGAAACTGGAGAGTCATGCCAGTCAATTGAAATCTTCTAACTGTTTGTGCAGAATGGTTGTAATAGAGACTGATATTTCTGTCATCGAGTTGCAGGTGTGGATTTATACTGGAAGAAGTCATTAGAAGAAATTGTTTGAGGTTTAGGACCTTCAGACCACGTGATTATGCGCTGCTTAGATGTCATTAGAAGGGAAACGAGATGCAAGGTAACAGATAAATTATAATGTAATATGTGCTATTTTGGTGTTCGGTTTACAGTGAATTTTTATTGTTTGAAGCTTAAGTGCTCTCTGGAGTCTAATGGCCATTGCTTAGCGATTGTAGTTAAAACGTATGCCTTTGTTTGTTTTGAAATGAGTTCTCTTATATTGAGGCATCGAGTGCTTTTATAAAGCCATTAGAGGAATGATGTAGGGAGTACAGCTTATCCTATTATAGACCATTTTGTCAGGCATCCAAGAATGATTGGCACATCCTCGCCATGGTCCTCATTGCTGCCCAAGAAGCTCATTGGCACATATTGTGGCCATAGAAATCACCATCTTGTTTTCCTCTATCATCTACTACCTCATCACAAGTATTTTATTGAATCTATAAACATACTTATTAACTAACACAAAAATAGGGAAATGAGGAAAGGAAGAATATGAATAGTATGCACTCTCAAGAGAATTTTGGAATCACTAAAAATTGTCTCAGAGTGGATGAGTATATAAACACGGAATTATCAATCATTATAATAGGATACCCTGTCCCTGAATCTTCACACATAATCAGGAAAACTGTATGAGATAATATACATTATGTTTTGTATGACAAATGTAAAAGCTATTGTTATAATGGGCTTATGAACACATAGATAAGTCCCTATTGTTTGGGAAGCAAATCCTCATTAGAATCGGCAAACTCACAATAACATTGGTAAGTTCATTAAGGAATGATGATCTCTCTACTATTAACTTTAGCTATAACATAGGTGTTCATTAATTCATTCGGTTTCATTATGATACTATATTATAGACTGACCATTAAAGTTATATATATATATATATATATATATATATAGAGAGAGAGAGAGATAGAGAGAGAGAGAGAGAGAGAGAGCTTGTTGGAAGCAAGCTTGTAAATATTGAAAAGCAAAAAAAAAAAAAAAAAAAAAAAATGGGTTCAAGCAAAGAGGAGGAGGTGAGAGTGGATTTAGGAGAGTAGGAGCTTGAGGAGGGAATAGGGAAAGTGAAACTTGTTAGTGGAAAATATGTTCTCAAGAACAATGATGATCACAAGAATAGAAAAAAAATTTGTGATGAGAACAATAAACAAAAAATAGAATAAAATTTATGTGGTTCCAGGAAATTACTTACATTTATGATTGCATACAGAGATAAATAAATATTAATCAAAAGATAAAAATGGTATGTAAGTAACATAGATAACTCGAAGAAGCGTGAAGGGGATTGTATCTAATATCACCTATCCTAAGTCTCACAGCCATTTGAATGCTCTGTTTCAGCACAAATAGAAAATTGTATTCCATTATCAAATTCATCATCAAAATAAACCATAAATGACTGGCTGTATTTCATAACAAACTGCAAATAGAATTTCAAAACACAGAACAAACTGTATTGGCTTTAGGTGTATAAAGTCGCCAATCAGACTCATTATACAAACATCAGAAATAAAGATAAAAAACATTGTGCTTTAACTGAAACTGTTCCACATTTCAAGTTCTTCCAAACCCCAAAACGATAGAGAAGCTAGAAAGTGGGGGGAAGAATTCTTAAAAAAAAAAAATCGCTGGCTTCCTAGTTGATTTAATACAGTGAGAAGAAGGAAACACCTGTACATATGAGCAGCCATAAGTGAAGAAAGATCCCAAGAGACCATCTCTACACTGGCGGAATATTGTCAAACGAGAAGTCCTTATACCCTTTGTAAGCGTAGTACGCAATCCGCGAGTAATAGAACCCCGGAAGGAACAGCACCGATCCCAGCCCCGCGAAGACGATCCCTACTCCCTCCAAAAATAAGAAAAAGAAATCGCTCAGAAAGACAAATCAACAAAACAAAAACAGATAAAAAAACCAAACATAGATAGCTAAACAATGAAGAAACAGAAGGAGGGTAGGTTCACCATGGACCCTGTCTCCGCCGATCTGTTGCGTGGCCATGATGATGCCGGCGATGATGGAAATGGATCCGAAGACGAGGAGGGCGACGGCGAAGACTATCTCCTTAATGGGCGGCCGGCTGTAGACAGAATACGAAGTCTCGATCATTAATTCTTCGTCGGAAATGGAGAAGGCGTGGTCGACGTACGCCATCGGAGAAACCGAGGAATCGGAGAGGTAGACAGGAGAGACAAGAGGAAGGAAGGAGGGAAAGTTTTGCTTGCTCCACGCCACCACGGGCTTCGTAAATTTCAATTTTAGTTGTTATTTATTCCGATAAATTATTAAGTTTATATATCTATATTAATATGTGGCATAATTCTATGTGGTGCTTATAAATATATATATTTATTATATATTAACAGCAAATTATTATTATTATATATATATATATAATTATTATAAAATTAATATTATATTAATGTGTAATAATATATATTAATTCATAATCAATATATAAGAATTATATATTAACCGAAAGTCAAATAATATTATCTTACGTGAAAATTTAGCATGAGATTTAAAAAAGCATAAAATATTTTTTTAATTAATTTTTAACTTATTTATTAAAAACATAGTCAATTTGAGCATCCAATAATGAATTTTTACTATTTTGAACGTGATTATTTAAATAATAAATTTAATTTCTTGAATTAGGTGATTGATTTTTTTTTCAATCATATTTAAAATAATAATAATAAAATTTATAATTAAAATTAAAAAAATATAAGCAATGAACTAAAAAACTTTTTTGATAAACCATATGATTTTAGATATTTTATTAAAGAAATAAAAAAAATGTAATACTTAACCCCAAGATAAATTCAATGATATTATATAAAAATTAATCTCATTATTTTTTTAACATGGTAGTTGATATGAGTTAAGTTAATAGATTTTTTTATTTTACAATTTGCTTTCTATTTTAAATATTTGTTATACGATATTTTAGTGAATAATTAATCACTCAATTAAAATATTTTAAAATTACACTCAACAAATATATTTTAAAAAATAATAAAATAAAACATTAAAATTTTTTGATCCCAAAGAAGCCCTAATAACTCGTAACCTTAATTAATTAATGAGATTAACTTCAAATGCTTTATATAACACTTTGTTGTCCAAGTCCATTGTTATTTATCAATAGCTCGTAGTTATATATCAAAGAGTTGATCGAGTGATGTGGAAAGAATATGGGTGTGAAGAGATGAAATGAATAATAGTAAGTAAGAAAAAACTTATATTAATGTAATTTAGGCTTTGTGACACCTTGCTTCAAATAATTCATTTAACAAGAATTTTATTTTGTTTTGCATTCATAATGAAATAACATTGAAAATAGGACATAATGGAGAAGAAGGGTTCGGGCAGCTGACTCCAAGTAGTGGGATAAAGTCTTGTTGTTGTCGTTATTGTATGATTACTTTGAAGTAGGGTGAGATTCGGTTTGCTTTATTCGGTTTGAGTTTTGATCCATACCAAATCATTATTTTAAAAAACCGAACCGACCAAATTAGAAAAAATCATATAAATCAACAAATAAACCGAATTATAGTTGGTTTATTCGGTTTGGTTTTCCTAAATTATAAGACATATTAAAAAAAAAGAATTTTAAAGTTAACAAACAATGAAACAAATAATAAAGAAATTTTATTAACTAAAGTTACTAAACTACATGTATACATAATGTAAATATGTAATGTACAATGTAAATAATTTTTCATATTGATACAATTTATGAATGTAAATGTGTAATGTACAAATAAAAATTATAAACAATGAACAAAGAAAGAGAAAATAGAAGTGTACAACATAATTCAATTGTATTAAGCAATCAAATGTTAGGCCACTTTGACACTTTCTACGGTTGTTCATGTAAATATCTTCAATCTTCATCTCCGTCTTCCTCACAATGTTCGGTTTGTTCCTTCAAGCATTCATATTTGAAAAGAACAATTTTTAAGCAATTAGTCAATTACTGTTCACTTCAAAATGAGCAAGGCAAGGCTGAAAGCAAGAGGCAAGTGCCAAGTCGTAAGTCGGGGACTCAAAAATTTGGTGGGCGTCCAGAAGATTGGCAAACAAGTAACAATCCCATATAAGATAAGTATCACCAACAAATGCCAACATAGCAGGGAATGCACTAATAACATACCTAGATGAAACATCTTAGCCACATCCACCTTATTACTAAGTAGGTAAATATACATGTACCACAACCAGTTTTCTTGATTGAAGATATTACTTTACGGATTGAAGCAATCACCTTGATAATAGCATGTAAACCAGCAGGTAAACCAGTAATTCTATTATTACATGTATATTAGGGGATTGAAGCAATATACATGAAGTTAACAATTAAGTTAACAATGAGGTAAATCCATACAACATAGCCTGGTAATGGGTTAACCACATGGAAATCATCGGAACAAAAGGACATGAATCCAATTATCCAAACACAATATCCGCCGGTTGGACATATTAATCCAAAACTCATTCAACATATAAGAAAAACAATCCCTACCCAAATGAAACCTCTTGGCCGTGAAAATAGCAGTAAAGAGGAGAGCCATTCTGTGTCTGATCAAGAATGATTAACAATCACCTTGATAATAGCAATGATCACAACAGTCTAAAAGATCCAAGAGGGAAATGAAACAACAGATATACCCATACAGCAAAGGCACAGATAATATGGTTAACCACACAGTAAACAACAAAAGAAAAGACCAGTCAAAAAACCAACCGCAATAGTTAGCCTGAAAAGTCTTTGAAGATAAAAACTTGAAAGACCATTCAAAATAGCAAACCAAATATTGAACCCGAAAGAGGGTAATGTTGGCAAACCATTATTGCATGAAATAAAGGGGGAATAAAAAAATATAGCAAAATTAAATCCTTCAAATCAAGGGAAAATAGACCAGCAGCTTCACAACAATAAATATACATGTATAATAGAGCCAAGAGTAAGAGAAACACAAAACCTATAAAGATTCTTGCATATATGAAAACAGATCAAAGTTAGATCGATACTTCAAAGAGCCTCCATGTAAAAGAGAGTTTCAAATTCCATTATTACAATGAATCACATGACATTAGCTCATGAGCTAGATCAATGATATCCGATGGACTGACTCCCATTTAGCAAATATTTAGTGTCATCCAACATCCGTTCCCAAAAGTCTACAAGAATAAATAATATATACATTATATTGTAATTTGATTTTGGATTTTAGCTCAAGCTCACTATAAAATATCTTTTATTATCAAGATTAAATTAATATCTCGAAAAATACCATATATATATCATGCTCATCGATAATTTTGAGAAATGTGATTCTAAGCCTTTAAGACTTAAGAGGGCAATAACACCAAAAAAAAGTCACTTGCTCCATCATTCATCATCATTGCTATCATTTAAACCACAAAAAAACTGTTTGAAAACCTTAAGAAATATGAACCAGCCTTGCGGTGAAACCGGATATAAGAAATGTAAGCAAAAAAGCAAAATATAAGATAAATAGAAAGGAGACCGGAGACCCAATGAAAATTTGAAATCTAAAAGTCTACAGGCCCATATCCCTTGGGGTCAGGGATGACATTAATCCTCATCATAATCCAAGCCAAGAGTTTGAGTTTCACTTGTTAAGTTTGCTAAATATGTAAAACAAATAAATAATTAATTATTCATTTATTCTAAATTTCTAATTCGATTAAAAAAATCATTTAGCAAATTTGAGAATAAAAGCAATACCTTTCATCAACTTGTATGTGTCATATTAATTTTCTTTGGCGTTTCTTTGGATTTCACTGGGTCCATTTGCATCGATCATTGCACGTATGTGAGCTTGTGCGATCTTTGGGATAATGTAAATGCGAATATGCATGCGATTAGAGCGGTTGAAATTGGAACTAAAACATCACGAGCCATGTATGAGAGAATAGAAAATCTTGGTGCATTAACCTTCCACCAATTTAAAATATCAAAATCATCACTTGAGACTCCTCAAAATACTTATCTAGATCGATTTGTTATCTACATCATCCTTTCTAAAATTGGATCTTTTGAATTTCTCTATCATTGAATATCTTGTCCCAGAAGATTGCAGTTGTAAAACACTAGACCCTTCTAAAATTTTATTTCTCATGGAGACCACTTCCTATTGGCTTTCACCAAGAACTTTTATTTTATAATCATGAAACATATCATAGCATGATGACCTAATAAGTTGTCTTAAGCATCGTCCTTTCATATCATACATATCCAAAGAAACTCTACATAACTTGAAGCGGTGATCTAAAATAACGAAGATATATATTCAAATTCATTTTTTTGGCACCCCAATATTTAGCAAATTTTGTCATCATTTTGGAAGCCATACTTCTCACATTTTGATCACCATCCATTTGCCAACTTTGAAGTAGACAAAGAATTTAAATTTCATGAAAAAAGTATTTGATGTCACATACAAAGAACCGTAAATTCTTAAAGTGAGTTCATAAAATTTTTCAAGAAAGGGAGCAATCTTCTAACATTATTCCAATCATCATCATTTAAAACACCATTTACAATATGACTTTCATCATCATCCTTCTAGTTGATTTAAATTGAGTATCAATCTCCATACCTTTCAAAAGCTCTCTCCAACTTAAGCTGTTAACATTAAAAATGTGGAATTTATCTTGTAGGAACATCTAAGCATAATATGCTTTTAGTTTTAATTTTTCAATTTCAATGCATTCTTTAAATTTACGTAACCTTGCGGTGATTGAATATATCTTCTTCTTGAACATGATAGATTCGAGATATCTCTTTCGTTATCTTTACAAT
Organism: Cymbidium sinense; assembly: GCA_021442155.1. NCBI lineage: Eukaryota > Viridiplantae > Streptophyta > Magnoliopsida > Asparagales > Orchidaceae > Cymbidium > Cymbidium sinense. Next base: position 182,118,778 of record CM038220.1, read on the forward strand.
TAAGTTAACAATGTGAGCTATGCATCTCATATGTAAGAAAGCCCATCTAGAATACTACCTCCCTTTTGCCAAATTTTTTTTGTAGGTGTGATGATCTATTATTAGAACTTGCATTATCAATCATAGTAAAATTGCTTCAATTCCCAATCTACAAGACACTTCTCAACTTGTTGAGTAATTCTCCCATGACTATAGATTGGACAAAAGTTTATAACTCTTTTATTGAGTTTTCAATCATCATCAATAAAATATGCAGTGATACACATATAGTTAATTCGTTGAATTGATGTTCAAGTATCAGTAGTAAGACAAACTCTGTGGTAGGACTTTTTGAAAAGATTTTTTAAAATTGCTCTCTCATCCTGATAAAATTTAAAGCAATCACGTGTCAATGTCTACCGTGAAGGTATTTGAAATATTGGACAACCAGAAATGAAATGTTTAAACCCCAACCTTCTACATGCTTGAAAGGTAATTCATCGCAATAATCATCATTGTTAAAGCTTTCCTTACATTTTCTTGGTCAAATCTCCATGCCTTAAGACTTGCGATGCTCCTCACCTTTACCACTAAATTGAAATGCAAGTTTAGTTTGATTTGGTTCATTTTAATAGGATTCTTCTCTGAAGAAAGATGTGCCCTTAAGTTTGAAGTGTCATTAATCTTTGGATCACGTGATATGATTTCCCACAATAATTACACTCTCATTTTTTCTCCTTCCTCATTAGTATACCTCACAAAGTGATCCCAAACTTCGGATCTAGGTCTAGGAGCTTTTCTTTTTTTGAAATTGGTGGTTTCTCATCTAGCATTCGTAAGTTGAACTTCAATCTTGGTCATAGCTCTAGAGACTAATAGTGTTTGAACTATCTCCAACTTGTGACATGTTTCTACTTCTAGAATAAAAAAAATTAAACAAATTAAAAAAGAATTAAAAAAAAGCATGCTTTAATAAATTACATCAACAAAACTTACTTCAATTAAAAAACGCTTAGATGCTACAATATTGAGAAGAAAAAAAAGACATGAATCGTATAATTGAACAATGTTAATTCATGTGAATCATGTTAACAAATTGTAATGTTCAATTAGCTCAATCATCCATCTAGCAATTCATCCCAAATATTCTAATATAATGTCACATTTCTCATTACATTTCAATATTATTTTTATTAAAGCCATCCCAATAAATTAATTTGTATTACTTGCATAGTTGCATTTAAAAAACACTAAGATAAAAAAAAAACATCATAAGACTTGCTTTATTTTTCCAAGACATGCATCTACTGATCTACATACTACATGTCATACTAGAATGAAACATAAAAACTAGATTATCCTTGAGAGTTGAGCATAGAGATGGTGATAAGTTCAAATTATATGTTATACTATAATCGATAGAATGACAATGATGTAAAGACTAAAGAGCATGTAATTCCACGTTAGCATAGCGGTTAGCATGTTCATACTTCATCAGATAGGTAGTAAGCACTAGAAGCAGACATAAATACAAACTTCATAGGCCTTTATTTTTTTTTTCTTTCATTAAGAAAAAAAAATTCGACTTCTTCCAAAAGGCTCTTCCGGACTTCCACCAACATGATAGATAGCATAAAACCCTAAACCATCAACAATAAAGTCCACGATGGTGGACACAATCACAATTCACAGCTCACAAATCACAATAAACCAAACCACGTTCAATACTTGCACCCAGTGAATCAAACATTCAAACCATCAACAAAATTTCAAGGAAGGAGTATAGAGAGAGAGAGAGAGAGAGAGAGAGAGAGAGAGAGAGATAATGTGATTTAGTTCTTCATATTGGTTGTTACCTCTCAAAGAATAAAGTCCACATACGGGTGTGTGACACACAATTCACAGCTCACAATAAATTGAACTTGACCCGCCCTGAATCAAACATTCAAACCATCAACAAAATTTCAACAAAGGAAGGATTAGAGAGAGAGAGAGAGGAGTTGAGATAATGTGATTTAGTTCTTACCTATTGGCTGTTACCTCTCAAAGAATCAAAGAGACTTAAATTCGAAATCAGATGGGAAGAGTGAGCGTGAAGAGTGAAGACATAAGTCCCTGACCAGAAGATGTAGGCTAACGCTATCGTGCATCCTAGCAAAAAAATAAAAAAGGAAGGAGAAGTCGGCATCGCAAATAGGAAAGTGACGAAAGCGGAAAGCCCAAAAGATCAGTCGAGAATTGGAAGGCAGGCGGAATAAATTCAGATGCTGCCTTATGCCTCGAGACTCGAGACTCTCCATCCTCGAAGAAGTGTATGGCATCGGCACATCGGCCATCGAAGAGTCGAGGAATGAACACTCCGAACTCAAGCATCTAAGTAAATCGATTATTCGGCTCATTCAACTCATCCATGACTCCACGGACTCGAGGAGAGGCGAGAGGAAATAGGCTCAAGTCAAAGGCCCGCCCTCTAATCTATAATCGTTTAACCAGTAAAACCAAATTTAATAACTTAAAACCAACCAAAACCATAAAACCGTATTAATCCATAATTTCAACCAAAACCAAATAATGAATATAAAAAGCGAACCAAACCGGCTTAACATCGGTTCGGTTCGGTTTTCAGTTTAAACCGTAATGCACACCCCTTTGAAGTCATGTCATCGTATGCATGCCTTAATCTAGGGGTGTACACGAGTCGAGCTGAGTTTTGATTTAATCAAGCTAAGCTTGTTTAATCTTTGTTAAGCTTGAGCTCGACTCGAGCTCAACTCGAATGCTCGAGCTCGTTTCAAAAGCTCGAGCTCATTTTAAAATCTCTAACGTGATATATGATAATTACACTTCACTATTATGTAAACGAGCCGGCTCGATAAGCTATCGAGCTGAGTCAAACTTGGGTCGAACTCGAGCATGAAAAATTTTCAAGCTTGTTTATGAGCTTGAGCTCGAGCTTCTGGTTCACGAGCTCGTTAACGAGCCGGCTTGACTCACTTACACCCCTACCTTAATCCATGAATTATAACCATATTGGCAACATTGATTTGAAAGAGTCTGAGTGAAGGATGCCTTACTTTAAGAGCAATAATTTCGCGCAATGAACCGAAGACTGGATAATTTTATGATCCTTACAAAGATAATAATGCTCATAAAAAAGCCTATCAAATTATAATTGATCATATCTCAAGCGAAGGAAATGTTGAGAATTAGATAAGATCTAATCGAAAAAAACGAAGAAGATAAAATATAGTTCCCTTAGTTGATGAGTAGGCCCGCAGATCTCATTGTGGTTTTGATTGCCGAATTCTAATCTTTTTGATTGATTCATAAGATATTTCAACGTGAAGGATTTAGATTGAAGTCATCTAAAGCCTTTCATCCATGTGAAGTTCAAGGAAAAGAAGTTAGGATTTCTAGATTAAGTTTCTCTCAGATGCCAAGGTTGAAGTCTTTGAGAGAAAGTCTTTGTCGGTGTGGATTTCTATTGCGTAATACTCTTTACACACAAAATAAATCCATAAGGAGTAAGAAACCCGATATGAACACATATCCCAACAGAGACCAAAGAATCGAGAAAAGGCCAAACGGCTAAAGACTTCATTTAATAATCCCAAACCATTATAACAACTAGCGGAAGATCCACAATAAACGGAGAATAAATTAATAAGTAAATAAAGAAAATAATCGACTTTTACAATGAGAGGATTTCGGACTACATGTATGTTACAAAGAAAAGAAATATCACAAAGATAGAGACATTCCCGTAGATTACAAGAATAAAATCAAGAAGTATAAAAATAACAAAAGATAAACGGAAGAACTAATAACATGAGATCAAGAAACCTAAAGCACGACCATCTAAGCGAAGATTAAAAGCATGAGATCGACAAGGCAGGAGGCAGAATATCCAAATAATAAGAAATTAGTTCTGAGGAGAGCAAAAGAATAATCTAGAAGAGCAAACTATAAATAGAGAGGAGAAAAAAAAAGAAAGGGTTGAAAATTTATCTCAAGAACTCCTCTGTTAACTTCTCGTCTTCTCCTTCTTTCTCTAGTCTTTCTCTTCCTCTCAATTCTCACGGTGGAACAGTAGGAAAAACCCCAGGAGGAGCAAATCCAGGCTCCTCCAATTTCTATCTCAAGCCGGTTACGGCATCCTTAGAACATTCCTACGGTGGATCTTCCTTGGATCGACCATCACCCGTAAGGATCTTCTCCCTCTCCCTCCGATCTCCCCTCAGGAACCCTAGCCGAAGGCGCGAAAGAAATGAGCAAAAGGAGTTAGGCGTCGTTGATTCAATCCCTCCATTTGAATTCCAACCGACGGATGCTCAACGCGTGTACTCCACTAAAGCTCATCCCACGATCTTCAGCCAAAAGCCAGATCAAGCCGACAGGAATTGAACACCTGTAATCCACTCAGAATAGCCGTAATCAGAAGCCGCAAGATCGAATAACACATCCAAGGGTTAGAATTAAACTCGGAAATCTGACGGCTCAAGCAAGAAGAAAAGAAGAACTCGATCCAAGTGCTCCAATCCAACGGCTGAGCTAAAAGACGCTCGATCCAACGGATCAGATCACACCCGAAACCCTTTCTCTTCTCTCGACTCAGCCGGGTTCAGAGTCACTCAGTGAGTCAACTCACTTCCTTAAGCCTAAACCAAACCAGACCCGACCCAATCCAAGGAAAGGAACCCAAACAGAGCAATAATTCAATACAGAACAGCATTAAGCCTTCAAGACTCAGCGTATCATCAATTTACGAAATTAATCCTTGTCTCGGTAATTACAATTAAACTCTATCATTGGTGCTCTCGTTGATTCCCACAACTCAAACAATGGCTGAAGGCACAAGACACACAAAAAAACTATGAGTAAAACAATGAACAAAATGATGAGCAAATGCAATCCATTACTATGATACTAAATGAAGTATCCAAGACTCACATCAATAGAAGAAAATTGGAAAGTTCTCTGCAAGAACAACAATCCGCATATTTACCCATCCTCACTCAAATTTCTTTTCCTCTAGACAACAAACTCAAAACAACAATAAATAGTGAAAGTAGATATGCCTGATTCAATGGAGAGAACCACAGTTTGCGTTTAAAGGCAATTTTTCAATATTATAGCCTCTCTGAAGATCAGAAATTCTTAATTGCTTATACATGGATGGCACTTAGGTATCGGTGGATGCATGGCAATAAACAATTAAATACATGGAATGGGTTCAAAGAAGCAATTAATTGAGGTTTGGACCCTCCTTTATTTAAGGGGTGAATTGGCTAAACTACAGAAATCCACAGTTGATTTCCACAATGAGTTTGAAGAGTTAAAGATTTGAGAATTCCCCGATTTTTTGAGTTGCTTTGAATCGATTAAAACATGACATTAAAGAGAAGTGAGGGCATTACACCAACATCATTACAACAAGCCTTTCAATTAGCAAGTTAATGGAAGGCAGATTACAAGATGATATATACAACCGGACCATGATTTACTCCACAACCAATGAACAAGCATTTGCCTACCGACATTGGCACCAACAAAATACCCAAAGAGAAATACCCATTCGAGAAATTAAGCTGGCACTGATTAAGAAAAGAAAAGGTCTGTTTTATTTGTGATGAGAAGTTTTCAGGGTCAGGTGCAAGTCCAAACTCTTTACCCTTGTAGTAATCAATGATGAACAAGACAACCCTATCCAAACTGAATCATGGCAGGAGCCTGATTTAATTCAGGAAGATACCCCTGAAATCAGCCTTAATGCCTTTACAGGACAATCAAATCCTAGAACTATAAGGTTACAGGGACAGATTGGCAACAAACAAGTTCAGGTGCTTATTGATAGTGGGTCAACCCACAACTTTATTCAATATAAACTTGCCAAGTTTCTAAACCATACAGTAACACCCATATCAGTCTTTAAAGTGTTAGTAGGTAATGGAGAGACTTCTGATACTCACAGGTTTGCTCTAATATTCCTATTTAGGACACACTTTCACTATAGATTGCTACCTTCTTCAAATGCTGAGGCGGATGTGGTGTTAGGAGTGCAATGGCAACTAGGTGAATGCACAATGGACTACAAAAAGCTCACCATGAAGTTCTATCAAAATGACAGTAATTCAACTACAAGGGGATACTTCAACCAAAATAGATAATATTACATTCCATCAGTTTACCAAGCTGCACAATCAGAAAAATATCAGTTCTTACTTACGGATCAGAGGAATTCAGGGAGCATTTGTTCTAATCGAATTCAACCATTTACCAAATATACAACATGTATTAGCACAATACCAAGACTTGTTTCAGGATCGAGATACCTTGCCTCCCCAAAGGGATATTGATCACCAAATACTGATTCAACACGGAACTCAATTAAGGTTAAAACTACTGAATATCCCTACTTTGAAAGCAATAGCGATTAAAGACATGATGAATACATTATAAGAGAAAGTACCGACCCTTTCTCATCCCGACTTTGCTTATTAAAAAAAAAGATGGCAGCTTACGTGGAGATTACAGGGCTTTAAACAAATGCACCATACGATGGGTTTCCAATACCAACTCAAGAGTTGATGGATGAATTATATGGAGCAAATGTTTTTCCAAGTGGATCTAAGATCGGCTATACCATCGAGAATGGCAGAAAAGGATATTCATAAAACTGCTTTCAGAACACATGAAGGCCATTATGAATTCATAGCAATGCCTTTTGGTTTAACCAATGCACCATCTACCTTTCAAGCACTAATGAATTCAGTGCTTAAGCCATTCTTAAGGAAATTTGTTCTAGTTTTCTTTGATGATATACTCATATACAGCCAAACCTTAGAATTACATCAAGGACATCTACAAACTGTACTGGAACAACTGAAGCAACACACCTTATATGTCAAACCATCCAAATGTTCCTTTATTCAAGATAGAATAGACTATTTAGGACATATTTTATCAGCTCAAGGGATAGAGGTGGATCCCAAGAAAATACAAGCAGTACAAGCATGGACTATGCCAAAATCGATTAAAAGCAGGTTAAGAGGATTTTTGGGATTAACGAGGATATTATAGGAAGTTTGTCAAAACTATCACGGCGGTGCTTCCCCTCTTATCTATCTTTGAAACAATAATTCCACCGGAAAGAATCAACAACAAAGATTCACAAAATTAAAAGAGGCTATGGTAACATTACCGGTCTAGCATTTCCCAATTTTACTAGACCATTTATCTAAACAGATGCCTCGGGACGAATAGGCAGATTAGCTCAAGATAATCACCCTTTAGCTTATTTTTGTAAAGTTAAACCCTACCATGCAAAATCTTCAACTTATGCTGAGAACTCTATCTTATCACGCGCAAGATGGAGATAATATTTACTAGGAGCCAAATTTTCACGATCGAAAAAGTATTAGAGAATTATTACAACAAACTATCCAAACACAGAAAGGTTCTTAGTTAAACTATTGGGATTTGATTATACCATTGAGTATAAACCAGGGGCTGCAAACAAAGTTGCTGATGCTTTATCAAGGAAGGAACCAAACAGTAACTTCTAAAGAAAATCGGTAGTGGCATATGCTCCTACATCTATATGCTTACACCCAACAAGTTCACCACTTGAAAATTAAAGAAACTAACTCCAATCAACAAAAGAAACTACAACAAATAGCGGTACCACACTGTTTCCAAAATATAAAAATATTAATGGATTAATATACTATAAAAAGCGATTGTCTTATGCGTAATTCGAGATATCGCATAAGATTATCGAGAATTACACTCTGGAGGAGGGCATATGGGAGTTCATAAAACTTGGAATATTACTCGCAATTCTTGAAACACATGAAAAGACATACAACACTTCATACCACTTGCCTATATGTCAACAAGTGAAATATGACACTCAAAAGCAGGTTACTACAACCTCCTTTATACCACCCAATATTTGGGAAGAAGTATCAATGGATTTTATTACAGCATCTCATAAAATCATAGCTATACTAGTTGTGGTAGGCAGTTGTCAAAATATGCACACTTTTCAAGATTGCCAACCGCTTTTTCTGATCCCACATAGCTCATCTATTTGTTTATTGTCAACGCATGAGATACCCAAAGGAATAATTTCGATAGAGACCCTATATTCATGAGTAATTTCGGCAAGAAATTATTCAAATTAAGTGGTACATTAAGCCAGTGTCTTACCACGCAGATGGCCAAACCGAGGTGACCAACGAATACTAACAAGATCAGGAGTTTTGTTATGGACAACCCTAAGAATTGGTTACAATTTATGCCTTGGGCAGAGTTTTGCTATAACACAAGCATCAATACTTCAACCAAAATGACTCCCTTTCAAGCAGTTTATGGTAGACTTCCTCCTACAATCATTCCATATGATGTCACTACAGCTACCAGTCCAGAAGTAGACTCAGTATTACAACAAAGAGACAAAAACATACAAATCCTGATAACAAATTTACAGGAAGCTCAAAACAGATGAAAGCAGTTGGCGATAAACGTAAGAGACCTTCAACTAGAAATGAATTAGTATTAGTTAAGATACAACCCTAGAGACTTGGTGGGAATCAATATACCAAGTTACAAAGAAGGTATTATGGACCTTTCAAAATATCGAAAGTAGGTATGGTGGCTTATAAAATTGAATTACCTATAACAAGAACATAATGTATTTCACATATCTAGATTAAAACCCTACAGACAGGACTCTACTATCCATCCAGCACAGCTATCAAATCAATTCAGAGATGGACAAATGTTTATCACACCTATCAAAGTCCTGGATCACAGAATTATTCTCAAAGGAGATCAACAGATCAAAGAAGTGCTAATCCAGTGGGAAGGACTAATAGAAACAGATATATCTTGGGTGGCAGAGAAAGAAATACAGGAAAATTTTCCTGATTTTGACCTTGAGGACAAGGTCCAAGTGGGGGAAGGGAGTAATGATATGAACACATATCCCCAAGCCATTAACGAGACCAAAGAATCGAAAAAGGCCAAATAAAAACTTCATTTAATAATCCCAAACCATTATAACAACTAGCGAGAAGATCCACAATAAACAGAGAATAAATCAATAAGTAAATAAAGAAAATAATCAGCTTTTACAACAGAGGATTTCCAGACTACATGTTCAGTACACCAACAAAGAAAAAGAAATATCACAAAGATAGAGACATTCCCAACAGAGCCGATTACAAGAATAAAATCAAGAAGTATAACAAATAACAAACTAACATGAGATAACAAGAACTAATAACATGAGATCAAGAAACCTAAATGGCCAGCACAGCATCTAAACAGAAGATTAAAAGCATGAGATCAGACACGACAGAGGCAACAGAATATCCAACAGAATAACAGAAATCAGTTACAGAACAGAGCAAAAGAACAATCTAGAAGAGCAAACGAAACTATAAATAGAGAGGAGAAAAAGAAGAAAGGGTTAAAAATTTATCTCAAGAACTCCTCTGTTCTAACTTCTCAGTCTTCTCCTTCTTTCTCTAGTCTTTCTCTTCCTCTGCAGTTCAATTCTCACGGTGGAAACAGCCGGAAAAACCCCAACCGACGGAGCAAATCCCACAGAGCTCCTCCAATTTCTGTCTCAAGCCTGTTCCGGCATCCTTAGAACATTCCTACGGTGGATCTTCACTGGATCGACCATCGCCGGTAAGGATCTTCTCCCTCTCCCTCCGATCTCCCCTCAGAACCCGACGCAGAAGGCGCAGAAATGAGCAAAAGGAGTTAGACGTCGATTCAATCCCTCCATTTGAATTCCAACCGACGGATGCTCAACGCGTGTACTCCACTAAAGCTCATCCCACGATCTTCACCAAAGCGGATCAAGCGAATTGAACACCTGTAATCCACTCAGAATAGCCGTGATCGGAAGCCGCAAGATCGAATAACACATCCAAGGGTTAGAATTAAACTCGGAAATCTGACGGCTCAAGCAAGAAGAAAAGAAGAACTTCGATCCAAGTGCTCCAATCCAACGGCGAAGCTAAAGGCGCCGATCCAACGGATCATCACACCAAACCCTTTCTCTCTCGACTCAGCTTGAGTCACTGGGTGAGTCAACTCACTTCCTTAAGCCTAAACCAAACCAGACCCGACCCAATCCAAGGAAAGGAACCCAAACAGAGCAATAATTCAATACAGAACATCATTAAGCCTTCAAGACTCACTGTATCAGCTCAATTTACAGAAATTAATCACTGTCTCAGCTGTAATTAAAGAAATTAAACTCTATCAGAAACCATAAATTTGGGTTAGAGATTCATTGGTGCTCAAGAAAGAAGCTCGAGAACCAAACTACGAATTACTTGATATATTTCTGCTATGCAAAGAACAGTCAGGAGAACCTCAGAGAACCAAAGTACGAACTCTTTACAGTTCTGAATCTTTTGTATACCCTCAATGTCTTGATCGAATGCAGAGACAAGGCATATTCATCATACCCTCAATGTCTCGTTTAAGAAAAATCAAATTTTAAGGAGTAAGGCAGTATTTAAAGATGAAATATAATGCATACATGCATTTATGTAATGCAACTTGCATTAATATATGATCGTCCATTATTTCAATTAGATTAGGTCCTTTGATTTTCTGTTTTGAAATTTTGTATGTAAAGACTCTCTCTCTCTCTCTCTCTCTCTCTCTCTCTCTCTCTCCCTCTCTCTCTCTCTCTTCTCTCTCTCTCATACGAGAAAATATTACATGAAGAATCCTCATATAATTTTATATCAGGATTTTAATCTTATTCCGTCACCTCTGCTCAATTTTTTTAATTTATATTAAAATTAATATAAAAATTGTCTAATATGTTTTATTTTCATTGGAATCCTCATATATGAGGACTCAACATATAATATTTTCTCCTCTAATACAGTAATTTTTTTTTACATGCTGATTTTTATTTAATTATATTATATTTTAAATGCATGAAAAGACAGCAAGTCATAACCAATATTTGTAGATGAGAATCACGAGAGGTCATATTACGTTATAAAATTCACCTGAATCGATTTCCAAATATAAGAAAATTATACATTTTTAAATCTGTGAAGCTTTTACTTTAAATAAAAATAGAGAAAAGTTAATACAATATTCTCCCAAGTCCAGTTCAAATTGGCCTTTGTCCTTTTAGATTAGTTTAAATTTTTAAAGCCCAATTAAGAAGGCCCAGCCTAACTACCGTAAAACTGATGTGGTAACGACGACCCAACGCTCAGCCCACAATGTGTACTAAACAGTACAATGAGCTTTTATATATATATATAAAGTTTATAAATATTGTTTTTCTTTAAAAAATTTAAAAGTTAATAATAATAATAATAATAAAACATAAAACTAAAAGAAAATTGATATTTATAAACTATATATTATATAATTTTTTACAGAGAATATTAAATATGTTCGCTTATGTTAATATATAATATTTTTAGTGCAAAAATTAAGTACCGAAGTTAAAAATAATAATAATAATAATCTCAAAATCTTATGAATGATTTTTAAGATCTTTGTATAGTGGGTTAGGCATCTACATATGCCTCTAAACTTTACTGCGCTTTTGTAAGTCTCATATGCTGTTCTTCTTCTTCGGAGCGGGTAGAAGAAGCTTTGAAAGCAATAAAAAGAGGTCAAAAAGGCTTCATAACGAGAACTAGTTGGCCATCCTTTGCTTCCAATGCAAGCCAAATGGAAGGAGACAAAGGCCACAAGGCCACATGAGTGATGAGCCTAGCTGGTCACATTTTGGTGGGGCCCTCCCCATTACTTTTAATCCTAAACTTACTCTATACATTTTTTGCAGATATTTTTTAACCTAAGATTTCTTAGTTAAAATTTAAAGCTCTAAACTACTAAGGCCAAATGCCTCGCATAACTAACTCTATATTCGTTCTCCATCGACACTGATCATGTCGGTGATCGAATTCGGCTGAGACTGATGATTTTGTTGTGATATTTTTACGCGTATTTCGTGAGTTTTAGAATTAACGATGATTAGATTTATTATTATTATTATTAGAATGTGTTTGCCCAATTTTTCTCAGGGGCTCACATGGGGTGGAACCCACCCAGCCTTAGCTTCTCAACTTGATTAGTACATCCCTTACCTTTAACCATAGAAGAAGCATCTTCTTATCTTCAATCTCAAGCTCTTATGCATGTCCATATCAAGTATCCGATCAATCACTTTAATTGTAAATAATCAACAAATTTATGATCATGAGCTCGAATTCTAATTAGTTTTGAATTAGACGAGGAAGGAGAACATTAGAGTAAAAGAGAGAAAAATTACAAAAGCTGAAGCTATATATATATATGTATATGAACACAATTCTACTGGCAGCTCAACCTACTCTTACTTTCTTGATCGGAACAGCAAGAAACACGGAAGCCAGGTCCTTAGGCACTGAGAAGAACCCTTGGGGCGGCGGCCCCATCGCTGCCGCGAACTTCCTCTTCTTCGGCCGCCGTTTCATCGGCGCCGGAGGGCAAACAAACACCGGCTTCAGCCTATTTTCATCAGCCTTAGGCGTGACAGCGCCGTCTTCCTCTGCCGACATCTCCTTACTGGTTTTGATGGAAGCGAGCTCGGGTAACTCGTCGATGAAGACGAATAACTCAAAACCCATCAAAAGAAGAAGAAAGGGAGATGAGAAGAGAGAAACCTTTGGAGCCTAGAATTTGAATTCAAATATAAGATTATCAAAGCATATAGAATGATGGAATATTAAAAAAAAATATGATTTTGCTGAGAAGAGTGACAAAGAGGGAGGAGAATTATAAGGGAGTTGCCGGTAAGAAGGTATCTATTTATACAATATTTATAGAGAGAGAGAGAGAGAGAGAGAGAGAGAGAGAGAGGGAAATAGAAGTTACAATGGGATAATAAGGGGGTTAATTTAATTAATTTTACCTGAGAGAGGATTAAGGATTAATTAAGAAAAGGTAAAAGCTTAATTAATCTGTGGGATTAATTAGGTAAATTAGGTTTGATAATCCATGTGGAGTGGCCCCACCAGGGTTGGCTCATGCTTTGCTGGTGGGATGCACTGTGAGGTCAGCTGTCATACTCATGCATCGTCCCATTGCTTAATCTCAGCCGTCCATTTTTAATCCAATGGTAATCAGTAAAAGATAATCGCTTTCCCGTCATTTTCAGTGTATTAAATTAGACATTTTAATTCCGTGAAAGATGAAGCAAAGATTTATGGGAAGCTATTACCATTTAAAATATGATTATAATAGATTTAATAATTTATTGAATTTATTTATTTTAGATATGTATAATATAAAAGTTAATTAATTAATTATTAAATTAATTTATCTCAATTTAATTGATAAGATGACACATATCTGATTATTAGCTAACTTGTTGAATATTTATTATTTAAAAATGCAAGACATTAAATGAATACATATAAGACAAATAATTAAACATATAAGACATTTGTTTCAAGTTCCCAATCGATTATTATTATTATTATTATTATTATTATTATTGTTTATTGGATTTTTTAAGAGATTTGTTCAATTAATAAAAATAAAAATTTTCTTAATTTTAGAAAATTCTCTAAGAAATCTATCTTTCCGTCAGCAGATCCACATATAATTAAATTAACACCAAAAATACCCCAAAAAAAAAAAATCGAGAAATCAGCTTAATTCAGTCACGCCCTTGTAATTCAAAGAAATTACAAAAATGCCAAAGTGAAAGCTAGGGGTATCACCTGACACATGGGGTTTGTTGGGTAGGGAGGGAGATTGAGTACCTTCTCTTTTAAAAATAGTTAATCATCATTAGTCTTTTGCTTTAAACTGATTAGAAATTAAAGCTTAACCAAAGTTTAGTTTAAATACTAATCAAATGTTTAGATCTAACCTTCATCATGAAAAAGTATTAACATTTTACTATACATAATGAATCCAAGAATTAGATTTAGGGTTTATATATAGTAATTTTAGGTTTCAATAAGATCAAGCAAATTGGGTATAAGTCTATATAGAAAGAATTAGAAATTGATGAGTGACTATTCAGAGAAATAAGTTTTGAATTCATGAGTTCTTGATGAGTTCTAATGATACCTCACAATCAGAGAGTCTCGGTAGTTTGATCTTAAGTTTTCATGTGCTTGAACATGTTCTTTCAAAATATATGAAAAATATGAGCTTCTGAGCCATGGAAGCTTAATCAAGAAGTAGATGCATAGTTCCTGCTTTAGTAAAGTGAATTATTTGTCATGGCATCCCTCTCCCTAAGTTAGTAAATATTAAAAAATTTCATGTGTGGCATGCAGTGTAAATAATTAAAAAGATCTACACTCCACATGCAAATCTTGCAATATTTCTCAATCGTAAGCAAAAAAGGATTAATTGATTTCCATCACATGATCCACCACATGGAGTCAGACGTGCAAATATAAAATTATTTGTTTAATTTAATTAATTAAAGTTTTAAAAAAAAAAAGTCTTCTCTTTAGTTTAACTGATTCTCTCTCTTCCTTGCAAGGTAATAAAGAGGACATATATTCTCATATTAGAGTTTTTACCATAATTACTAATTACTTTTAATTTTTATTTTTTTTATTGAGGGAATAAATAAATTTAATTAAAATAAAAAAAATGTATAAAAATATAAATAGTGGATAAGAGTTTTTAGAGTAGAAAAATGGCATAGTGATGGGAATCTTGTTGGGAAATTGCAAAGAGATGTGGACGAGAGGAGTGGTCACATGCACGTTAGGTGTGGACATTTTCTAGTCGTGGAGAGGACGTGGGCCCACGGGCTGCCCGCAAAATATCATTGCATGGACCTGGTCTATCTATATTAGCTGATCTCCACCGTTCATTACACGTGTGTTGCTTGATGTGCAAGCCTCTCCGAGCCGACCCGATGGGCTCTATGAGCATGGCGCCGTAAGTTAGCATTAACGACGCCGGTTTGCCGATCTTTTTATAAGTAGGAGCTAATTCTGTGGGTCCCCAGGGCTGCCCGGAGAAATCGTTGCATGGACCCGGTCCTTATAATTGGCTGATCTAGCCGAATATTCTACCTTGTGACGTGGACATTTTTAACCGTGGCATTCTCCCCAACGTTACGAATAGCAATTTGCATGGTTCCCTACAACATTTGAAATATTACATAAAAG
Source organism: Cymbidium sinense (assembly GCA_021442155.1). Taxonomy (NCBI): domain Eukaryota; kingdom Viridiplantae; phylum Streptophyta; class Magnoliopsida; order Asparagales; family Orchidaceae; genus Cymbidium; species Cymbidium sinense. The sequence continues at coordinate 182,133,945 of CM038220.1, forward strand.
ATTTCATAATTGATGCCGAATTGGTTAGCACGGCGCCGTAAGTTAGCATTAACGACGCCGGTTTGCCGATCTTTTTATGTTGGGCGATTATTTAAAGTAAAGCAGGAGCTAATTCTGTGGGTCCCCGGGCTGCCCGGAGAAATCGTTGCATGGACCCGGTCCGTATAATTGGCTGAGCTAGCAATTTGCATGGTTCTCTACAACATTTGAAATATTACATGAAGGATTGAGTAATTGATGCCGAATTTATTAGCGACAAGAGCTGAAGTTGAACTGCCACCCGGATTCATTTTTTTTTTTTTTTTATCTTTCGTGCTATTTTAATTATTGGAGAAAAAATTGTGTGCGTTTTATATCGGAATCTATTTAAAATTACCGAATTATATATTAATTATGTATTTCAAAAAATAAATAAAATTTATTATATATATATATATATATTATCATGAAATTATCATCATCATCATCATTTTGTTTGAAATTTTATTTTAAAATTTAAAATTTATAGGCATAAATATTCTTAAAATTAGATGCAAATATTTTTATATTTTAATATATTGACTTCAAAATAATTATAAATGTATTTACTTTATGTAAATTATGAACTACAAATGAAATTTTTGAAAATTTTAAAATTTAGCTAGACTAAAAATCAATTCAACTTCAATGCAAATTTTTTGTCAATTTATAATTTTTAGATTTAATTCAAGTTTATTTTAAACTCTACTAAATACTTGAATCTACTTTAAGTCACTTTTTACTTTGCTTTTATAAACTTGTTTAAAAAAATTAGTATATAAGTTAATATATTATTTATATACTTAAATAGAAAAATTGGGTCAATTGAAGATCATAAGATTCGTACCGATGGGCTGCGTAGAGTTAGCGCTGACGGCGGGCGATCTTTTATGTTACAAACTGAATAACGTCTGCGAATATCTTCTCATTTTGATGACGTAATTAGCAATTTGCACTCTTACCTGTAACATTTCAAAAATTGCATTTAGTGGAATTTGGTAGCAGCAATGCCGGCGTTGAACTGCCACGTGGATATTGTATTTGTAACACCAGGGCTGCGCGGAGAAATCTTTGCATGGACCCGGTCTTTCTAACTGGGCTGAACATGGTGGACCTTATTGGGTCCCGCGTACGTCAGAGAATAAGGCATTCGATATCCATTATATAACGGACAGCATTCTAACGGAACGTGTTAGTGGTCAAAAAACTAGCTGACATTGAACCACACTTTAATCATATGAAAATAATATACCAAAAGATATATTATTTTTAAAAAATAATTATTTTCAGCATTTTTTATCTCCGTTAGCTTCAAATTTTTTATAAATAAATAAATAAATTTTTTATTTTAGTTTATATAATATTTTAAATATATATATATATATATCTATTATGTTAAAATTATAAATTTATGACCACAAAATATTTTTAATTTATAACAAAAATGTTTAATATTTTAATACTTCATCTTTAAAAGATTAAAAATAAATTAATAAAAATACATTATTTAAATTTTAAATGTCATATGACAATTTAAAAAAATAATTAAAAATATTTTAAAATGCGCTGATATAATTTTTGTATTAAAATTTTAATTAGTTAATAAAAAAATATGTACTCACACAGTCACATGAGCGAGTTTGTAAAAACAATAAAATATACCATAATTATTATTAAGTCAAAGAAAACTGAAAATAAAAAATATTTTATTTTCTTACACTTAAAAACTGCAGTCATTAACAATTTAACTGCAACAGTAAGTTAATTAGAAATTAGTTAAGTATTAAGAAAAGTTAATCCTCCATTATTCTATGAGCCAGAAAATACCTTTTGTACCTTCGTGTCAGGGCCAAACTGTCTACTTCATAAAACTGTACATCAAATCATTAGATTCCTTGTCCCTATCTACTTGACTGATACCCTCTACCAGAATATTTAATTAATAAATAAAATAAAATTATTATAAAAATATGAAAAGTTTTTTTTTTTTAATAAGATTGACCTATTTTTAGGTACAGCTGCAATTTTGAATTTTATCTAAAGTGGATAAAGAAGGTACAACTGCCATATTGGATTGTGGGGGCAACGGTAACATTTTTTTTAAATGGGTTGACTTAAGATTTTGCTTTTAAGAATATAATGACTGAAATGTATATATATATATATCAATGATTTGGAGAGAAATGTTGCCTCATTCAGAGAAAGAGAATATTAGTTTGTCTCCTTCGAGCTGTCTTAAAATAGTCGACGTTTGCCATTTTCTTTTCTTTTGATATTTTATTTTATTTTATTTTTAAGAATAGTAAAACTATTGAAAAAATATATATAATTTAAATTTGACTTTTTTAAATTGATTTCGAGCAGAATTTAAAATTTTTTTTATCGACTTGATTGAATTTAATTTTTATCAAATCAAAATTTGATTTGAAGTAAGTATTTAAATAAAATATATACTTGATGAAATATTTATTTTTGCATATATATATATATATACAGGGGCGGATCTAGAAATTTTTTTTTTGGAGAATTCATGATAAAATAATCTTATATAAAATTAAAATCAAAGATCTCATATAACAAAATAAAGAAATCAAACATTCGATAACATAAATTTTTTTACATTACATACCATTTATAACTTCCTCCGAAGTCTTCATATTTTGAAGATTGCATAATCAATTCCTTATCAACACTCTTAAATACATCTTTTCAATATATGTAATAAGGCAATCGTTCATTCAAGAATCTCTTCTTATCTATGGCGATTTTTTACGATCTTCATCAGAAAATCTTTCAGATTCTTTGTAGCGATTATCAAAGCTTTATTAAGTAAATACAGAGGATAAATATCATTTTTCTTTATCTCTACTTTTGCAAGTTCTTCACTTCAAAAATGAATCGTTATTCGTCAATAATATAATTCTCGTTTATCCAAAATAATAATATCAAAGCTCGAAGTCGGATAAAACTTTGCCAAACATATCAATTTTTTTTTATATCAAAAGTCGAAAGAATCACATGTATTCAAGTATGCCATATAAAAATAATTCAATATTGGTCATCAAATCGTTGTTGCTCAAGTTGCGTATCAATAACGTAATAAAATAACTCAACTTGATAATAGTGTAAATTTGTGATTCCTCGAGCATATCTTCTTCGATCTTCCACGCGTAATAAATCTTTCACTTATATTTGGCACAGTATATCATTTTTCTCACAAAATACATGAACTCCTTCAAATAAAATGTTCCAACCATCATCCCTCATATTTTATACTTTGTTTTGACATAACCAAATTGACATTTATAATATCTTGATCTTTTTTTTGTAAGACAGATAACCATTTTGTGATTACTAATATGGATTTCAGTGCGATTGAAAATAAACTCAAAACATTGAATTGAATTAAGCATTTGCTCTTTTGTTCATTTGTTTAAACCATCTCTACAATTATATCAAGAACTATAATAGATCCAAATAAAATAAGTATATTTATCAATGCAGATAATGTGATCCCATTATCTCCACTGTCAAGAGTTATTTCTTGATTTAAACCTCTGCCATCTTGTAGTTCTCCACTCCAAAATAAACAATATGCTGCATCTTTTGCAATACTGTACTCTAACCAACCTTTATATTCATCAAGCCATTTTGGATTAAACTGCATTTATTTCCGATTTGTGTTTGAGGAAATTCATGATCACGAGGTTGACATGACCTTTTGAAGATATGCTTCTAACTCTATCGCTCGTTGGGATGATACTCAAATTTTTTTCTTAATCCGGGATCTCTTCTGATATCTTCGTTGAATTACGTGACTTGTTTAGATTTTGTATTACTACTTTCACCAATAATAAGATGTGAATAACCTGACTATCTTGTTCAATCTTTCTTTTAAAATATCGCCCATATCTAATTAAAAGAACGATTAAAATGGATGTAAAGTCTTAAAGATTAATATGCATAAAAAAAAATGAGAGACGCTTTTGAACATATTTCAAAAAACAAAATAAAGGCACACTTTTGGCTTTTTCTAAAAAAATAATTCTCAAAATAAAGACTCACTGTACCTAAAATAAATCAAGTATTTTTTAATAAAGCACACCGTCACTTTATTAAGAAATAATAAATCAATAAATTTTCAAAAAGACACACTTTTCCTTTATTAAATAAAAATATTCACATACCTTAATTAATTGTGAAGGCAATTCAGAAATATTTAGAATGTTCGTTCTAAAATCATAAAACATAAAGCATACAAGTAATGATTAAATATACAAAAACAAATAAATATTAGTACCCATGAACTAATTGCATACATTTTAATCGCCTTTTTAAAATAACAATTATCCAATTAAAATCCACCATTATACTCATGTAAGTTGAAAAGAAACAATGAATGATAGTTAATATTTTCATAAACATAACACAAAATAAAACTTAAGTTGATTCATCTACATAGAAATTTAACTTTAATTTTCCATATGCAATTCTTTGATAAATTAAATATGTTAACCAAACCATAAAACGTAATAAAAAAGTCTAACAAAGAGACCTCAATCAAAACAATTAACATATAACAAGAAAGAAGAGTATGACAAATAATTTCTTTAGGTTTTCAAAACTTATGAAAAAAGTGGTGCACTTTTAGGTTATAAAATTGAAGAAGGACCAAGAATAACAGGGGATGTTTAAATGTAATAGTAGTACGAAAACAAGCATTTCATGTTTATCTAAAAAATTTATCCAAAAAAACTAGGAAAAACAGTAATCTTAATAGACTAATCTGCTCATTTGCATTTAACATATTTACATACAACATAACTAAACACATACTTGTTGCATGCAGATGATAGTTTAACTCAACTAAAATGATAAAACTAACAAAACACCAACAAAAGCAACTGGATGAAAGAGAAATAAATATTAACTACAGGCATAACTTTGTCAAAGCTCTATTTAAGACAAACGAGAACAGATTGCAAACAGATATTTCATAAGCTGTCTATCCTTGGAATAAAAGATATTCAAACAAGTATAAGCAATTAAAACCTTCTCGATCAAATCCACAACATCATGATTATCAATGAATTCAATATAGCTCCAATTGATTTCCTCATTTTTGTATTCCTCCTGCTCCATCTTAAAGACAAGCTGAAAAAAGCAAACAAGGTCAGAGCTCACAAACTAAAAACAAATAGCAAATTAATAAGCGTAAAGCTCATCTGCTCATGCATCAGAAAAATGGCTATATACCTCATTGAAATGCTGCTGAAGCTTTTCATTAGCAAAGTTAATGCAGAACTGCTCAAAGCTGCAAAAAGTTATTAACCATTATACACAGATGTTAACTAAAACACACCACTAATAAGCAAATTCAAATACAAAAATGAGGAAATCAAACCACTGTAGTTAAAAGAATGTTAACTGTAAGTTCTGAATCTCTGATCACATATTTTAATAACATACTCATTTAGTTACTCTATCGTTGCTCTTTCTTAGTGTTACTTTTGAAATTTATTTTTCTCATTCTTCTGAGTTCTGATCACATATTTTAATAACATACTCATTTAGATAGCCTTAGGTTTTGCCAAATAGCACGGCCCAGGAAAGCAAATGTTTCCTCTTCCCATCCTACCGAAGAGACTGAACCCAAAAAAAAGAAAGAAAAAAAAGAGAACGCAGCAGCAAATATACTAATTATATCGTGAAACAGAAAGAGAGGAGTATTAAAATTAATCAAGAAATAATCAAAATAGGATCTTCAAAACAAAGCGTTTACCTAAAATCGTGGGGAGGGAGAAAATGAAAACTCTATATATCAAAATTTGAAATGAAAACAAGAAGAAAAAAAAAGAAAAAAGAGGAGCACAAGGAACCGTTATAACTCACCGAATGTAACCCTTAGATAGCTGAAACTTTCACCCGACGGTACGGCAAATTCGTAACAAGAGGAGAGAAGGCACAAAGACAATGGCGTGTAATCTTCGATTAACCTCTCAAACTCCTTCATGAATCACGGCCTCACCGAGTCACGGCCTCACGGGATTCAGAGAAGCAGAATAGAAAAAAAAAGAAGAAGAAGAAAATGCAGAGAAGAATGTGAGGAAAAAAGCTGTGGCGGCTGGGAGGCTAGGGTTTGGAAATAGGTTTTCCCGTATCACATACGTGTGTGGTGGGCCAGTGGGGGCACGTGCCCCAATCTAACTGCGCTCCTATATATATATATATATATATATATATGATAAAATATTTATTTATAGATATAATTTTTCAGGTTGAAAATATTTTAATGATAAATCCTAATAATGCCTATATGCTGCTTTCGTTTTCCTTTCATTAAGGTTGCATTTATATAGAACAATTTACATTATTTCTCTACATGCTCTAAAGTAGTTTGTGTTCTTTCAATTTATTTTAATATTCAGTAAGTAAATTAGGATTTATTAAGGATGAGTACAACTTCTATAATTTATTTAACTGTCTGATATTTTAAGAGTAAAATTTTATTTTAAATATAATTATATAAGATTTTTCTTAGATTTAGGCCCGTTTGGCGGTGCAGTCTATACTGTACCGCAATGCTGTTTTGGCTATATTTTAGCTGGACTTTGAGAAATACGTGGTGAGAAAGTCTCTTTTTAATTCCCTTGTCTTCAATAAATGTTACTTAATTGTTCTTCCAACATAACCATTCGTTAACTTAGTTCTCCAAGTTTCTTTACCGCATCCATCTTAACATTCTCATTTCAACCAAACTTGCTTAAATATAAATGAATTCTTTGTTGCAAAATAATTGAATACATTCAACATAACTAGTATAATTGAAATTTTATAAAATTCACTTTTTAGTCTACACGATATCCCCCTAATGCATAGCAATCCTAAAGTACTTCTCCACTTTAATCACCAAGCTTAACTAAATAATTTCACCACTTATATCTCCATTCATCCATACAATAAATCAAAAAAAGCTAAGCATATGACTATCACACCTAGATAATAAAGTTGTCTTCTTTCAAAACATGATTCCTAATTTCAAGCAACCAATTTAGCTACTACTATACTCTAATAAGCTTTCAACTGCAGCAAAAACTTGCTTATACTCTGTTTAAAAATGCTTAGAATCCAATTGAAATCAAGTTCAAGTCGGATTAAAAATCAATCTCATGTCATCTCAAACTCAATTCCCAGTTAGATACAAGTAACATCGGAGTCTCGTTAAAGCAAAATTGAATATGAATCTAAATTTCTAGTTCGAATTGGATCATTAGAAACATAAATTTTCAAGAGGAAATAAAACATCATGAAGTAAAGAAAGTGAAATAAAGCTATATCACCTTCGAAGTACATGTAAACCCCATCCTTTCGGCGCCAAGGCTTGCGCTGCCGCACACTAACAGCAGGCATGACCTTCTTCCTTAGATCTGGCTTCCCCTTCTTAACGTTGGTCATCACTATATCACAAACGCAAGCGGATAGCAGTTGATTGAGGTGACCCTTGATCCCCTTCACAGAAATGATGTAGAGGTTCTTCGCACCAGTGTTTTTATAAAAATGAAGATGATTAAAACTTTCAAATTTTTTAAAATTTAGCTCGAATAAAAATCAGTTCAACTCCAATTCAAATTTTTTATCAATTTTTTTATTTTTTTATTTTTTTTATTTTTACATTCCTCAATATTCTACTTCCAAATTAATATATGCGACCTCCAAATTTTACTTGTAAAGTTTTATTATTATTATTATTATTATTATTATTATTATTATTATATATAATATTTAATTAAAAATAAAATATGAGTAATTGAGATGGCACGTCTCCGAGCCGAGAGCCGATGGGCTGCGTAGAGTTAGCGCTGACGGCGGGCGATCTTTTATGTTACAAACGGTGGGCCCGAATAACGTCTGCGAAAATCTTCTCATTTTGGTGACGTAATTAGCAATTTGTACTCTTACCTTTATCATTTCAAAAATTGCATTTTATGTAATTTGGTAGCAGCAATGCCGGCTTGAACTGCCACGTGGATATTATATTTATAACAGCAGGGCAGCGCGGAGAAATCTTTGCATGGACCCGGTCTTTCTAACTCTGTTCGCTTCAGATTTTTTAAATAAATAAATATATAAATATAATTTTATTTTATATATTATTTTAAATATATATATATATTATGTTAAAATTATAGATTTATGACCACAAAATATTTTTAATTTATAACAAAAATGTTTTATATTTTAATACTTCATCTTTAAAAGATTAAAAATAAATTAATAAAAATATATTATTTAAATTTTAAATGTCATATGACAATTTTAAAAAAATAATTAAAAATATTTTAAAATGTGCTGATATAATTTTTGAATTAAAATTTTAATTAGTTAATAAAAAATATGTACTCACAGTCACATGAGCGAGTTTGTAAAAACAATAAAATATACCATAATTATTATTAAGTCAAAAAAAACTGAAAATAAATAAAGATTTTATTTTCTTACAGTACTGATTACAACTGCAGTCATTAACAATTTAACTGCAACAGTAAGTTAATTAAAAATTAATTAAGTATTAAGAAAAGTTAATCCTCCGTTATTCTATGAGCTAAAAAAATACATTTTCAAGAAAATATTACGTCCGGAGTCCGCACGTAACTTTACATGCGGACTCCAATCGTTCGTCAAACATTTTATTTCATTTTAACGCTTAACTATTCCGAATCTGATCCAGAATGACGACTTCACACAGCTTTACTAACCCGGCCCATTCTACCATTTCGCTCAAACAACAGGAGCGTTTTGGAACGCTGGCGAATTTAAAAGAAAATATATATATATATATATATAGGGTTTATGGTGTATTTTTTTTGCAAATCAGGAGAGAAATATAAAATCTCATTTTTTTTTTAGATGGAACCAATTTGGAAATTGACCTCAAGAAATAACACTAATTAATTTATGTATTAAATAAAAATTTATCTGTAATTTTTCTCAACCGTTGTATATGTATAGTTTTTCTACAGTTTGTTAGTGATATTCCTTGAAATTCTTTTATTTAATGTATATTTCCTACACTGTTTAGAGTTCTTTGCAAGAGGACTTTCCTTATTTTAGGACTATTTTGCATGGATATTCTCTATAATCTCATGAGAGTACTGACCAATTTCATATTATTTTCGAAGTTTCCTATCTGGAGAATATGTTCATCGCATTATATTAGTAATTGTTTTTTTTAAGTTTTACATATATATTCTCTATACTCTCATGAGAGTACAGAGCATTTTGCATATTTTTTTCCCACTTCTTTTAACCTAGTTGTTGAGATTATGTTCATTACATTCCATTGAAAGCAATTTGGAGTTTGTTTGGATGGTTTTTAGAAGATTTTTGTATCTCTACTCTCTGTACTGTCATGAGAGTACATAATATTTTCTGATATTTTTTTAATTTATTTTGCCTGAATGGAGAGAATATGATCATTATATTCCATTAGAAGTAATTTTGTGATTGTTTAGTTAATTTTTATGGGAGATTTTCATTAGTATTCTCAGACTTATGTACTCATGAGTACGAGCATTTCTAATATTTTTTATTTTTTTGGCCCGTTTTGGAGGAAATATGTTCATTACAATCCATTAGGAATAATTTGGAGGCTGTTTAGTTGATTTTTTAGTGTTATTTTACATTTGTACTCTCTGTACTCTCTTGAGAGTACAAATGATTTTGGTAATTTTTTTCAGTTTCTTTGGTCTGGTTGTTGAGATAATATTCATTACATTCCATTAGAAGCAATTTGGAGGCTGTTTGGACAGTTTTTGGAAGATTTTTGCATCTGTACTCTTTGTACTCTCAAGAGAGTACAGAACATTTTGGATATTTTTTCTAGTTTTTATGGCCTGTTTGGAGGAAATATATTCATTACAATCCATTAGGAATAATTTAGAAGCTGCTTGGTTGATTTTAGGGGAGTTTTGTATCTGTACTCTCTGTACTCTTATAAGTACAGATGATTTTGATCATCTTTTTCAATTTCTTTGGTCTCGTTGTTGAGATTATGTTTATTACATTCCATTGGAAGTAATTTGGAGGCTGTTTGGATGGTTTTTAGAGGATTTTTGTATCTGTACTCTCTGTACTCTCATGAGAGTACATAACATTTTCTCATATTTTTCTAGTTTATTTTGCCTGTATTGAGAGAATATGGTCATTATATTCCATTAGAAGCAATTTTGTGACTGTTTGGTTAATTTTTATAGGAGATTTTCATCTATACTCTATATACTCTCTGTACTTTCTGTACTCTCATGAGAGTACATATGATTTTGGATATTTTTTTCAATTTCTTTGGCATGTTTGGAGGAAATATGTTCATTACAATCCATTAGGAATAATTTGGAGGCTGCTTGGTTAGTTTTTAGGAGAGTTTTGCATCTGTACTCTCTGTACTCTCTTGAGAGTACATATGATTTTGGCCATTTTTTTATTTTCTTTGGCCTAGTTGTTGAGATTATATTCATTACATTCCATTAGAAGCAATTTAGAGGCTGTTTGGATGATTTTTGGGAGATTTTTGCATATGTACTCTCTGTACTCTCTGTACTCTAATGAGAATACAGAGCATTTTGCTAATATTTTTCCCCTTTCTTTGGCCTGTTTAGAGGAAATATGTTTATTATAAATCTATTAAAAATAATTTGGAGGCTGCTTGGTTAGTTATTTAGTGTTATTTTGCATCTATATTATTTATACTCTCTATACTCTGATGAGATTACAAAGCATTTTGGTAATATTTTTCCACTTTTTTTGGCCTATTTGGAGAAAATATGTTCATTACAAATCCATTAGAATAATTTGGAGGATGATTGCTTATTTTTAGGTTGGCTCGTACTCTGTACTCTCTCAGATTCTCTCTCTGACTCTACACTCTCTATACTCTATGTACTCTCATGAGAGTATAGAGGATTTAGCTCATATTTTTCCACTTTCTCTGGCATGTTTGGATGGAATATGTTCAGTAGATTTCATTAAGAATAATTTGGAGGCTGATTGGTGATTTTTAGGGGTGTTTTGCATTTGTACTCTTTCTACTCTTTCTACTCTCTGTACTCTCTATACTCTCATGAGAGTACAGAGCATTTTGCTAATATTTTTCTACTTTTTTTGGCCTATTTGGAGAAAATATATTCATTACAATCCATTGGGAATAATTTGGAGGCTGTTTGATTATTTTTTTAGCATTATTTTGCATCTGTACTCTCTTGAGAATATAGATAATTTTGGCCATTTTTTCTAATTTCTTTGGCCTGGTTGTTGAGATTATGTTCATTACATTCCATTGGAAGTAATTTTGAGGCTGTTTGGATAATTTTTTTGAGATTTTGCACTGCATTCTCCGTATTCTCGTGATTTAGTTCATTTTTTTCTCACTTTCGCTTTTGCTTTGGAAGGAATATGTTCATTTGTGGAGCTATTTTACATGTCACATATTTGTGGACCTGTTTGGGCAGATGAATGCGATCAATAAGCAGTGCGATGATGAAGTCGTGATGTCTAATGACCCAAATTTAGGGAAACTCCTTGACACTACTATTCAGAATGAAATAGAGTATGTATTTGCATCGACTATGCATATCAAACCGCTTCTGTTTAGAAGGACCATACTTATTGGCCAAACTCCAAGAAATTAAAATCAAAAGATTTTTTATGTGCAAAAGTTGAAGAAATGCCTAAACGCTTAACAAAATTCTAGAATGAGATTGGTTGTCCGGATGATTAGATTCTCTGATTTGGAGACTGGATGGTTAAAAATATAGAAAGTCATAATCATTCATTGGCAAAAGCTCTACATCTTCTCGGATCACACATATGCGATGAGAAGGCGTCCGTGTTGAAGACAATGAGAGGCGAATTAGAGCAATGCATTCAACTATCTAAATAAGGAAGTTGGCAGCGTAGAGAATATTTGATTCACAAAAAGAGATGCTTTCAATTTCATTCAGAAAGAGAGAAGATCGAGAATTATGAATGGTGATAGTAATGCATTAATACAGTTGTTCAAGAAAAGCAAGTGGGGCCGGGATGTTTGCATGGGATGTACAAGTTGATGAGTCAGATTGCTTGGTAAGTTTTTTTGGAGCAATGGCATGTCTAGGATAGAATATGATTGTTTTGAGGATGTGATAATTTTTGATACAAGCTATCGACTCAATAAATATAATCTTGTTTGTGCCCCTCTTGTTGGAGTGAATCATCACTGGTAAAATATCTTATTTGGAGTAACATTTCTATAAGAGGAGATAATTGAGTCATTCTCATGGCTATTCCAGACATTTCTTCAATTGATGAGTGACAAACATCCTATAACAATATTCAATGATCAAGATCAGGCTATGGCGAGAGCTATCGAAATTGTATTACTACTTACTAGTCATAGGTTGTGCCAATGACATATTTTGAAGAAAGCTCCTTCCAAGGTTCATTTTTTTAATAGTAATAAAAGAGTACAAGGGTTATTTTATACGTGCATGAGCAAGTGTGACTCAGAGAAAGAGTTTGAGAAAGCTTAGTCTGTCATGCTAGAAGAAGGCAATTTGCATGATCATGCTTGCCTGTCTGAGCTTTATAAAAGTAGATCCAAGTCCACGCATTCAACAAAGATTCATTCGTGGGCATCTTGTCAACTCAACGTAGTGAGTCCATGAATAATGTATATCGAATCTCTAAACCTCGTTTCATAATATGGAGATATGATGCGAATGATGACATGACAAGACAGAATGTAGCATTGTTGTTCTGTTAAGACCAATTCTAAAATAAATGCTATATTTTATACAAGAAAGCTTTATACTATGTTTAGGAAGAATTTTTCATGGAGTTGGAGGCCTATCGTGCGTATTAGTATTTGGTGAGAAACTTAGAGAATAAAATGCATCCAAAACATGGACGTCCATTTCAATGGGACTACCCTAGATGTAACTTATACTTGCAAAAAATTTGAAATAATGGGATTACTTTATGTCCATTGTATCAGAGTTCTTAGTTAGAAAGATGTGTGCATTCTGGATAAGTATCTTCTCATGCGATGATCTACCAGAGCAAAGAGGGATATCTACATCGATAGTGCATACAAAAAATTAAGAGATGTGAAAAGCACAGATGGAAATACAATTGGCATTATTTTCTAGAACCACATAAGTCAATATGCATATCAAATAAGCATCGCACAAGGTAATAAGAGAGCTGAGGACTATATGCTTGGATCCTTAAAAAAACTATATGATGATGTCGACTTTATAATAAGTGAAAATTCTCTATGATAGAAGCAGAAGAATAAGCCACAGCGACAAGGAAAATACATCTTAAAGGATCCATTAGCAACGTCAAAGGGTGTTTCCAACAAGGCTTAAAGGATATTGGGAGAGATCCAAGAGTAATTTCTATTTGCCTATTAATTTTTAGTATTTTAAATATTACTATTAATCTTCAAACCATCCTATTTTTGTTGTTATAGAAACCAAAGTATAGTCTGAGAGTGGTGCAGAACATGTTGTATCACCCATTGCAACACCTTTATCTGTTATGCCATAGTATTTTTCAGAGGCACAGAATATCACACATCAATGCTGTAAAAAATCATCAACTAATACAATATTCTACTGCAGGAATTCAACTCAAGCTCAACAATCAATCGTCGACAGGGTACACTAAGGCGATGATGGATATTACAGGAAAATATTTTAATGCATGATATCATTTAGTTATGTGTTCTTCTTGACACATCGTAATGATTCGACATAATTACATCATTACAATCATTTATGTAATACTTTAAAGTCTCCATGATGACTTTCTTTTACTTAACAGGCACACCAATAGTCTCATCTAAGGAATTCGGTTAGGAAGACTGCGTTAGAGTTGCAGCATTTTGCAAAATTTTTTAATGAAATTATCTCTAAAAGTCAACGCCGATACAGTACGTACTACCATAGTGCTAAACAATACACTGCTTTAGATTTTTATGTTAAATATAAGAATTTACTCTCTTTTTTTATAACTTCATTTTTTTTGCTTCTTGTGTTCATATTTATTCTTAATCATACTATTATTATTGCCATCTATACCAAAATATACAAATTTTATGAATTTATTATAAATTTATTAATTTTACTTGAAAATGAATTAATTTATTATGATATTTGATGAGATTTACTAATCAATGCACTATAGATACTCATATACTATTCAAGTCAATATTTCAAAGCATCTTCAACTTAATGGTTACTGATATAATAATCTCATATTTCAGTTTTTATTTAATGGACATTAATATTGGTCAATTATTTTGAAGACACTCAGTCTATATCATAATCAAATACTTGCTCGAAGATACTCATTCTATCTCATATTTGAGTTTATTATATTGTTTAGTAATTTTCTGATTGTTTATTGCCCATTGAGTTCAATTTTACGCTTAGTTTTTTTTAGCTACTAGGAATCGTACTCTTCATACTTTAGGAGTATAGAGAATACATATATAAAATAATACTAAAAAACCAACCAAACAGCCTCCAAATTGCTCCTAATAGAATAAAATAAACATATTCCCTCCAAACATGCCAAAGAAAGAGGAAAAATATTACCAACATGCTCTGTAATCTCATGAAAGTACAGAGAGTACAGTCAGTACAGATAGCAGAACTTGCATGAAACCAGAAAGGCCCAAATGAACATTAGTAGTGGTTAATTATTTTCTGCTTGGTTTTTTCTAGTTACTAGCTGAGTGGTTTTTCTCAGGTTCTAGTATTCGGCAAGCTAGCTAATGTGTCTGGATTATGCTTGGAACTTTGGTCTGTTGACTGCCATGTGGTCATCCTTATTAAATGTGCCTTTATTGTATGAAATTATCCACTATCTCAATCGATTCTTATTTCTTTTGACACTGCAAGTATATTGGGGTATGATGTTATTTAAATGTTGATAGATATCATCTGTATTGCTAATACTTTCATGATTTCCTCACTAAGGGGTTGCTTCTGGGTTAAGTTGTTGTGGACTATGTATTCTGATATAATATTGGTTCTGCTTAAGCCATCCCTTTACCACTCTAATTTATTGTTATGCTTGCATATGTGAATGTGGTTGTGCCTTGGTGTGGTAACTGATTAGTGATGTTGTGTGGTTAGGGGTGTTATATTTTATGCTATTATACTTGCATTGTCCGGTGTTTATTATCTTAGAAAGGGGAGTTGTCGACCCTTTACCGCTTCCTGTGAGTGTTGTTGAGATCACAAGATTTTTATCAAATTGGCTACCATTTTCTCCCAGGTTTGTAGGCTATGATGGCTGGGATGACTTTACCCATTCCTTGGCTGGTAGTAGCACATGTGATGTAACCCTTCCTTTGAAGTTTGGATGCTCATGTTAGCGCTACCCCCAAATTAGTGTGACTGAGCCTAAGCCTCTCTCCACCTATTTCTCCATATCTCTCTCATTACATCATCTTACTTTCAAACTAGCTTGTATCACTTTAACTATGCTAACTCTTCTTTCTAGATGTTTGCAGATTCTGCTTGCTTTTTGTTGGATCCTTCTCTCCTAGAGGCATACACTTCTCTTATCCTCAAGAGTTTCTGTTGATGGCTGGCCAATTGCTTGCTCCTTTGCTCTATTTATACCTTTTGCTTTCTTTTTCTCTTTCACATGTTTTGACTGCATTTAGCTAGGGGATTTTCTCTCTAGGCTATTTGTAGCTCTTTAAGTAGCAGTTATTAATTTTATCCCCTATTAAGGACCTTGTAATCCTTTAACCATGTCATTAAAATTTCCCTATATGGGGTTCCCCTAAAAAGAAAAAACTAATAGGTCTTAACTAACGGTCCAATTTCCAATTACTAAATTTATACTGGTAGCTTACAAAATTCAGCCGGTCTGTGATGTATGTTGAATGATGTACTGATGTTTATCCTATTATATTTTACCAAATATCAGTATCTGATTGATTACTCTACCTTGCCCAAGAGGATGAACTGATTTTCATTGCATGTATTACATAGTTTGATATATACTCTATAAAGTAGAGTATTTTTTATGAAATGATTTTTATTGCATGCATTACAAAATTTGATAAGCCTGTATACTCTTATCAATAAGATTAATAGAAATTGAAGAAAAAAATTAACAGTATCATAGCAAATTCAATTTAGTTAATTATTTTTAACGAACTAATTAATCAATTAATATATAATCCCTAAGTTTAAGAGTCTATCCCATTTATATTTTCTCTTATAGTACTGATGATATTAGTTTACTAATTATTAATAAATTTGTCAATATTATTAATTTAATTAATTTGATACTTTTAGTTATTAGATTATTTAAAAAAATTCATCATCGTAAAATAAAGAATTTGCTACACACTGCCCTCAAAATTTATATTTCTAAATAAGACATTGCTAAGCTGCATGTTCGATAGTTTATTGATCTATTTTATGCACCACATAATTTAATAGAAAGTAGGTTTTAAGAAGCATGATTTTGACAGATATAAACTAATTTCAGACATTTAAAAAATTCTAGCACATTTTTAAAGAACATAATTTTCTTTATTAAAGAGTAAAGTTTAATAATCTTACCCACTTATATTAAATTCACATGTTAAGTGGTTAATATTACTTCTCCTTCATACTTTCAGATTGTGGCATTATGAATGTGATTGAGTATAATGGTTTATTATTAGCGTCTGATTTGACATACCAAGTATCATTCAATCATAATTTTCAGATATTACACAATAAAAATTATTGTAATTATTAATTTTTAGATAATGTAAATTTTAACTTCACTTTTTTAGTTGATCTGAATTTAAAATATGATATAATTTGAATGCAAAATTAATTAATCCAATTAGGAAAATATTTAAGAAATTCATGACATGTATCTTACATAATTAGGAGCAAAATGAAAAAACTACTGAGTTAAAGACTATTAAAATATTTTAATTTTTTCAGAATGATAATTAAAATGATCAACTTTTAATTCTACTGAACATATATTTTAAACTATTTTTAATTTGTTAAGCATATTTTATCCAAATAAGTAAAGAAATCATCATAAAAAATATAATCAATATTATATGAACTGCCCATGGTGAGAAGAGTACAAAGAGTACATAAAGTACAGAGAGTACAGAGAGTATAGAGAGTACAGAGAGTATGAGGGAGAGAGAGAGTAAAGTACAGAGTATAAAGGGTGCAAAGAGTACAGAGGGTATAGAGTACAAAGAGTACAGATAGTACAGTAGAGAGTATAGAGAGTATAGAGAGTACAGAGGATACACCTGTAAAACTGCTCAAAAAATGTTACTATTAAGGATCCACACAAGATGTAATGGAATCTACTTAACATATTAATGACAGACATGCCAGTATAGCTCATAAAAAAATGCAACCCAGGAGCCTCCAAACTGCTTTAAGGTTATAGTAAACATTTCCTCTCCGACCTGCAAAAAAAAATGAAAAAAATAGTTAGCCTCCAAGATACCTGTAATGGAATAGAGAGTACGGAGAGTATAAAGAGTACAGAGAGTACAAAGAGTACAGAGAGTTGTGAGAGTACAAATGAAACACATCTGCTAAGCAAAGATCAACCAAATGAGATGGGTTCTTGATAAACATATTTTATCCAAACTGCCCAGGAAAATTGAAAAAAAATAGAAGAAATACTCTGCACTCTCAGGAGAGTACAGATGAAACACATCTCACTAAAATAGTCCAGCATCAACCAAATTATTGTAGATGATCTATGCTAAACATATTTTATCCAAACCGCAGAAAAAAAAAATAGAAGAAATACTCGAGTACAGAGTACACATCAAGACAACATCAACCAAATTATTGCAGATGATCCGCTAAACATTTTTATCCAAACCGCCAAAAAATTGAAAAAATAAAAGAAATACTCATTCTAAGAGTAGAGAATAAGATGAAACACATCTCACTAAAGCACCCAAAGATCAACCAAATTGCCGCAGATGATCTCGCTAAAAACATATTTTATCCAAGCCGTGAAAAATTGGAAAAAATAGAGAAATACTCACTCTCAAAGAGTATGAGAGTACATGAAACACATCTCACTAAAGACAAAGATCAACCAAATTATGATGATCTCGCTAAACATATTTTATCCAAACTGCCCAGGAAAATAGAAAAAATAAAAGAAATACTCTGTACTCTTAGAAGAGTACAGAGAGTACAGATGCAAAACAGGTTAAGAAGGCTAACATTAAGGTTCCTGGCAACCCAACTGATTGAAGAGAGCTTATATAGGCAATCCAGTAGCCAACAAATTATTTTAAATGGTATTAACACAAGATATTCTATCTAAACTGTCCTGAATAAATGAAAAAAATAAAAAAACTTAATGTGAGTGAGAGCACACCAGAAAGTCGAGAACATGAACATTACACATGCTATCTCTAGAAAAGGTTTAAAATAATAAATAATAGCTTGTAAAATAGTAATTTCAAAATATCAAACTTCAAAAGTACACGATGGATTTTTCATTCCTAAAATAGAAGATAGCGTTTAACTCAAAAGCAATTCATCTTCTTGGGCAATCATGGTGAGTCATTGATTGCTGCCTTCATGTACTTGCAGACAAACATCCCATAGTCGACATTGTTATCTTAGACTGGCAGCCTACTCACCATTTTGATTGACCATTTTATAGGATCGCTCACAAAAGATTGGCCATCATCTTTAACAAGTAATTTGATTTGAATAGCAAGAAGTATAGTCAATAAGTTGGCCCCAAAAAAAGCAATTTAGGGAAACCTAATTGAAAATAATTCTTACAATCTCAGGAAGAATGGCCTTATGTGTTGGGTTTGACAATGAATCATAAAAATACCAGGCCTCTAATTTAGTATGCCCAACTAGGAGTGTCCAGTGCTGATTATTTATAATAGGCAGTAAGAGTAGCTCATCCCTTGATACACTGTCTGCAGTGACATGCTGGATGAACATTTTGCTTTGTAGGTCATATTATGCATAACTCTGCAAGAAGGGGAGAGAATGTTTATAAATTCTAGCTTCTATCTATATAATTTAGGATTGAATCGTAATACCTTGCATTTCTGTGAGGTAACTTACCCAGTGCAAGCATAATATGTACAAATAGGGGACATACATCCTAACGTGAATAATACTTCGATAGTAAAAGGTGAAGGCATCGACGTGTGCATCAGATACTGATCTATCGAACTCATCACCTCTCGCAATAATGATATTCCTAGTCGTGAATACTATATCACCCCTGCAAGTGAGAAATATTTGAAAGTGAGCTTAATTAAACAAATAGGTTATTTTATGTATGAAGAAGGAGTTGAATGAAGAATGACTTACTTGTCCTTGAATCGGGAGCACGACGTGTCAATAAGTTGGAGCATCGGCTTAGGCAGGACATCTCTGGATGAGAAGTCAACAAAATGATGTGCCTCTACTAGTTGCAAGGAAATTCCTGATGATGAAAGTTAGTGATGAAGAGCTAGATTCACTATAAATTAATGATCGATCTGCTTAGATGATGCATACCTCCGACTGATGCTCCTCCACCATAATGATAGCAATCTATGGTTCATATACTTTTATTGGCTCATCTTTGCAAACCTATAAAAAAATTTAGTGAAATTTGTTTCTATTATCTCAAATTTAAAAGAAAGTAATGTAATACCTCTACTAACGGTTGCTTATCCCAGTGAGGCCACCACAACACATGCACCCTGACTTTAGTGTGTGTGAAGGGGAAGAAATAGCTTTCCTCTTCCTCATCTCACGAGCCTTCACACCATGCTCAATCTTATTAAAGGCTCAAAGATCTTCATGTGTGGAGGCCTCCACAAGAGCTTCCCATGGTGGACTCCACGGGCTTCCTGGAGGCTACCACGCTTCCCAAGTGGAAGTATCCATAGGGTAGGGGTTGCCTCCACAAGAGACTCCCATGGTAGCCTCTGTGGGAAGCCCTGATTTCCTCCATAAGTGCTGCCCTTGTGACTGCCTCCTCTTGAGTTTCCCCTATGGTCACCTCCACGAGAGCTTCCCCACACTGTGGGATGAGGACCCCGCCGAAGAACCTCCTCGATAGAACGCAAATCAATCCCATCTATTCTCTCTATATTGTTGGAAAGACGATATTTGTATCTTTCAAGTCCCCAAATCAAGTATCCTCTCCATCGAGCCTTATGTGGGGGGTAGTAGAAGAGCATACACGGGAGGAGAATATTGAGAGACATATAGAGATTTAGTGGGGCGCACTCAGTGGACTTAGAATGAAACTGCTATCGGGCTTGACCTGTGTTGTATGTTGGGCAGGGGATAATGATTCAAGGAGTCAGGTCTCCTCTTCTAATATGTCTTCGAATGAAAGGTAGACCTGTGTTAAACCGATAAGAAAATGTGATGACTTATAGAATAAATAAATACATTCTTATATGAACTAAGTGATATTATTATGTGTCACCTGGTGTCCTCCCAAACCAGTGAAAGCATCATCTGGAAATTTTATTTTCGGCCATCGCAAAGATAATGCTAGATGGAAATGACTTATGATGCTTATGTCCATCTACAATGAATATTTATATAAGTTAACTTCAATGCATCAAATAATACATAACTGAAGATATATAACATACCATAAGAAGAGTGACAAAGCAACTCATATACCCGTGTGCCTTCTAGGTCTGAATCTTTGATGTAATACCATCAAATTGTGAAACTAGAAATACCCAAATGACCTCTGTCCAGTTGTATTCAGCAAATTTATCTATGTCATCGGCATAGACAATCAATTCCGATGCCACCCTATAGTTGTGATATATAAAAAGAAAGATTTGACAGCAGAAAATGTATGTACAACTGCACAAATTATGCTACAGTCAACGAGCTATTCGAATGCTCAAGTTTATTCTTATAGTCCAATGAACTAAACTGCGACAACTGGGATTTCTGCCATAAGACCTTCTCCCGTCTGTTTAGCATCCCTACAATTACTGCAACTTCATCGGGGGTGAAAGGAATGCACGCCCACCCGAAAGAAAGCTTGCTTCTATGTCCCAAAGAATTGAGTCTAATGAATTTCATAGAGTCTAATGAATTGATGCAGATGAAGCCTCTTTAAAATTTCAATGACTTCATCACTAAAGTGTGATGCAATATTATCGAACACCATTCTAACAGTGGTAGGCCTACATCTCGAAGTTATCATTTTCCCAGACATGGTAAACTTCAAAATGAAAAGTCAATTAATGAGAGTACGGATGCAAATCACCCATAAAAACTAACCAATCACCCCCTAATTGCTCATAATGTAATGTAATGAACATATTTCCTTCAAATAGGCCAAAGAAACTAGAAAAAAAAGCAAAATACTCTGTACTCTCATGAGAATACAGGGAGTACAGAGAGTACAGATGCAAAAATCTCCAAAACCATCCAAATAGCCTCCAAATTGCTTCCAATGGAATGTAATGAATATAATCTCAACAACCAGGCCAAAGAAACTAGAAAAAATGGCCAAAATCATCTGTACTCTCAAGAGAGTATAGAGAGTACAGATACAAAACAACACTAAAAAGCTAACCAAACAACTTCCAAATTATTCCTAATAGATTTGTAATGAACATATTTTCTCCAAATAGGCTAAAGAAAGTGAAAAAATATTAGCAAAATGCTCTGTACTCTCATGAGAGTACAGAGAGTACAGATGCAAAATTCCTCAAAAATTATCCAAACAGCCTCCAAATTGCTTCCAATGGAATGTAATGAGCATAATCTAAACAACTAGGCTAAAAAAATTAGAAAAAATGGCCAAAATCATCTGTACTCTCAAGAAAATAGTATATAGAGTAAAAAATAAATACTAAAAAATCAACCAAATAGCCTCAAATTATTTTAATGGATTTATAATGAACATATTTCCTCCAAACAAAGCCAAAGAAAGTGAAAAATATTAGCAAATGCTCAGACTCTTATGAGAGTACTAGAGAGAGAGTACATATAAAATCTCATAAAAAATTAACCAAACAGCTACAAAATAACTTCTAATAGAATGTAATGATCATAATCTCTCCATACAGAAAAAATAAACTGGAAAAATATGTGAAAATGTTCTGTACTCTCATGAGAGTATAGAGAGTATAGATGCAAAATTCTCCCAAAAATCATCCAAACAGCCTCCAAATTGCTTCCAATGGAATGTAATGAATATAATCTCACAACCAAACCAAAGAAACTGAAAAATAAATTAAAATCATCTCAGACTCTCAAGAGAGCAGAGTACGATGCAAAACTCTTAAAAAATCAACCAAGCAACCTCCAAATTATTCCTATGGATTGTAATGAATATATTTCCTCCAAACAGGCTAAAGAAATTAGAAAAAAAATACCCAAAATCATCTGTACTCTCATGAGAGTACAGAGAGTACAGATAAAATATCCCATAAAAATTAACCAAATAGCCACAAAATTACTTCTAATGGAATGTAATGATCATATTCTCTCCATACAGGCAAAATAAACTGGAAAAATATGAGAAAATATTATGTTCTCTCATGACAGTACATAGAGTACACATACAAAAATCTCTCAAAAACTATCCAAACAGCCTCCAAATTACTTCCAATGGAATATAATGAACATAATCTCAATAACTGCACCAAAAAACTAAAAAAAATAAAATCATCTCAGACTCTCAAGAGAGTATAAAGTACATGTAAACTCCCTAAAATTAACCAAGCAGCCTCCAAATTGTTCCTAATAGATTATAATGAATATATTTTCTCTAAACATGTCAAAGAAATTGAAAAAAAAATGTCCAAAATGCTCTGTACTCATGAGAGAGAGAGATGAGAGTACGATGATCTCCCATAAAAATTAACCAAACAACCACAAAATTACTTCTAATGGAATGTAATGATCATATTCTCTCCATACAAACAAAATAAACTGAAAAATATCAGAAAATATTATGTACTCTCATGAGAGTATAGAGAGTACAGATACAAAAAATCTCCCAAAAATCATCCAAACAGCCTCCAAATTGCTTCCAATGGAATGTAATGAACATAATCTCAACAACCAGACCAAATAAACTAAAAAAATGGCCAAAATCATCTATACTTAAGAGAGTACAGAGAGTACATATGCAAAATAATACTAAAAAACTAATAAAATAGCCTCCAAATTATTCCTAATGGATTGTAATGAACATATTTCCTCCAAATAGACCAAAGAAAGTGGAAAAATATTAGCAAAATGCTCTGTACTCTAATGAGAGTACAAAGAGTACAGATGGAAATCTCTCATAAAAATTAACCAAACAGCCACAAAATTACTTCTAATAGAATATAATGACCATAGTCTCTCCATACAGGCAAAATAAACTAAAAAAATATCAGAAAATATTCTATACTCTCATGAGAGTACAGAGAGTACAGATACAAAAATCCCCCAAAAATTATCCAAACAACCTCCAAATTGCTTCCAATGGAATGTAATGAATATAATCTCAACAACTAGGCCAAAAAAACTGAAACAAATGACCAAAATCATCTATACTCTCAAGAGAGTACAGAGAGTGCAGATGCAAAACTCCCCTAAAAACCAAGCAATCAGTCTCCAAAATTTTCATAATAGATTGTAATGAACATATATCCTCCAAATAGGCTAAAGAAATATGAAATAAATGCCCAAAATCAAAAAAATCCTAAAAACTAAACAATCAGCCTTCAATTTGCTTTTAAAGCCATGTACTGAGCATATTGTATTCAAACAGGGGCAGAAGTATTTTAAAAAAAAATATCAAAATGGTCTGTACTCTCCTAAGAGTACAAAGAGTACACATGCAAAACTGAAGCAAACAACCATAAATTAACCTACAAATAAATTCTGATGCCATCGATTGAACATAGTATCCCTAAACAGGCCACAGAATTCATTATGAAATAACACCAAACATCCTAGCATGTGATATACTAAACATTTCACAAGGCTAAACAGTTCAAAAATTTAAAAATAACGATGTGTACCATCATGACAGTACAAAGAGTACACATATAAAACATCTCAAAAAATTACTAAAACACGCCCCATTCATTTAAAGGAATCAAATGTTCCAAAATGTCCACCTACTGGACGGTGAGAAGAATAGAGAAAACCCTAAATTCATTAAAGTTCAGAATGCAGTAAATATCTCATGTATACCTACAATACCTCAATTTTGATTCGCAAGATTTGCTAAATCATCGAGCAGGCGATGTGCCGATTGAGAATGAGAGCGAAGAGAAAAATTCCTTCACAAAAGAAAGCCCTAAACCGTTTCGTGATGATGTCGAACGCCGCCTCATTTTTCTTCTCCGCCTGTTTGAACGACGGCCGGGTCGCTAGTGTTGTAAGCGCCGAATGCGGCCCATTTACAAACATCTCTATACGTTAAACGCTAAACGGAAATAAAGCACGCGTTTAACGACAGTCCACACGCAGTAATGCTAACTCCGGACGTAATATTTTCTCCTACTTGACTGATACCCTCTACCAGAATATTTAATCAATAAATAAAATAAAATTATTATAAAAATATGAAAAGTTTTTTATAATAAGATTGACCTATTTTTAGGTACAGCTGCAATTTTGGATTTTATCTAAAGTGGATAAAGATGGTACAACTGCCATATTGGATTGTGGGTGCAACGGTAACAACATTTTAAAATGGGTTCACTTAAAATTTTGCTTTTAAGAATATAATGATTTGGAATATATATATATATATATATATATATATATATATATATATATATATATATATATATATAAAATTTATTTTTATCAACTTGATTGAATTTAATTTTTATCAAATCAAAATTTGACCCGAGATAAGTATTTAAATAAAATATATACTTAATAAAATATATTTTTTTTGCAAAAAAACACACAATATATATATATATATATATATATATATATATATATATATATATATATATATATATATATATATATATATATATATATATATATATATAATATTTATTTATAGATATAATTTTTCAGGTTGAAAATATTTTAATGATAAATCCTAATAATGCCTATATGCTGCTTTCGTTTTCCTTTCATTAAGGTTGCATTTATATAGAACAATTTACATTATTTCTCTACATGCTCTAAAGTAGTTTATGTTCTTTCAATTTATTTTAAATATAATTATATAAGATTTTTCTTAGATTTAACTGTCTGATATTTTAAGAGTAAAATTTTATTTTAAATATAATTATATAAGTTATTTTTGTTTTAGTTTTACAGAAATAATGCTTTAAAACTGTAGTGAAAGTTATGATTTAATTTTTATAATAAATAAAAAAATTACATATCCACCGCATCTTCTTCAAAGAGTAGCTTTTTCAACAGCATCTCCATCACTATTTTCATATATTGAATGAGAGCCACCTAAAGCTTCTTTTTTGATTCCACCATTATTCTCGAACACCTAAATTGCAGAGTAATTATGTATTTCTATATTTCTATGAGCAGACAAATTTTCAAAAAATATTATATATATATACATGCACACACACACTTGTGCAAAACTTATATTGAATCATGATTAAATAAATAGCGCAAGATAAATAAAAGGTGAGCAGATATAATGATTCAACAGCTGTATCTAAGAGACTAAATTCAACTGTTACTGCCTGTAAAGCTATAAAATGGAAACATAGCATCTTCAAACAAATCTATGAGTACACAATTTTCTTTCATAAATTTCTCGTTAAGTACTGAAATAATGCACTCACCTTCTCTATATTTGAAGTACTAAGATGCAGAACCAAGGAGCTGTTAAATTTTTTCCCATCATACTTGAAATCCTAATTCTGTCAATGAAGATATAAAATATCAATGCTATTTGATCTCTTGAAATAATGTTTCATGGAACCATTAACTTCAGACGATATTCCTTTAATCAACGCATTAGTTAAGTAATCCTTACTAAAAATTGAATCTATATATATGTATTTAGTCTGCATTCTGAAATTTTGCAGTAATCTATCGAGTAGAATTTAACAACTAAGGTTGTGTTAGAGAGAGCTTTCCCACATAATTGCTTAATAGATATCTATCTTATTTATGTTTGACAACAGCTTCAGTGTTATTTTTCAGAAATTTTAGTACTTAGAGATAGTTCTTTCACAATTAAGCTTATCGACTAATTAAGTTCTGAATGAATGACTTAAATAAACATCATTTTCTATGATACTCCACAATTAGGATTATTAGAATGTGATAGTTGTAAGAAGTTATAAAAATATATTATATCTATGATAATATTTAAAACCTATCTTGTCTAAACAAACCAATCAGTGCGTTAATAACTCAAATCATTCAACATCACAAAGTTCTACAATTAAAATATCAAATAAACAGTTCTTTTACCACTGACACCATGATTTTTATAATTAGGCTTTGATGGAACTATAAAATCTGTAACTAAACAGATTCAGGCATCTAGCTTTGCTGGAACTACCAAACTAGTAAGCTGATTCTGATCTTCATATCATTGCTGGTTCAAAATATCATATTCAAAGAAACTAAGTAGCTTCAGTTTGACAAAAGAGCTGGTTTTAGTTTTCATCCATTAGTTAATAAACAGTACAACAAAAGTGCTCTCAAGCGTACATCTATTCAGATTGTTTAACTGTTACTTTGATAGTGGCAGTTCAATGTATCTCTTTAAAATTACTATTTTTAGATCTAAGCATGATTCAACAAATATTCCTAAGGCTTGTCTCAAGTTTATAAATCGATGCTGTGTTATTTTTTGGGATAAAACTTGCAGACCATAGATGAACGGTGAGCTTGGATTGCCTTCCACTACAGCTCTTATTTTTGTTTATAAAAGTTTTGTTATTTGGAGATTTCTAAATTCTTCACACTTCATTTCTTTCTAGTGAAGATCTAAGTGTGGATCTATTTGAAAACCGTACTAAAATACTACCTCTCTTTCTTGGAGTCATCTTATGAAAATTGATTTCATTTTAATACTGAAGTGTCTTTCAGCATATCAAATGGTTACCTTATTGATTTATTTGGGATCAGTGGTTCTCTTCTTAGTTACTTAGATAAACTGATTGGTGTTATCTGGTTTATGTGATATTACTATTATTGTTGTTTTAATCTCTTTTCTCACTCTAATTACAATTACTTGGCTCTTCGAATGGGAAATACAAATAATAAAGATTACGCGATTAGATAATCTTCTTTTATTTACGGTCATAAAACTGGAGATACACTTAATACTATACAATATAGAAAAAAGGTTCATGTAGCCGACCTAATATAGTGAGAGAAAGATTGTTGTTGTTGTTTTACATGGAAGAGATCTTTGCGTGGACCCGGTCTTTCTAAGTTCCCTGAACTCGGTCCACGTCCGGGAATAAGCAAAACGGCTTGGCTCGTTAGCAGCGAATGCTGCAGTTAAACAGGCACGTGTACGCTCCTTTGTGCCCATTCCACTGAGGCGTATGAAACAAAAAGAGTCATTTATTTTAAGAAAATAATTATCTTTTTTGTAATATTTCGTTAGCTTCAGGCATCATATAAATGTATTTTAAATTTATTGTGTTGTTCTCAAATATATTATAAATGTTTTTATTTTATTATTTGTTATATTACATCAATAATAAAAATTTATAGCCACCAAAATTATTAAATATAATAATATATTTTAAAATTTAAATATTTTATCTCAAAAATAATAATAAATATCTTTATAAAATATATAAATTTATACCATTCACGATTTAAATTTCTAAATGTTATATATCACAATTTAAATAAAAAATTGATGAAAAATGCCACGATGTCCTGACATAAATTTTTTTAATTATAATCTTAATTAGTTAATAAAATAATTAGTTTGTAAAGTATACAATTTTTCAAGTCAAAGAAAATTGAAAATGAATAATAAATTTTTTTCGGCCATAATTTAATTTCATTGGATTTAACTGCAAAGTTTAGGTAATTAAGTGCTAAGAAGTCACTAATGAATTCTACTAAAATAATTTAATTGCATTCATTAAGGATTTATCTGCAAAGTTTAGATAATTAAGTGTTAAGAAGTCACTAATGAATTTCACTAAAAGTTACTCCATTATTCGATGAGAAAAAAAAAACTTTTGGCCTAAACCCTAACCAAATTAACGGCCAAATAATAATATAAATCAAAGAATTATAAACACAACAACGACAACAAGCCTTTATCCCACTAAGTTGTGTCGACAGCATGAATCCTTCGTCTCCATTGTGTCCTATTATGTGTCAAACTCTCATTTAATTCAAGTATACTTAGATCATTTTTTATACATCTTAACCAAGTCTTTTTAGGTCTACCTCCACTTTTCTTAACATAAGACAAATCTAATGTATCTACTCTCTTAATCGGGTCATTAGATGGTCTACGCTTTATATGGCCAAACTGTCTAAGGTGACTCTCTCTAATTTTATCTACTACTAGAGATACTCCAATTTTTTCCCAACATACTCATTTCACATTTTATCTCTAAGAGTAAAGCCACTCATCCACCGAGCATCCTCATCTCTGTAACACTTAACTTAGTCTTATGCTTCTCTTTATTGGCCAACATTCTACACCATAAGTCATTGTAGTCTTACCACCATAAGTGAAACTTTTAATCACACAAAGCCGATGCATTCCTCCACTTCAACCATCCAACTTGAATTCTACTAATAACATCTCCATTTATTTCACCATCATTTTGAACAGAGCCTAAATATCAATTGCTCACTCTTATTAATGACTTGTTCACTTAATGTCACAAAGAACTTCTACAGAACTTCTACAACTAAAATTACACTATATATTCAATTTTAGATCCATTTAAACGAAAGCCTTTAGACTCTAATGTTGACCTCCATAATTCAAGTTTCTCTCTCCCTCTAGTCTTATCAACAAGAAGAATGTCATCAACAAAAAGCATAAACCAAGGTACATCTTCCTGTAAATGCCTAGTAAGAACATCCATAACTAAAGCAAAAATATAAGGGCTTAAAGCTGATCCTTGATGTAATCCAACTGAGATAGGAAAATATTTTGTCAATCCTCCTTGTGTTTGGACACAAGTAATAGCTCTAGTATACATATCCTTAATGACTTGAATATAGCTAATATTAACTCCTTTCTGTTCTAGAACTCTCCAAAGAATATCTCTTAAAACTTTACCATAAGCTTTCTCTAAATCAATAAATAACATATGTAAATCCTTCTTACTTTCTATACTTCTCCATCAAACCTCTTAACAAATGTATAACATCCATAGTAGATTTACCATGAAACCAAATTGATTGTGAGAAACTTTTGTATCACATCATAACCTATGCTAAATTCTCTCTCCCATGACTTTAATGTATGACACATTAACTTAATTCCTCTATAATTTGCACACTCTTGTGCATCACCTTTATTCTTAAATATAGGAACCAACAAACTCTTCCTCCACTCATCTGGCATCTTTTAAGTCTTTAAAATAACATTAAAAAGATTAGTAAGCCAAGAAATTTCTAGATCTCCAAAACATTTCCACACTTTTATTGGAATATCATGAGGTTCTACTGTTTTTTCACATTTCATTTTTTTAAAGCTTCTCTAACTTCAGATTTACTAATACGATGCTAAAAATAAAATTCTCTATTTTTTTTAGGGTATTAAGGTTGCTAAAATCAATCGTACTTTTAGATCCTTCATTGAAAAATTTATCAAAATATCTCATCCACCTATTTTAATATCCTTTTCTAAGAAAAATACTTTATTATTTTCATCCTTACTACACCTCACTTGAACTCTCTTTCTCCTATTTTTTGGTTGGCTAACTTATAGATACATCTTTCACCTTCTTTGGTATCTAATCTATTGTATAAATCACCAAAAGCTAAATTTTTTGCATTATATATATACTTTCTTAGAATCTCTACAGTACTTTATATCTTTCCCAATTCTCCGAAGTTTTACATATAAACCAAGTTTTATAACAATTCTTATTTATTATCTTTTCTTGACGCCTAACTCCACCACCAACTATTTTATTAAAAGAAGCTTTTCCTTTTGATTTTCCAAGCATATTTTTAATAACTTGCTTAATTTCACTTGTTATTTTTTTTCCACATAACATTAGCTTCCTTATGAACATCCCAAATTCTAAGCTCTTGTAGCTTGCTCTTAAAAGTATTTTTATTCTTTAAGTGTCCCCATCTAATCTTAGGATAATAATTTGATTTATTTTTCCTCTTACAATCTTTATCTTAAAATTTAAAACTAACAATCGATGTTGGGTACTTAAATTTTTACTTAGAATGACCTTACAATATTTATAATTTAAACAATCTATTTTTCTTATCAGAAAATAATCAATCTGTGTTTTACCAGATCCATTTTTATAAGTAATAATATGTTCATCTCTTTTCTTAAATAAAGATTAGCAACTACAACATCATAAGCTAAAACAAAATCTAACATAGTCTTACATTCTTTATTAGTCACTCTAAATCCATAACCACCATGAATACTTTTAAAATTTTCTACCACTCTACCAACATGTCCATTTAAATCTCCTCCAATAAATATTTTTTTTTTCAAGAGGTATTTTTTATATTAATTCCTCTAATTCATTCCAAAAAATTTTTTTTGAGCTTACATCCAAACCTACTTGAGGAATATAAACACTTATAATATTGATAATCTTAGTATCAACAATAATCTTTAAAGTTATAATTCTATCTCCACATCTATTAATATTTATAATATCATCCTTCAAACTTTTATCTATAATCACACCTATACCATTTCTAGTTCGACTTCTACTTTAATACAAAAGTTTAAAACCTAAACTATCAATCTCTTTGACATTCTCCCCAACCCATTTAGTTTCTTGAACACATAAAATATTTATCTTTCTATGAACCATAATATCTATTAATTCTATTAATTTACCTATAAGAGAACCTATATTCCAAGTTCCTAACCTAATTCTAGTTTCATGGACTAACTTCTTTGCCCGCATCCGCCCATAATGTGGGAACCCTTGCTTATTTAACATTGCACCCGGGCGCCGATGTAGCGGCCCTTGCACATTTTTCACTGTATTCAAATCATACAGCGCGTCGCTTCCAGGGGACGTCCTAGCATTAACACAATGATTTAAAAGATTCATGTCATGATTATTTCAACAAGTTTTACGCTGGGTGTCGACTACCTATCGCA
Organism: Cymbidium sinense; assembly: GCA_021442155.1. Lineage (NCBI taxonomy): Eukaryota > Viridiplantae > Streptophyta > Magnoliopsida > Asparagales > Orchidaceae > Cymbidium > Cymbidium sinense. The sequence continues at coordinate 182,165,277 of CM038220.1, forward strand.
ACTCTCCAATTTTCACATCCGGACTTGGGACCGGTAAAGGTAGTGTTAAATCAAAGAATTATAAACATAGCATTAAAAAAAATTATTTAATAAACATATTTTAGAGTTGTTTAAATTGTTATTACAATTAGGGTCTATTAGATATGTTGTATTTATAATTTAAAATAAAATAAATATATTTTATTTTAAAATTCAAGTGTGGACTGCTATACTTCATCATCACTAATCACCACCACTAAAAAATAAACTCCTAAATTTTCAACCAAATAACTTAAAAAAAATTTCCAACACATTATTTTCTTTTTACATTAAATTCTTTTTAAACTATATATTTTTTTCAAACAAATAAACAACCCCTCACAAAATTTTGAACCATTAAATTGAATTAAAAAAGTGAATATTTAATAATAAAAACTCTTTATTCATTTGTTGAGAGAAGTTATCGCCTAAATGATGGTTTAAAAACAGAAGAATAAACATAGGATTAAATGACAATAATTTTATTCAAATGTGAATAAAAAAGTCACGCTTTATTGGAGATTTTACGCAATACTTTGTTTTGATTTTAGCCAACAATTGGTTCATTCTTTCATCCTACTATTTGATTTGATCTTAATATTACACTTACCGCTTAAAAAAAATTTTAAATAATATTTTCAATAGAGAATGATTCTAAGCTGATAGAATAATTCAGTTGAAACTACCAAACATTAAAACTATATATATATATATATATATAAAGAGAAAGAGAGAGAGAGAGAGAGAGAGAGAGAGATGAGAACAAGAACTGAGCTTATAAATTGAAATAGAAGAAGCAAACCACACAGAGCTTATTTCATCAAAGCTAAACGTATGTTCCGCAGTAATAATAACTCAGCAGACAGGCAATCTTCAGCAAATACAAACCACAAAAAACTGAGAAGAAAATGAATAGCAGAAATTCCGTCAACACCAACACATCAGTGCAGTTAATAACAAACTCTTTCGAAGGCTCACTGCTAATAAACAGAATCAGGTTTGTCACAATTGCATTGGCTGCGCTAGCAATCCTAGGCCACAGATCAGCACATTCCTTCCCAATGGGTCCTGTGATAGCAGAACCTGAAAACAAGAGCATGAACTTCAATAAACATTTTTAATCATCATTCTGAGAAATATAAGTCAGTTTGATTGAATGCTAAGCTTCTTTCTGCTATAATCATACATAGCTACATAAAAATTTATCATCTATGATTGCAAGAGAACTCGATGAACAGCTCAATAGTTAATTGTGTTCATGTATTTATATAATTGAGCAAATTTGAACAAGATTTTAAAAGTTCGCATAAAGAAACAAGCTTGAATACTGACTCAGTTGTTCCTTTATATATTTGAGTTATTTGACAAATAATTTATTAAGAATTCAATAAAATGCTCATTTAGTGACACTGTTTATTTACTTATTTTATACTACTGTATCAATTATTATTATTATTGTTACAACAACAAGCCTTTATTCTAGTACATGGGGTTGGCAACATGAATTTTTCTTCCATTGTGTCTTATTATGTGTCAAATTCTCATTTAATTCAAGTATACTAAGGTCAATTTTAAAACATTTTAACCAAGTCTTTTAGGTCTACCTCTATCTTTCTTAACGTAAGGCAAATCTAATGCATCTACTCTCCTAACCGGTCATGATTTATGATTGACACTTTATGTGGCCAAACCATCTAAGGCGACTCTCTCTAATCTTATCTGTCACTGGAGCTACTCCAACTTTTTCCCAAACATACTCATTTCTCATTTTATTTCTAAGAGTGAAGCCACTCATCCACCTTAGCATCCTCATCTCTGCAACACTTAACTTAGTCTTATGCTTCTCTTTTATTGGCTAACATTCTCTATACCATAAATCAATGAAGGTCTTACCACCATCTTATAAAATTTTTCCTTAAATTTAAGCGAGACTTTTCTATCACACAACAGGCCAGATGCATTCCTCCACTTCAACCATCCAAGTTGAAGTCTACTAATAACATCTTCATCTATTTCACCATCATTTTGAACAATGGAGCCTAAATATCTAAATCACTCACTTTTAATGACTTGTTCACCAAGGTCATCGCAACACTTACCATTATAACATCTACAACTAAAATTACACTCTATATATTCAATTTTAGATCCACTTAAATGAAAAACTTTATACTCTAAGGTTGACCTCCGTAAGTCAAGTTTCTCTTGGACTTCTTCTCTAGTCTTATCAACAAGAAGAATGTCATCAATAAAAAGAATACATCAATTATTATTATTGTTAAATTAAAAAAAATATGTATACAATGAGAGATATAAGTATGATGAAAATATCAAATAAATAACTAAATAAATGAATTAAAATCTCCCCTTATTAACAAGTGAACTTCACAAAACGGCTCTCTACTTGATGAACTATGCCAATTTGATTAATATCTATAAATTATATACAAATGGTAGTAAAGTTAATTGTTTAAATTATTAGTATCAAACCTATAATTAGTGAGGTTCAACACAACGTTTAAATCGATTAAAAAAGTAATAAATAAACTTCAACATGATTTCAAAATCGGTAGAAGTCAATGAAAAATATATATGAATAATATATATATATATATATATATATATATATATATGATAATATATATATATATATATATATATATATATATATATATATATATATATATATATGAAATAAGCTACATTACCATGAATGAAATAATACACATAGATTTAAACAAGTTTCATTCCAAGAATAGTTAATAAGTCGTTGAAAACTGAACCAAGTTCACAAGGTATTTAGGATTGCAGGAGATTCAATTATTCAGTTAATATACTAAAAAGAGCAAAGAGATTCAATTTTACCTTTCATTTCTCCCTTGGGATTCACAATGACTCCAACATTGTCTGCAGATTTCAAAGAAAAGCAGAATCAGTAGAGAAGTGTGAGCCAAACTATCAGTGCATAAACAGTGTGAAAGTAACGAAGTTAGACATCTTTTATGAATATTTTACAAATCAAACTTTTGCAATTTGTATCTTTATAAATTTACGCATAAAAAATCCTAGTTTACAATTACTCAAAGATAACATGACAATGTCCATGTAATCATTTAAACACAAATATGCATAAACATATAAATTATCAATATCGAGTTTGAGATAAGAAAAACTAACCCTTGGAAAAATAATCATGTCTATATATGAAAGAAAAGCTTTAGTGACTTGATCTTGACAAAATGGCATTGATTATATTAGGATCTATTGATAAGTTGCGATAAAAAACTACTCAGTGTAAGTTATCAATTCATCTAGATTTAATACATCTACTCTCTTAACCGGGTCATCGTATGACCGATACTTTATATGGCCAAACCATCTAAGGAGACTCTCTAATCTTATCTGCCACTGGAGCTAATCTAACTTTTTCCAGAACATACCCATTTCGCATTTTATCTCTGAGAGTAAAGCCGCTTATCCACCTCAGCATCATCATCTCTGCAACAGTTAACTTAGTCTTATGCTTCTCTTTTATTGGCCATCATTCTCTGCACCATAAATCATTACAGGTCTAATGCATCTACTCTCCTAATCTTATCCACCAAGTCTTTTTAGGTCTACCTCTACCTTTCTTAACGTAAGACAAATCTAATGCATCTACTCTCCTAACCGGGTCATCGGACGGTCGACGCTTTATGTGGCCAAACCATCTAAGGCTCTCTCTAATCTTATCGCCATCGAGCTACTCCAACTTTTTCCGAACATACTCATTTCTCATTTTATTTCTAAGAGTGAAGCCACTCATCCACCTTAGCATCCTCATCTCTGCAACAGTTAACTTAGTCTTATGCTTCTCTTTTATTGGCTAACATTCTCTATACCATAAATCAATGCAGATCTTATCACCATCTTATAAAAAATTTCCTTTAATTTAAGCGGTACTTTTCTATCACACAACAAAGGCCAAATGCATTCCTCCACTTCAACCATCCAAGTTGAATTCTACTAATAACATCTCCATCTATTTCACCATCATTTTGAACAATGGAGCCTAGATGAATCAATCACTCTTTTAATGACTTGTTCACCCAATGTCATAACACTACCACTATAACTTCTACAACTAAAATTACTCCATATATTCAATTTTAGATCTACTTAAATGAAAAACTTTAGACTTTAAGGTTGACCTCCATAATTCAAGTTTCTCTTGGACTCCTCTTTAGTCTTATCAATAAGAAAAATGTCATCGAAAAATATACATCAATTATTATTATTAAATTAAAAAAAATGTATACAATAAGAGATAAAAGTATGATGAACGTGGGCTCCAAAAATTTGCCATCGACCTCTTGATGAAGAGAGTATGATTTAAATATCGGTGAAATTTTCAGAAGGCAGATGAAATAGTAGATAAAACACTACCCAGAGATTTCACCCTCATTTTACAAGAACTTTAGATCGGTTCTAGGTTTCTAGACGCAAGCACCTATAGTTAATTACCCCTCCCAATGCTGAGAAGAACTTTCGATTAAGGCTAGTTGTTAGATCGTTGAATGCATAGCATATAGTAGCGATGTGGAGTTTTAAATTTGGGATTTAGAATTTATGAAATTCATCATCATTTACTTGAAGTGGATGGTTGGGGCAACGATGACGTGCCCGATCAAGATCCCATATTTCCATCATCCTGGGCTTTTGTTGCCCCTAGTCTACTTAGTTAGAAGAGTTAGTCGACCCAACCCGACCGGGATCTTCGCTGACCATGGATTGCGCCATCCAAGAAATTTTGCACGAGGTGGAGTTTGTCTAAGGAGACAAGTATAAGTCCACCTTACCGACATAAGGCTTTTGCTCTATCTATCAAATGTACCCTATGATTCATAACTCAAGGTATAGGGGAACATACAAGATACATTCGTGATCGTAATAAAATTGTGTCATTTGGCCACCACCCATCGAGGACTCACGGTCATAACCGCATCATATGTGGAGCCTACTGGCCAAACCATGCGGCCAGAAGACACGGGCCACATCCTTATTAGCATGAGATTGATTGAGAGTGAATATATGAATACACTTGACTTAACATTGGCTCCTTTGTGAGCTAGAGTTTTCTTAATTTGTCACATTCAAAACAATTCGAAGTTAATAAGTTTTAACTTTAAGTCTTTAGATTGATGATTTTGATTTAGAAATTTATATTTTATTTCTTTTGCATTCTTCATATCCTTGTGAAATTTGAATTTATCTTGATTTGACTTTGAATTTTGAATATAACTTGATGGTGTGTGGTGTTTATTTTGGGAATGTTGGGACACCAATGCATCTTGGGGTTTATTGAAGTGATCGGATACAACATTAAAGAATGCTGCACTATCTTAAAAGATAGAAATCGTCACCCTCTAATGGACCTAATCACCTAATAAGGACTCCTAAGGCATGATGGGTCTTTGAATATACCATAGATTTTTCCCCTACTTTACATGGAAAAGTAAAGCAGTGTTTATTTTAAACCAGGTCTGTTAAGTTTCCTTTGGAGGCAAGTCCCCATAGTTAATTACTTCCTAAGGAATGGGAATTCCTTAGGAATACTCTTGATTAAAGTAGAAATTAAAGTCTCTAGAGATTTAAAGGCTAGATTATCAATAAATTGGTTATGTTTGGAAAATAAAAAAAAGTGATTGTTCAAGGTGAAGACTTATTTTAAAGCCAAAGGGAATGAGTAGAAATGCTCATGATACTAGAAAGCCCAGTTAGCATTCTAATCTATCCTATGGTTGAGCTTTATATGTTTGAAGTTGAAGAGATTGATTTTATTAAAATTGATATTTTATTAGAAAGCTAGGACTTATCCCTCAACATAAGGTTGTCAAAATACATAAGAGGTGAGGATTTATGCTTGTATCCTGAAGGAAATAGCTACCTCAGATCCTAAATCAGGGAGCTTTGGCATAAGCCAAAGCATGACCTAAGTTTAAGCAAAGATGGGTATATGATTTACCTCCATAAGAGTGGATAAACCACCAGACTGTTGGACTTACAACCGCATGTAGTGGCAGCCAGCTAACTCCTCCTATGCTTTAAAACCATGTAGACAAGTCATATGATTTTGCAAGATAATTAGGTTATTATTATTTAGAAAGAGACTAAAGTCTTTAAACCCACTCTCTAAAGAGACTAAAACATGAGTTGTATGAGTAATGACTTAGTCTAATGAAAATCTTTCCAAATTTTATTTATTTTACACTTCATTTTGACAAAGGTCGTAGGATTTTGTATGCCTAAATGCATGTTGAAATGAGTTATGGCCAAATCAAGAGAGACAAGGGTGAAGCTCGTGAGAGTTACTCATAGATCAAGTGGTTCCATGCATGCAAGAATGAAGGCCCTCATTTTGTAAGAGTGGTGAAGATGCATGCAATTGGACATACAACCATATAACTAAGGAGTTGCTAAATATTTTAATTATCTTGATTTAATACCTAGACTTTATGTGAGGTTATGACTTATTTAAAAATTTAATTATGAGTTGTAGTTGGGTAAAAGATTTAATTTTCTCTAAGAGCCTAATCCCATCCAGGCCACAAATTCAATCATCAAACATTGAAGAAACTAAGAAAAGGCATGCTAAACATAACATCAAATATTTTATAGCTACCGTAAAAGAATTAAAGGGTAATGGTAATTGCATAACCCAGAAAAATGGGGAGCTCTATCCTTATACACCTGGAATATAAAAGAATAATTTACAATTTACAAATAATAAATGCTATGGGGGGTCTTCATTTTTCATGCTTCATGTCTTCATCTTTATATCTTCATTTGATTTGATTTACTCCACTTCAAAGGCATCACATGGCCTCCCAAGACAAAGCTTTCTAGCAAATTTTCATCCTTATCCCCCCATAGCACTAATCCTAAGTCCTAATACAAAATTACATTAAAAATATGAAAAGTAAATCTAACTACACCTGTAAAATAGAGGTTAGCTAAACATACATATAACCCAATCAATTCTATTTATAATTTAGACTTAGCACCCTGCACATGGGTAACCAAACCCACCTGTCCTAACTTGGATTATGTTAGGGGCTTAAGCAACTTGCTGTGGGCTTCAAAAATTCACCACCGACCTCTCGATGAAGAGAATTTGATTAATGTCGATTAAATTTTCAGAAGGTAGATGAAATAGTAGATAAGACGCTACCCAGAGATTTCACTCTCATTTTGTGAGGACTTTAGATCTGGTTCTAGGTTTTCTATAGGCACAAGCACCTATAGTTAATTACCCCTCTCAATGTTGAGAGAGAACTTTCGATTAAGGTTAGTCGTTAGATCGTTAAATACATAGCATATAGTAGTAGCATGTGGAGTTTTGAAATTTAGATTTATGAAATTCATCATTAGCTTAAAGTAGATGGTTGGGGGAATGATGACGCGCCCGATCAAGATCCCATGGTTCCATCATTCTGGGCTATCGTGGTCCCTAGTCTACTTAGTCAGACGAGGTAGTCGACCCAACATGACCTAAGGATCCTTATTAGCAGCCATGGGTTGCGTCGTCCAAGAAACCTTGTAGACTTGGGGTGGTATTTATCTAAAGAGACATGCTTAAGTCTACCTTAGATGATAGAGGTCTTTTTATCCTATTAAGTGCACCCTATGATTCATAACTCAACGTACAGAGCCATTGGGGAACATACGGGCTATAATTGTGATCATAATATAATATTGCCATTTGGCGGCGATCACCGATCAAAGGACTCTAGTCATAACTACATCATATGTGGAGCCTATTGGCCAAGCTACGAGTTAGAGGACATGAGTCGCATCCTTCCTGGCATGAGATTGATTGAGAGTGAATATAGAAATACACTTGACTTGACATTAACTTCTTTGTGAGCTAGAGTTTTCATAATTTGTCACCTCTGATAAACATTCGTGGAAGGTAAATAGATTGAGTTTTGATTTAAGTTTTTATGTTGATGATTTTCAATTAGTCATTTATAGCTTGATGACATATTAGATTTTTTTATTTAGTTTGATATTTAACTCATATTAACTTGACTTGAATTTTGAACATATGTTGATGATAGTATTCCCTCCGATTGAAATCTCTATTCAATGCAGCCATCATCATGGTAGATGTATTATTTTACTATTTTAGATCCTGTTGACTTTATTAATTTAATAATAGAGGATCAGATCTACTATTATATGAGACAAAATTAGCTTCTCAGATATTTTAGTGAGTTGAGATTCTTATAATATTATTATTGGATTTTTAGATTTTATTAACCCAGACCCGGTCCTAAGACCCAACCAAGAATCAACCAACCTAACGCGTAACATCCTCAGACACTAAGTTTAAGCATTCAACATAGTGTCAGGGCCCATGCGGGTTATTCAATTTAAAATTGATTTAACTTTAGAGATTTGAATAGTGTTGCCTATTTATTGAGTTTTATTGCAAATATAAAATTGTAGATAAAATTTTGACAGTATTTTGGTAGTCTTCCGATGTCGTCTCCACATTGGGAGCTACAACAGAGGCTGGGCCTGCCCACCATGCCAAGAAAGACATGTATGAGTCTTTGACGCACCTGCATGTAAAATAGATTTTCCGCCACACGCCAAGAAAGGAGTGTACAAGTACTTATATACTTGCAATGTCAAGTTAAAACATTAATTTTAGTTTTGTAGTTGAATTTTATTAAGTCGCTTATGCCTCATTTCAATGTAAAGTTTGACAAAGATTTAGATCGACGTCTTCCCCCGCCACTTGTGTAAGTCCGCCCACCACGCCAAGGCATGTATGGGTGGTATAAACCATGACCTAAATACACCATCCCACCATGCCAAGAAATGCATGTATGGGGCTCTGAGGTACCTATTGAAACAGATTTTCCCATCACACAAAGAAAGGCATGTACGGCTACTCATACACCTGCAATGTTAGTTTAAACAATAATTTTATATCAGGTTTGGCTTTATGTTGTAGGACTCACAGTAGAAGTTTGGCAGATTTGAGCATCCCAAAGATCCCTAGTGTGGGGCTACTTTGGGTATGTTAGGCTTGCCCACCATGCCAAGAAAGGCGTGTATGGGTGATATAAACCACAACCTGAATGTGCAATCCCACCATACCAAGAAAGGCATGTATGAGGGATCACCGAAACACATTCATGCCAAGAAAGGCATGGACGAATATTTATACACTTGCAAGCAAGCACAACTTTCCTTGCCGCGTCAAAAAAAAATGTGTATGAGTACTTATATATCAACACGACTTGGGACGCACGGGTGCGTGAGGGGCATCTTGGGTGGCGAGCATGCGTGTGTAGCACACTAGTGCGGGGATGTGGACGATGCTAGAACGGACATGGATGCGAGAACGGGATGCACATGATGGTGGGACGAGGGTTAGGACGTCACCACCTACAAGTGCGAGATGGGAGGTCGCTGCATGCTCTTCGCCGGGTATGGGATGGACGAGAGAGGTCCGGTGTTGGTTAAGAAAAATTTCTATATATGGTCACCTTTCATCTTGTGGGCAAAAAAAAAAAAAAAAAGAATATAGAAATTCATCTTTTTGGAGATGCCACAAAGATCCGTAGATGTGCTTATTCAGGTAATCGGTTACGTCATCAAGGAATAGTTTACTATCTCGAATGATAAAAGTCACTACCCTTTAATGGACCTAATCGCCTCAATAATGACTCATAAGGACAATGAGTCTACATATGTACCAGAGATTCTTCAGCTACTTTACATGGAAAAGTAAAACATAATTTATTTTAAACTGAGTTTGTTAAGTTCCCTACAGGGGCAAGCCCCCATAGTTAATTACATCCTAAGGGACGAGATCCCTTAGAAATACTCTCAATTAAGATAAATGATCATTGTCTTCAAAGATTTCAATAGGAAAGGAATATTAATTGATTGGTTCATTTTTGAAGATCAAATGGGACTAATCAAAGAGAGGGAGTTATTATCGAAGCCAAAAAGAAGATAAGTAGGAAGCCCACAATGCTAGGAAACTTAACGAGCATCTCAAACTATCCTGTGATTGGGATTTACATTTTTGAAATTGATTTAATTTGTTTGAGTTGAATTTTTTTTATTAGAAATTTAAGACTTATGATTCCATAACACAAGATTAAGGAAAAGCCTAAGAGGTAAGGATTTAAGCTTATGACCCACAAAGGAGAGAAGCAACCTCAAAACCTAAATCTAGGAAGCTTTGGCGAGAGCCGAAAGCACAACCTAAATCTAAGGCAAAAATGGGTATTTAGTTTGCTTTCATAAGAGAGGATAAACCACTCGACTGCTTGGACTTACAACCACCTGAGGGTTGCCACCAATTAACTCCTCCTATGATTTTAAATACATGTAGGCAAGTCTTATACTTTATGTAAGATAACTAGGCTGCTATTTATTTAGAAAGAGACTAAGTCCGTAAACTCACTCCCTAAAGAGACTAGATCATGTAAGGGCATGCTTCAAATGACCTAAATCAAATGCAATTCAGATTTTATTTCATTTTCATTTTCATTTTTGGATAATTATTTTGACTCAGGCTAATAGGATCCATACGCCTAATGTATGGGAAATAAAGTTATTGGCCAAAATCAGTGAGAAGAAAGGATGTGTGTTTCCACCATGATTCTCAGAGGTCAAGCCAAGTTTCTCCGGGGAAGCCCTCCAATCAAGAGTGAAGCAAGATGCATTTGTGCATGATGTTATAAAAGAAATACTCATCCTAATTGCTAATTTTTTATCTTGATTTTAAACTTAAGCTTTAAGTGAGGTTATGAATTCTTTATTTTTAGTTTTGAGTTGTTAGATTTGGAAAAATATTTATTTTTCCTGAGAGCCTAATCCACATCTAGGCCATGCATAAAGAAAGAAAGAAATTAGAAAAATGATACCACTTAATACACAAGCTAAACAAATCATCAATCAATTTATAAAGCCAATCGCAGAAAGAATAAGAGGTCATTGTGGTCGGGTACCACCGCACAAACTTGAAAATAAATTGGTTAGTCGAGCTCTACCCTTATACAACCGGATGAATTAAAATTAAATTACAAGGAATTCATTGTTATGGGTCTTCAAGCTTCATTTCTTCTTTCTTGTTTCTTCTTTGGTTCCTTCTTTTGGATGGTTGAAAGGTGGATGCCCCAAAGGCTTCACATGATGCATAAGATAAGATCTTATGACCAATGCTCATCCTAATCCCCATAACAATCATTCCAAAATCCTAATTGTAAAATTTACATGAAAAGAAAAAGTAAATCTAGCTAGCACCTGCAAAATAAAAGGTTAGCTAAATAAACCACCAGATCCCAAGCATGTATATTGGATTTATCACCCCACACATGGGTGACTAAGTCCACTTAGCATATTGGATTATGCTTAGGGATATAAGCACCTCCATAGCAAAAGCATTTATATTTTTATTTATTACATCGCCCCTTAAGCATAATCCATTGCAGAAGACAATGGTTAGACTAAGATCGCCTTACCATTCATTCTATGCACATACATCCTATTATCTATTCTAAAACATATATCACAAAATAAAAGCATCAAACCATAGCACCCCTAACCTAAAGCTAAGAAGCCTAATGTGTGTGCTTTGGAGGTTTGTATGCTTAGCTATGGCTTTGAGTTAGAATTTTCTAAGTGTGATGCATGTTCAACTTAGAGGAGGCTTTCATTTAAGTGATTTAATTATTTTGGTTTTATTTTATTTCATATTTTAATTTGGTTCAAGTGAATCCTATAATTAATTACTAAGCTATAAAGAGAGGGAAAGAGAAGAGAACTTCTCTTTCTTTCCCTAACCACAAGTAATGTGTTTTAAAGTTTTAGAATGAATTAAACAAAAAAAGAAATGCATTTTGAGATTAAATAAAATGAACTAAATTCACAAAACATACATCACTTCACTTCTTTCCCAACATGTATATGAATGAGTCCTAAGCATATCTATATATACAAATGAGAATGTTTAATAGACTTTATCATGCATGCTAAGTAATTCATTTAAGGAAATTTAAAAGTTTATTATGCATGATTTTTCTTAAGTAGAAAAGGTATTTCTTATCCAATCTTCACATGCACACGTGAAAGTAAGAAAGACACAAGTGAGTACAGCACCATTATTAACCAGAGGTGTAAGATATAAGACCTACTTAGGGCTACTTAAATCCTCACAACCTGGTGGTTGTCTAGACTAATATATCACTTTCCTTAAATATAAACATGTGTACAAAAGAAATGAATGGAAAAGAAAGAATGCAAAAATTTGTATTAGTTGATTCATTTTGTTTATGCAATTTATGTGTGTAAGCATAAGTATCATTCTTAAGTGATAGTATAAGAATGAATAGGATATGGAATTAGGCAAGTGTTAGGTTCTTTTCAAATGAACCATACATCTTACCAAATCCTATTCAAAACTTTACTAAAAGATAAGAGAAGGAAAACCTATACTAAGCACATCCTTATATCTTACTCACATGCAAACTTTTAATTAAGATATAAGTAAAACACTTTCCATTTTGGTAATTGATTCATATATTTTGAAAAAAATTTGAATTTAATTGTGATAACAACCACTCATATTATTACTTTAGCCAACACATGCACTTTGACATAAAGTAAATATTTTCATTTTAAATTTAAATTTTAAAAAGTATGAATGCATGAAACCACATGACAGACATATTTAGCATGTTGGGGAAAGAACTAATGCAATGAAAACATGTAAACACATTCACTTTAATTAAATCCTAAAGATAATCTTATGAAATAAGAAAGCTTAAAATAAATCAAAGTTTATTTAATATGATTTTTGTTTGATCTTGAATTTGATTTAACTTTGAAAATGTGAGTTAAGTTTGTTGTTCCTAACCAATTCCCACATGTGTTTGACATTTTTGTTTAATTTTTAGATGATTAGATTCATTTTATATTTTGATTAAGTTAAGGTATGAATTAAGCATGCTAATTCTAATTACACACACATAGCATAGCCAAATAATTATGAGCCAATGAGATGACATAAAACCTCACAAGGAATTTTAATTTGTAATGCACCTAGGAAGAAAATGGCCTAATGCAATTTGGCTCATGATTAATGATTAATTAAGCTAAGAGGTTTAACTTAAGTAATTTCAAAACACCCCTCACACATATGAGTTGAGTTTTGATTTCCTTAATTGAACTTGGGCTCTTAAACACCTAAGCATCTACCAAAAGTAGATTAATTAAGTTCTAAAAAGTTTTAGAAATTTTAAAAATTAATTAAGAGGATAATTAATGAATTAGCCCTTAATTAAGAGAGGATTAAAGAAAGAAAAGGGGGTTTAGGGAATAGCTTAGGGGAAATACCCCAAAATTATTTCCTAAGCCTCCTATTGACTAGATCAAACCTTAATCAACTTCAATAAGGGATTAAAACACTAATCAAACCCTTACTTATCCTTAATTACATAAAGAGGGTAATTTGGAAATACATTTCCATCCCCTAATTAAGCCTTCAATAAATCCCAAGAAAATTAGGAGAGGTAGAGATCATCCCCTAAAATATACCCAAGAAGTTTGAGATTAATCAAATGATTAATTAAGGAGTAATTAGCAAAATAATATTTCTAATAAAAGGCAAAATTAGAGAAGGATACAACTAAAAATCTATTAAAACTAATTTTAAAATATTCTACATCGAATTATCTTTCAATGAAAATTTACCTCATATTTTTTTATTTTTGTTTAGGGAGATATGAATTTTTAAAGCTTATAGGATTAATCAGAATTAATTAAAACCTAATTAAATCCCTTTAATCACAGTCTGACATGTGGCGGTGGTAGTCAGCGCTCTTTCCACGTGTTGCGTGGGGACAAGCCACTTAAATGTCTCATCATCGTGCATGTGGTGGCGGTCGGATGAGGTTTGATACCTGCCATTCGATCAAGGATCGAACGGCCACGAATCACCTGGTGGTTTTAAAAGGATAAATGGATTTTAAAACGTGCATTTAATCTCAACCTTCCATCTAAAACACGCGGATGGATGACCGGGATCATCCCAGTTCTTCCCTGAGGATTAATGGAGACCGTCCACTTTCAAAGGGAAGATCCAAGCTCGATCGAGCTCGAGTTGGAATGAAAACTTGCACACACCATCTAACCCTAATTATAAGCCTATCTAACGATCAAAATCTCATTCCATGAAACTTTCTTTCATAAAGGACCAACACCTATTAAGCCTAGTGATCTGGCATACCTGAGGTGATGGTCCGATTCAGGAGCGGATTGAGAAGTGGTGAGAATTAGCTCCTAAGGTTGGGTAGTTTGCTCTATGGACTAACTCCCCTCGCTCTCCTTTATGGATTTGATCAAATTGGACTTCTCTTTGCTTTTGGAACTTGAGGGAGAGCTTAGGAAAGATCGATTTGGTCCCCTAAGGGAAGGTGCAAAGGCAATTGAGTTGGATTGTAGTGTGGAGGAAATTAGGAATTCTATGGAGCTCCCCTATTTTCCCCTGAAGAAAATTGAGAAAGGCTATTTCCAAATCCCTCCAGGAAGCTTAGGATTGCTCTCTGATGGATCCTAACACTCTCTCTTACTCAATCGATAATGAGCATGTGTGAATTGAATTGAATTAGGGGGAGTATATCTCCCCCTATGGCAATCGGACGATCGAAGCATGGTTTGCTATTTTGATCCAATTATCCATATGGAAAAGGTTGTTTGAGCAATTTGGAGTTGGCACATGGTCAGTTTGGGCTGAGGAGTGGATTGGTAACCTCCAATGTGCTTCAAATTGAGTGGAGGGAAGTTTTCTATTTGACCAATTTGAGCTATGGGATCGATTTTGGCCTTGGGCCCATTTGGACTGACCCAAACCCATTGGGTTGGGTGCACCACCCTCCATAGGGTTTACTTGACCTATTAGGAAGGTATCAAGTTGATATGAAGAAGGCTTGACCAAATTTCCTATGGATTTGATAAAAAATTGTTCTATGGCCTAGGGTAGAATGGTCATTTGATTTTTGAATTTGAATATGTATGTTGAAAAATAGGTTTGGTGGCCAAGTTTCATTGAATTTGAGTTCATTTGATATGGTTTGGCTCATGTTGACCCATTTAGGTCAAAATGGGTTAACTTGGGTCAAGTTGACCAATCTTAGGTCAAACCAAGGGTTAGGTCAAGTTCATATGACCATTTAAAATATTTAGGTGGCTTTGGTTTGATTCAATTTGGTTTAGTTTTGAGTTTGGCTCATATAACTTCATTTAGGTCAAATGGGTCAAGTTGACCAATTTGACCCATTTGACCTATTTGAGCTAGGTCATGGGTTGGTTTAGGTTTGGTTTGTTATATGAAGTGGATTGGTATCTTTATTTCCAATCAATTTTTGTTAAGTTTGAATTTGGCTCAACATGACCCCTTTAAGTCAAGTTGGGTTCAAGGTCAATTGGGCTAGGTTAGGTCTAGTTGGCCAATTGAGGCTTTAGTCAAATTCAACAAGTGATTTGGAATGGACTTGGCCCATTGGTTTTAATCAATTTGGCTTAGATCAAGTTTTGACATATTTTAACTTTTTAGGTCAAGTTGGGTCAACTTGGGTCAAGTGGCCAATTGGGCTAGGTTAGGCTCAAATGTTGACTTGGTCAAGTTCAAACATAGGTTATAAATGAACTTAGATCAATGGTTTCAATCAATTTGGCCTATGGTGGAATTTGGTTATGTTAGGTTTTATTTTGGCTAAGTGGTGACTTAGTCAACCCTTAGGTTTGACTTGATTTGATCCAATTTGATTGATTGATCATCCCATGATGATAGTTGATCATGATGAGAGGTATATGTGAGTTTGATTCAATGTAATTTGGTTAGGATTAGAATTTGGCTCATAAGGGTACTTTAGGTCACTTTGGGTCAAGTGAGCCTAAGTGGGTCAAATGGCTTGGTCAAAGCTTGATTTGAGTTTGATTGAACTTGTATATGGACTTGTGATTGAAATATAAATCCATTTGCAAGTGGTTTGAAGTCAAATGGGTTTTGATTCATTTGACAATTTCATACTTAAGAGAAGAATATGAATGGATTTTGGCTTGACTTTTGAATTGAGTTTTGATTTGATGATTGAAGTTTGTATTTATATTTGGATTCATGATTGTAGGGTTGATTGAATCATGAAGAAAAATTAAGAGTTTGGCTTGATTTGAAGTTGATTTAACTAAGTTCAAGATTTTTACTTGAAAAGCTTAGGTTGAATTTTGAAAGGGTTTGAGTTTTTTGGAATTAGTTTTGATTGTTTGAATTTATATTTCATTTATATATTGAATATAAATGAGAATATAAATGGATCATGAGAAAATTTTAAGGATTTGAAGTGATTTGATCATGATTTAGGCTAAGTCCATTAAAAGGAATTAAAAGGACTTAGGAAAATTTGGAATTTAAAGCTTGAATTTTGGATTTAGATTTGATTGATTTATATTTATATTTCATTTATATATGAGAATATAAATGAGAATATAAATGAGAATATAAATGAGAATATAAATGAGTTACGAAAAAATCTCATGAATTTGAATTTATTTGATCATTATTTAGGCTAAGTCCATTAAATGAGAATTAAGGACTTAAGAAGGATTTTAAGTTTGGAATTTAATTTTTGGATTTGATTTGATTGATTTATATTTATATTTCATTTATATATGTGAATATAAATGAGAATATAAATAAGTTATGAGAAAATCCCATGAATTTGATTTGATCATGATTTAAAGCTCTTTAAAAGAAATTAAGGACTTAAGAAGAATTTTAAATTTATTTAATTTTTTTGATTGGATTGATTGATTTATATTTATATTTCATTTATATATGTGAATATAAATGAGAATATAAATAAGTTATGAGAAAATCCCATGAATTTGAATTGATTTGATCATGATTTAGGCTATCTTTTAAGGGAAATTTAAAGGACTTAGGAAGTTTTATGAATTGATTTTGAATTTTAAGTTTAGTTTAATTGGTTTGAATTTATATTTCATTTATATATGTGAATATAAATGAGAATATAAATGAATTATGAGAAAATCTCATGAGTTTGAATTGATTTGATCATGATTTTGGCTAAGTCCATGAAGGAAAACTTAAAGGACTTAGGAAATTTTATGAATTGATTTTGAATTAGGTTTCAATCATGGATTTCAATTATGAATTTCAATCACGTGGAGTTGATTTGAGTTTGGAGAAAATCAAATAAGATTGATTTGGAGTTTAACTATAAGGAAGGAAGGTGAAGAATGGTTTAAGCTAAGGGTAGGCAAATTTTCCTAACATCCCTGAGGCATGACCTATTCTTATGGATAACTCTTATAAGTCTCTAGGGCTAGGTTGAGTATCTACCTAATCACTAGATGTGTTTTAAGACTAAAAAACTCTTAAATCCTAAGAGAAATGCTATGTCTAAGATGGAGAGGTTGAGAGCTCATTCTAAAAATGAGGTCAACATCGGGAAGCCAAGCCAGGGATGCTCATGTGTGGTGGGATGCTTATGATGATGCCGCCGTCAGTTAACTCGGATGAGTATGCATGAATATCGAGCAATCAGATATAACAACATGCAAATCAGAGCTGAAATGCACTATGCACCACCAAAATCAGTCGAAATAATCTTCAATTGATTAATGGAGTTTGCTATTGCATTCAAAATGTCAAAATTGATTAGAATATACATCTTGCATAATCTGATGGTCGACTAATCAAGAGGTTGAGTTGTCAAAGCGGCTACATGCATATCGATGTCGGGAGGCTACGATAATGCCTAAATGAATTCGTTCATGAAATTGATCATATTGTTAGCTTTGAAACATCAAAATCTACCAAATGAGATTGTTAGCGATCGATTCAGATGAGTCTACACAAACATTGAGCAATCAGAAGCTATAATGTGTATTTTTGAATTAAAAGTGATCCAATTCACCATTGACTTGAATCAAATAGCCTCTGATCACGAAATGGACTGCATCGTTGCATCTAGAATGTCAAAATTACTTAGAATAGATATCCAATTTAATTAAAACTATCACACTTAAAATTTCATCAAAATTAACACATATTTTGAGATAAATCTACATAATTATCCTTTAATTACATCCAATCAATGCCTTAAAACTCGCAGCTGCCCATCCCTATGCCTCCACCTCCCATTCAACCAATAATAAGATACCACGCCATCCCTTCCATACCACCTCATGTGCACAACCGAACCTGCCTAGTTCTTGTCCATTTCATCTTGTCCTAGGTGGATCGAAGGCTAGCAGCATGGATAAGTCCTCTGTTCGTCCATGACATATGACCCAACTCCATTGCAAGTACTTTAAGATTTGGTAGTAATGTCTGATTGAAATGAGTGCTCGCATGAAGGATTCATGTGAGGCTAAAATCAAATCCAAAGAGATGATGCACCTTTGTGCATAGTACAAATTTGTCTATTTGCAAATTTGGAAAATTTAATTGTGTTTTATAAAATATAGAAATCCATTAAATGGTTAAGAAAAAAAAAAAGAGACTTCATTAGTTGATCAACTATGAAAATAAAGAGATATATTAAATAGTTGGTTACAAAATCAAGATATTCACTAAGTAAAGAACCTTCAAAAAGAGGAGGAATCAACTTGAATATCACATTCCATTGATTCATTGAAGTATTTTGAAGTGTTGAATTTCCATGCAAGTCATAAATCAAGCTATTGTGTGAATCTATAGCTTCAAAATATATGAAAATAATTCAGTAAAATGAGTTCTTTACATTCATTTTCAAGCAATTTTATACACTATTCAAGTGTTTCAATTTATGCAAGCATTCAAATAGACCAACATGGGCTGCAACACTACACCGAATGCTTAAACTTAGTGTCTAAGGATGCTGCGCTGGTTAATTCTCGGATGGATCTTAGGACCGGGTCTGGGTTAACAAAACCTAAAAATTCAATTATTATAAGAATTTCAGCTTATTAAAATATCTGAGAAGCTAATTCTATCATATGATAGCATATCTGATCCTTTATTATTAAGTTAATAAAGTCGACAAGATTTGAAACAATCAACTAAATGATTATGCAAACTTATATGCCCCAATGATGGCTGTGTTGAATGAAGATTTCAACCAGAGGGGATACTTTCATGAAAATGTGATTATACTTTCAGATCAAATTAACTCAAATTAAATATCAATCCAAATGTAAAATCTAACATGTTATTAATTATTAAATACTTAAATGAAATTCAATCTTTAAAGAACTTAAAGCTAAAACTCAATCTAACTTCCACAATTATTTATTGGAGGTGACAAATTAATAAAACTCTAGGTCACAAAGGAGCCAATGTCAAATCAAGTATTATACTATGTTCACTCTCAATCAATCTCATGCCAATAAGGATGTGGCCCATGTCCTCTGACTGTGGCTTGACCAATAGGCTCCACATATGATGTAGTTATGATAAAGTCCTCGATGTGGTCCCAAAATGACACTATATTATTGCCACACAGTTTATGCTGTAAATGGCTCGCCTTTGAGTTGTGAACCATGGGTATACATGATAGGGAAAAAAAACCCTATACTAGCTTAGGTAGACTTAAGCTTATCTCCTTAGACAAACACCACCCCAGGTCTACAAGGTTTCCTTAGACGACACAACCCATGGCTGCTGACAAGGATCCTTAGGTCAGGTTGGGTCAACTACCTTCTTTGACTAAGTAGACTTGGGACCACGACAGCTTGGGATGATGAAACCATGGATCTAGATCGGGCGCATCATCATTCTCCCAACCATCCGCTTCAAGTTAATGATGAATTTCATAAATCTAAATTTTAAACTCCACATGCCGCTACTATATGCTACACATTTAGCAATCTAACAACTAGCCTTAATTGAAAGCTCTCTCTTAGCATTGGGAGGGGCAATTAACTATAGGTGCTTGCACCTATAAGAAACCTAGAACTAGATCTAAAGTCCTCACTAAATGAGGGTGAAATCTCTAGGTAGGGTCTTATCTACTATTCCATTTGCCTACTGAAAATTTCACTGACATAAACCAAACTCTCTTAATTGAGAGGTCGATGTCAAATTTTCGGAGCACACAGATTTTTGGTGACTTCGCTTGGGAAACCCCATGAGGTATTTAAAAGGTACAGCTCATGGCGCCCTCTTCTTTATCTGAGCTCACCACTCAATTTCATCTCTTTCTTCTCCCCCCTAACCTTTCTTCATCTCATCACTCCTCCATTTCATTTTGTTTTGCTCTAGACCAAACCCATAATTTTTTTTCTTGTCTGTCAAGCTCTCGCTTCTACCCATGATTTACCACTAGAAAAATCAAGCTGGTCCTAACCTTTAACAACCGAACCCCCCTCCACATAAATCCTCCCCTCTTCTTTCACATTAATATTTCCACAATGTCTGTTATGTCATTTAGTTTATAAGACACTTCATGCGCCCAACACCCTCTCTTTCCTTCTTCCCCATCTCACTTTCTCTCGCTCTCTCTCTCTCTCTAAATAGAGAGAAATAAACCTCTCTTTCTGACTTCTCTCTCTAAGATGAGAAGAAAGTTCTTGCCTGCTCCAAATATAAAAATCCAAACACCTTGAAATAATCTTGCCAACCTACACATACAGTCTCTATAAGTATCACTCCAAAATAAAGAGAAACTACATACCCTTCTTTCTTTCTCTCTCTACCTGAACCAATTCCATAAATCTAAAAAAATAAAATTTTATTTAAATCTATCTAAAAGGAAGTCGGTCATTTGAGTTATTTATTTATTTATTTTATTTTATTTCCTTTTTTTACGCATAGAACATGCAAGGTCTCCTTATCTTCGAGTCATCTCTCCATTGGCGGGGCTTACTCCTCATTCTTTGTTTTTTTTTTCCACAGACGGCTTCTCTCTCTCCATTTTCATTTTTTTCTTTCTTTCTCTCGACCGAACACCCAACCTCATAGCTCTTGCTTTGAAAGGTATATTTGAAGACCCCATTGTGCTTAGAAGAGGGTGGTGGGATTGAAGACACCGACTGCAGTGTCGCAATACATCGACCGCTATGCTTAGAACAGCATGGTGAGTAGGTCAAAGTAGTCCCTGATGCAGCCTCCTATGTAGGGAGGGTGCCGAAATATCATCAAATTGGATAGTAATAAATGACTTGAATGAAAATAAATAAGAGAATGATTGAACGTAATAATAACTTAAGTTGAATTTGAAATAGAAATTAAGTCGGTATAACACAAAAAAAACACACACACACACAAAAATACAAGAGCTTAAAGTAAAAATAAAGTTTGCAAAGATATGTTTAAGTGAGACTTACAAAAATACTTAATAGGAATTCAAAATGTTCACCAAACAAGAAGAATCCCCTCACACTAACCTTCATAACTTAATAAACCAATGGACCAATAAAATTAAACCGAATCGCCTCATATTTATAGTTGAACATAGGCGACTCGTAGGGGTTTGCCAGTAATATTCAAAGCATATGAAAGCAAAAGTTGTTGCCCACGTATATATTTAAAATATACAAAAATAAAAATTGCCACCCACGGGTATTAAACAAATGCGGGATAAGGTGTGGTGGATAGATTTATTATTGAAATCGTCCACTTACCCATGTGCACCTACAATGAGGAATTATTCTAAAAATTCAAAGCATGATTTTCACATGATAATTTTAAACAATATGATCCATAGAAGACCTCCTAATTTATAATTAAATGTGAGGGCCAAGTAGATCTACAGATTAATCATAATTAAGTTAATAGGTGCTTCAAATGAAATTCCACGGTCATCCAAAAGTGGCACTATGCTTAATTTTAACATTTGGTAATTTCTATGATTATCCTAAAAAGAAGAGTTACACATACTTCGATGTGATTTCAAGCTTAAGGTTACCACATCAAGATGTGTGTAATGAAATCCGATATTTGAATTCCCATACTCATTGTGGGGCATTGATTTTAAAAAAAATCATTGTATACTAATATTTTATGAAACATTGAAGGAGGTTGTTAAGTTGCATTGGAGGACTTCTTTGTGTAGTCAAACTCCTAAATTCTTAATCAAACTTTGCACTACGATCTCTACAGGATACAAAAGATTAATGAATTATCCAATATGTATTTTCTACCGAAGAATCAAGATGACCTTTAGAGAAGAAGCAACTTGAAATGATATTTTGAAATAGATTATTATGACATTGATCTTATGTTACAAATGTTCAAAATTCATATCAACATCAATGTTACAGAAGTCAATGATCACAAGTTATCAATCTCGCCTAAATTAAGAGTTAAACTAGTGAAGATTTTCCCCCAGAAGTAGTCAACAAAACTTCAACGTTAAGAAACTGAAAAGAATTGTAAGAATTCAAACCACCCACATGGGCTCCGATACTATGCTGAATGCTTAAACTTAGTATCTGAGGATGTTGCCTGTTGATTCCCATTTGAGTCTTAGAACGGGTCGGGTTAACAAAACCTAAAAATCCTATCATTATAAGAATTTCAGCTTATTAAAATATCTAAGAAGCTAATTCTATCATATGATAGTAGATCTGATCATTTATTATTAAATTAATAGAGTTGACATGATCTGAAATATTAAACTAAATGATTAAGCAAACTTATATACCCCAATGAAAATAGTCTTGAATGGAGATTTCAATTAGAGGGGATATTATAATCAACATATGTTCAAAATTTTAAGTTAAGTTAATATAAGTTGAATAGCAAACGAAATGAAAAATCTGATATGTTGTCAAGCTATAAATGACTAATTGAAAATCATAAACCTAAAAACTTAAGGAAAAACTCAATATCCACCTTCCATAATTTTTTATCAGAGGTGATAAATTAAGAAAACTCTAGCTCACAAAGGAGTTAGTGTCAAGTAAAGTGTATCTCTATATTCACTCTCAGTCAATCTCATGCCAGCAAGGACGTGGCCCGTGTCCTCTGACTGTGTGGCTTGGCCAGTAGGCTCCACATATGATGGAGTTACAATTAGAGTCCTCTGATCTGGTTTGCACTGCCAAATGATACCATTATATTACAATCAAGACTATAGCCCGTATGTTCTTTAATGGCTCTGTACCTTGAGTTGTGAACCATAGGGTGCACTTGATAGGACAAAAAACCCTCTGTCAGCTAAGGTAGACTTAAGCATGTCTCCTTAGATAAACACCACCCTAAGTCTACAAGATTTTTTGGACAACGTAACCCATGGCTACTGACAAGGATCTTCGAGTCGGGAATTACCCTCCTCTAACTAGTAGACTAGGGACCATGAGATGATAAACCATGGGATCTTGATCAGGCACGTCATCATTTCCTCGACCATTTGCTTTAAGGTAATGATGAATTTCATAAATTTTCATTTCAAAACTCCACATGATACTACTATAAGCTACACATTTAGCGGTCTAATGACTAGCCTTAATCAAAAGTTCTCTCTCAGCATTGGGAGGGGTAATTAACTATAGGTGCTTGTGCCTATATGAAACCTGAAACCAAATCTAATGTCCTCATAAAATGAGGGTGAAATATCTGGGTAGTGTCTTATCTACTATTTCATCTGTCTTCTGAAATTTCATCGACATAAACCATACGCTCTTCTTCGAAGGTCGGTGGTGAATTTTCAGAGCCCATAAATTTCTGGCGACTCTGTCGAGGAAACCCCATTTACTTAGTAAAAAGTATAGTTCACGATGTCCTTTTCTTTATCTTTAGCTCCCTCATTGACCCTGACTTCCTTCTCGTTCTCTATTTCTCCCTGGTCGACCTCTCATCATCTCATCCCTCCTCCATTTCATTCTTTTTCTACTCTGGATTGAACACCCGGGCATAGATTTTTTTTGCTCCGCAAGCCTCTCTACCCATGAATTACCACCCTCGGCAACCCAATCATCAGTTCTAACCTTTAATAAAACTCCCACCAAGTAAAATCCTCTCCTCTTTTCTTTCACGCTTGTTCGATACTTCCGGATGCCTGCTCATCTTAGCATGCACTTTATGTGGCTAATAGTCTCTCTCCCTCTTCCCCATCTCTTTCTTCTCTTTAAATAGAGAAACAAACCTCTCTTTTGATTCTCTAAGTCAGAGGAAAGTTCTTGCTCCAAATATAGAAATCCAAACACCTTGAAATAATCGCCAACTTACACATACATAACTCTTCATTCTCTATAAGCATCACTCTAAAATAAAGAGAAACTACATACCCATCTTTCTTTCTCTCTCAACTGAACCACTTTCATAAATATGAAAAAATTTATTTAAATTTGTCTAAAAATAAAATTTTATTCCATTATACATACTCTTCTCAATGCACCTTTCTAAAAATAAATTGCTCCTTTCCTTCCACATATATTTATCAATCTACCCAAGTTCAAAAATCCATAACTCTTCATTACCTCAGTTTAATTTTTCTTCTTTTCCATTTCATACAAAAAAGAAGCTTAAATCCTATCAAATTTTGCTAATTTCAAACTAAACTTACTGATTTCCATTCATGAACAAAGTCACCTCTATTCACATTCAATGGCGCGCCTATCTTTTCTTTTGAACCTATGGTGTTTTATTTTGATGTGTTTGAAGATGTTTGGGGGATACCACATAGATCTTGGGAGAAGATGATCGAATATGATATTGAGGAGTGGTGTACTATCTCGAGACATAAGCCACTATCCTATAATAGATCTAATCACCTAATAAGGACTCCAATGGGTCTTCAAATGTATCAGAGATCTTTTCCCTACTTTATATGTAAAAGTAAAGTAGGGTTTATTTTAAGCCGGGTTCATTAAGTTCCCTATGTAGGCAAGCCCCATAGTTAATTATCAAAGGGAATGAGATTCCTTAAGAATACTCTTGATTAAGGTAAATGATCATTGTCTCAAAGATTTCAAAGATAGGACTATCAATCAATTGATTATTTTAGAAAATCAAGTGTGATTGAGCAAAAGGAGGGCATTATTATCAAAACCAAAAGGAGATGAGTAGGGGATGCTCATGATACTAAGAAACCTAGTGAGCATCCCAAAATATCTATGTTTGGGCTTTATATTTTGAAATTAAGGAGAATTGTATGTTTGAGTTGAATTTTATTAGAAATATAGGATTTACAATTCCACAACACAAGATTGTAGAAATTTCTAAGGTGAGGATTTATGCTTATATCCTGGGAAACAATGATCTCAGATCTTAAATCTAGGGAGCTTTGGCAAGGGCGAAAGCATGACCTAAATCTAAGGCAAAAATGAGTATATGGTTTATCTCCATAAGAGAGGATGAACCACCCGATTGTTGGACTTACAACCACTTGGAGTGGCCACCAACTAACTCCTCCTAAGATTTTAAATACATGTAGGCAAGTCTTATGCTTTACAAGATAGCTAAGCTGTTATTTATTTGGAAAGGAGACTAAGTCCTTAAACTCACTCTAAGAGACAGAGGGCATGAATTCATGACTTAATCTAATACAAATTTTGTCAAGTTTTATTTTGATTTTTTGACATTTTCATTTGACACGGCTAGGGATTTCATATGCCTAATGCATAAAATTGGTCATGGGCAAAATCGAAAGAAGGTGTGTTTCCACCATAGCTCTCAAAGGTCAAGTCATTTTCCGGCAAAGGTGGAAGCCCTCCATTGGCAAGAGTGAGATAATATGATTTATGCATGATATTAGACATACAACATCCAACTAAGGGGTTGCTAAATCTTTTATTATCTTAATTTATATCCTAGGCTTTAGGTGAGGTTATAAATTATTTATTTTAATTTTGAGTTGATTAATTGGATAAAATTTGTTTTTTCCTAGAGCCTAATCGCATGCCAGCAACATCATCAAGCAAAAGAAACTAGGAAAATCATGCCATCCTAATTATACAATCATAAACATAACATCAATCAATTTATAAAATTGGTGCAAAACATAAGATGTATGGTTGGGTTCCACCACACAACCCAAAAAAAGTAAAATGGGTAGCCGAGCTCTACTCTTATACAACCTGGATTATAAATGAATAATTACAATCATGAAATGACAAGTGTTATGGGGGTCTTCATTCTTCATCCTCCATTCTTCACTCCTTGTCCTTCATTCCTTCATCTTTGATTTCTTTTCTTTCTTTTGGTTTGACTTGGGATGGTTTGCTCCAAGGCTTCACATGGTACATAAGACATGGTCTTATAATTAATGTTCACCTAGTCCCCATAACACTTATCTAATTAATTCAAAAAAAAAACATTAAAAGTAAGAAAAGTAAATCTAGCTACACATGCAAAATAAATGTTAGCTAAACACACCATACAATCCAAGAAGTTATAAAAATAATTTGGACTTAGTACCCCACACATGGGTGACCAAGCCCACCTATCCTAATTTGGGTTATGCTTAGGGGTATAAGCAACCAAAAAAATCATTTATATTTTATTACAACGCCTTAAGCACAACCCCTAAGATATGATTAAGCTAAGATCACTATCAACTAGTCACACATACACCCTAACATCGTCTAAAATATTACACCACAAAATAAAATCATACATCAAACCATGCACCCTAACATAGAGCTAAAAGTGGTGACTTAATGTGTGTGTGTGCCATTTAAGGTTTATGTGGCATGTCTTAGCTATGTTTAAGGTTGGAATTTTAAGTGTGAAAGATTCAATTTAGAGGGTGATTTCTTTAAGTGATTTAATTGGCTTGTCAATTTAGTTAGTGATTTAATTTGATTTGAATGAACCTACACTTAGTGACTAAATGTTGTGAAGAGAGGAAAAGAGATAAGAGCTCTTTCATCCCTACCTTAAAGCATTTCTAAGGTAGATTTATTATTGGATTTTCTTTAGTGAATGATTTATTATGTATTTTAATTAATCCTAAGTTTAGACTCACTCTAAATAGCCTATTCAATAAGAAAGACATCTTAGAGTAGTTAGGGGATTACTTATAAATAACACACACCCATTCATTTCTTTCCACAATTTATACCATGCATATGAATAATCCTAAGCATACCTATACATGCAATGCAAATTTTAACACACTTTGATGATGATGAATGCAAAGAGATGTGATTTAGAAATTTGGATATTACATTTATTAATTGGATCATTAATGCATTTATATTATGTAGAAAAGAGGGACTCTTTTATCCATTAGCTAAATGCACATCCACATGTATAAAAGTTATAAGTGAGTACAACGCCATTATTTTATACACGTGATGGTACAAGACATACTTGGAGCTACTTAAAGCCTCACAGGATGTCTGACCGATATACCACTTTTCTTTACATATGTAGATGTACAAAAGAACCAAATGATAAAGATCATGCAAGAGATTATGTTTGATTTGGTTGTATGATTTACATATGTAATATGAAGATCCTTCCTAAATCTTAATATAAAGATGCATAGGAATAGATTTAGTAAGTGTTGTGCTTTTCAAATGATCTATACACTTGCAAAACCTATGTGAATCCATGTTAAGAGAAGGGAGAACTTCATAATGCACATCTTATACTATCATCATATGCAAGCTTATAAATATTTATAACTAGCATCAGTTCATTTATAATTTTTATTTTATAAGTTTTTAAAAGTAAGTTTTGGTTTAATGGTGATAATAGCCACTCATATTCTTAACTTTAGCCAACACATGCAATTTAACATAAAAGGAAGCATTTTCTTTAATTAGTTTTTAAAAGGAATGAATGCATGATTACATATGACAAATAATATTTAACATGATTAGAGAGAAATAAAAGGATGTAAGCACATGACTTCATTCACCCTAATTAATTCCTAAGGACAATCCTATAAAATAAGATCATTTAAAATGAATCAAAATTCTTTAAAGACATTTTATTTTTGAATTTGATTTAACTTAGGAAATATGAAAGGTTTGTTAGTCCTAACCCAT
The DNA here is from genome assembly GCA_021442155.1 of Cymbidium sinense. Lineage (NCBI taxonomy): Eukaryota > Viridiplantae > Streptophyta > Magnoliopsida > Asparagales > Orchidaceae > Cymbidium > Cymbidium sinense. The sequence goes on from CM038220.1 coordinate 182,193,309, forward strand.
TCCCCCCATATGTGAATTGGTTTGGTTTAATTTAGAATAATTAGGTTGATTTTAGGTTTTGGTTAGGTTAAGGTATGAATTAAATCCATTAATTATCCCTTACCTATACCACTTTAACATAATTATCCAAATAATTATGAGCCAACATATGATATGCAACCACATGGAAATTAAATGAATGCACCAAAGAAATAAAGGGGCCTAACGCAATTGACTCATAATTGTTGGTTAATTAAGCTAAAGAGTTTGATTAAGTACTTTTATAACCCTCCTACACATGTAGTTTGATTATAATTTTCTTTGAAATTCTATTAGATTATTGAACACCTAAGAATCTACCCAAGAATTGAGATTAAGCTCATAATGATTTGGTTTTAGTTTGATTAATTAAACTATTTTGAAGTGATTAAGCCATTAATTAGTTGTAAATTAATTAAGTGTTATCCAAATGAAATAAATTTAGGGAAAAGATTGGAAAAGAGGTCTTAATATCATTCCCTGTCCATTCATTGTTTTCATAATGATTAGCAAGTTCAATTAATGAATTTATCATTTAACATGTTAATTAATTATTTAATTAATTAAGAGAGTGATTAAGAATGAAACAAAAATTCTCCTAGTTAATAAAAATAATAAATTCTAAGAAAATCATGGGAGGTAGAGTCATCCCATAATTAATCTCAAAGTTTAGAATTAATTGATTAATTGAGAGTAATTAACTTAATTATATTTCTAATAAAAAAATTGAGTCAAAATTACTATCTAAAATTAATTAATTTTAATTTTTTTATTCTCCTCTGAATTATCTTTAAAATGAGTATTTATTTGTATTTTTTTGAATTTTTCTATAATTAGTTATGAATTTTGGAAATTTCATCATTAAAATTATTAATTAATTAATTAAACCCCTTATCCGTCCACGTGGCCATGTGGCATGTTTTCCATGTGGTAAATGTGATAGGTTATTTAAGTTGTCACATATCTAGGTCGGGCGTGACCACTTTCTACGTCGTCCATCTTTGATCGACGATCAGATTAATCCCATGGATGGAATTAGAGTGGATCTAGTGTGATATGATCACATTTGTCCATTCCAATTATGCGGAATGGACAGTGTATGATCCTTCTCCTTCGTGAGCGATGAGAGATGAACATCGTTCATCTTTCCTCATTCAATTCGAGCTCACGAGCGATTGGGATCAAAATGATTGACACCTTGAAGGTGGGGGGATGCATATCTAATGGTCAAGATTTAATGGGATGATAATTGTGAGATCCAAAAAATTTGCCATCAACCTCTTTACATGAAAAGTGTGTTTTAAGAGTCATAAAAAATTTTAGAAGGTAGATGAATAGTGACAAGACACTACCAGAGATTTTGTCCTCATTTTGTGAGACTTGATCTAGGTTTCCTATAAGTGCAAGCCCTTGTAGTTAATTACCCCTCTCAATAAGAGCACTTTTGATTAAGGCTAGTCAATGAATCATTAAATAAATAAAATATATAATAGCGGAGTGGAGTTTGAAAATTATGAAATTTATCATTTAGTTTAAAACATTTGGTTTGGGGAATGATGACGCCTATTTAGATCCTATGGTTCCATCATCCGAGTGGTCTGATTCGCTTAATGAGGGAGGTAGTTGAGCCAACCTAATCAAGGATCCTTATTAGCAACACATTTGTTACGCCATCGAGGTTTCCTTAGAGACTTGAGGTGGAGTTTGTCTAAGAGGATAAATGTAAGTCAACCTTAGCTAACAGGGGACTTTTTGCTCAACCAAATATATTCTATAATTCACAACTCAGCAAAAGCCGTTGAACATATGGGCTACAACCATGATCATAATTTAGTTGTGCCATTTTGTGGGAAACCACCGATCAAAGGATGTCGTAACTATTATTTATATGGTGCCATTTTATGGCAAAATCTCATGGACAAAGGACATGCCATGTCCTTACAGGCTTAAGATTATTTGAGTGTGAAAATAGTTATGCATTTGATTTGACATTGGTTCTTTGTGAGCAAAATTTTTTTTAATTTGTCACCCCTAGGCAAACAATTACGGAGTGGTGAATTGATTTTAATTTTAAATTTAAATAATTAATTTCATTTAATTTATATATTTTATTTGAATATTTGATTATTTTATAATTGATTTAGATTTAAACATGTGATCATTGATCATTTAAAACATACTAATGATAATCTTTGATTGTAGTAGACCTTGTCAACTTGCATGCTTCCTGCGAGGATCAGTCTAAACTCATTGCCTAAATAATTATAGTCCTCCAAATGCCAACTCTAGCTTGAGCATGAGGTCGAGTTTGAGTCTTTTCTTCTGAAAGCTTGAACTTAAGAAGCTATGCCAATAGATCCATCTCTTTTAATTATATGAAATTATCTTCATTTAATCAAATTGGAATTCTTATAATATTATAATCGAATTTTTAGGTTTTATTAACCCAGACCCGGTCCTAAGACTAAACCGAGATGTAGATATCTATTCATTTATTTTTGTATATGACTTTCATATCTTTTTAGATTCTTGATCTAATGAATATTTTAACATACAAATAAGTATCTGTTCTTTTAAATTATTGTATAGATATTAAGTCAGTTGAAGTGATTATGTCGGGACATGTCAAATTGCAAGTATGAATTTTGATATAGATTTTTGGATTTTGTTAACCGGGTCCTAAGACCAAACCGGGATGTACATATCTATTCTTTTTTCTTGCATTTGAGTTGGATACCTTTCTAGATATTTGATTTAATGGATACTTCAATATATATAACAATATCTATTCTTTTAGAATGTATAAACATTTAGATGTCTAAGTTGAAGTAATTATATCTAGTATGACATGTCATTTTAATACATATTATAAAATAAGTAAAGATCTATTCATGTAAAGAAATGAATTCAACATTCTCAAATGCAAACCAAATGAGTATGTTCTAAATGATCAAGCATGTATCTATATCAAAAAAAGATAAGATATCTACTTAAAAAAATCAAGAGCATTTGTTCTTAATGATATAAATTTAAACCCTTCTCAATTTGTCATGAATCAAATATGTACATCTTTATAAGATATACATTTAATCTTTTAAAACATTTGCTAGGCATCAAGTGAAGTATATCTATCTTAAGAAAGATTTGAAGAAAGGTTTTAATCATTCATAGTTTATGTGCCATATCCAAATTCCTTTATGTATATTAGAATTTAGATGAATAAAGATTAATTCAAATATAAACGTGTGAGTTCAATTCAATGGTTCTTTGAATTTGAAAGAGAGCTATAATTTAAGGAATAACCATATTCTAAACCTTGCAAATTATTTATGCAATCAATGAAGGTCAAGGATTTTCAACTTTTATGAAAGTGAAATCTTATTTCAAGACACCCTTCATATATTCATGAAAGGGAAGAGTGATAACAATGCTAATGAAGTTACTCACCCCATCTTTCATTCTCTTTCTTTTCTTAAATGATAATCAACTAGAATTTAGACTTCATAAGCAAGTAATTTTGAAGGAGCATGTCCCACCTTCATAATTGCGTGATGAAATTTTATTATATATATTCTTCATCATCCCACCACTTTTGGAAAAGAGGATAAATGAAAATAGAAATATATATAAACACCTTGTCGGGACACCACACACATATGTAGATGTTCTTATTAGGTGATCGGTACATATGAGAGAGGTGTACTATCTTGAAAGATAGAAATCACCACCCTACAATGGACCATCTTAATAAGGACGGACTATGGGTCTTCCAAATGTACCAGATTGTTCCCTACTTTACAGTAAAGTAGGATTTATTTTAAACCGGGTTTGTTAAGTTTCCTACTGGGGTAAGCCCCCATAGTTAATCACATCCTAAGGAATAAGATTCCTTAGGAATACTCTCGATTAAGGTAAATGATCGTTGTCACCAGAGATTTCAAAAGGTAGGACTATCAATTGATTAGTTTATTTTTAGAAAAGTCAAGTGGGATCGATCAAGAGGAGGGAATTCTTATTGAAGCCAAATGAAGATAAGTAGGGATGCTTGATACTAGGAAGCCTAGTAAGTACCCCAAACTATCCTATGGTTGGCTTTATATTTTGAAAATGAATTGATTTATTTGAGTTGAATTTTTTAGAAAGTTAGGGCTTACAATTCCATGATATAAGGTCATGAAAATGCCTAAGAGGTGATGATTTATGCTCATATCCTAAATCTAGGGAGCTTTGGCGAGGGCCAAAAGCATGACCTAAATTTAAAATGAAAAATGGGTGTTTAGTTTACCTCCACAAGAGAGGATAAATCACCTGACTGTTGGACTTATAATCACCTGGGGGTGGCCACCAATTAACTCCTCCTACGATTTTAAAGCATGTAGGCAAGTCAAATGTTTCTACAAGATAGCTAAGTTATTGTTTATTTAGAAAGAGACTAAGTTAAACACACTCCCTAAGAGACTAGATCATATATGCCATGATTTAATGACTTAAATCTAATGCAAATTTTATTATATTTTATTTTTATTTTTGGACAATCAATTTGACATAGGATTTAGGATTCATATGCCTAATGCATGAGAAATTAGATTATGGGTCAAAATCAGCAAGATCAGGAGGTGTGTTTCCACCATGGCTCTCAAAAGGTCAAGCCAAGTTTTCTAGAAAAAGTGGAAGCTCTCTAATCTAGAGTGAAATAATATGCTTTTTATGCATGATGTGAGAAAAGAAGGTACAACATCCAGCTAAGGGATTGCTGATTCTTTTATCTTGATTTATAGCCTAAGCTTTATATGAGGTTATGAGTTATTTATTTTTAGTTTGAATTATTTTGATTGGATAGAAAATTTATTTTCCTAAGAGCCTAATCACCATCTAGTCCATAGATCAAAACAAGAAGTAAACTAGTAAAATATGCCATCTTAATGCACAGACTAAACAAACATCAATCAATTTATAAAGCTAGCGCAAAAGAATAAAAGGCCATTTGTGGTCAGGCTCCACTGTACAAACCCAAAAAATAAATTGGGTAGCTGAGCTTTACCCATATATAACCTGGATTATAAATGAATTAATTATAATCAAGATGGAATTCATTGTTATGGGGGTCTTCATTCTTCATTTTTTCTTTCTTCTTTCTTCTTTCTTATTTCTTCTTATTTCTTTCTTCTTTCTTCTGTTGGTTGGTTGGGATGTGGTTGCTCTAAAAGCTTCACATGGTACATAAGGAATTGCCTTATAACCAATGCTCATCCTAATCTCCCATAACAATCATTCCAAAATCCTAATTGCAAAATTACATGAAAAGGGAAAAGTAAATCTAACTAAAACCAGCAAAATAGAGATTAGCTAAACAAACCATACAATCCCAAGCATGTATATGTATAAATTGGACTTAGCACCCTCATGGGTAACCAAGTCCACTGCCTATTTTGGATTATGCTTAGGTATAAGCACATGCACAACAAAAAAGCAATTTTACATTTTTTATTACAGCCCTTAAGCACAATCTTAAGACAATGGTTACTAAGATCGCCTACCGCTCATATACATGCACCTAACATCCGGACTAAAATAATATATCACTAAATAAAAAAGCAAATATCAAACCATGCACCGCCAAACCTAAAGTTAGAAGTGGTGACTTAGCCTAATGTGTGTGCCATTTAATGTTTGTGTGGTATGCTTAGCTAGGCTTTAATGTTAAAATTTTCTAAGTATGAAAATGTTCAACTTAGTGGAGTTGTTTCACTTAAGTGATTTAGTTGCTTTGGTTAATTTTATTTTTTGATTTTATTTGGTTTGAATGAACCTAGAATTAATTACTAAAAGTTGTAAAGAGAGGAAAAGAGAAGAGAACTTCTCTTTCCTCCATACCTTAAATAATTTCTAAGATAGATTCATATTTGATTTTGTTTGGTGAATGTTTTATTATGTGTTTTAATTAATCCTAAGTTTAGATTCTCTTTAAACAAACCTATTCAAAAATAAAGGCATTTTAAGATTAAATAAAGTGAAACCCTAAATGCTAAGTAGTGTTACTTAAGAAAATTTAAATGCTTCATGATGCATGATTTTCATTAAGTAGAAAAGAGAGTAATTCTTTTATCCATTTTTCATATGTACATTCACAAGTATAAAAGATATAAGTTAGTACGATGCCATTATTAGCACCAGGGTGTAAGGTACAAGATCTACTTAGGGCTACTTAAAGCCTCACAACCTTGGGGTTGTCCAGACTAATATACTACTTTTCTTAAATACATGTGCATGTACAAGAGAAATGCATGGAAAGAGACTCATGCAAAAAGTTTATGTTTGTTTGATTGGTTTGTTTATACAATTTACATGTGTAAGTGTGAATACCCTTCTTAATTCATGAAATAGGAGTGTATAGGAAAGGATTTAAACAAGTGTTATGTCCTTTTCAAATGGACCATACACTTGGCAAATCCTATGCAAACCTATGTTAAAAGAAAAGAGAAAGAAAGCCACACAATGCACATCTTTATATTTATAATCACATGCAAGCTCATAAATAATTATAAGTAGCATACCTTTCAATTTTAATGTTTGATTCATAAGTTTTAAAAAATAATTTTTGGAATTTAATAGTGATAATAGTTGTTCATATTCTTACTTTAGTCAAAGCATGTAACTTGACATAAAGGAAACATTTCATTTTTAATTTGATTTTTAAAAAGCATGAATGCATGATTTTCATATGACATACACATTTAGCATGTTAGGAAAGAAATAAAGTGATGAAATCATGTAAATTCATTCACCCTAATTAATTCTAAAGATAATCTTATGAGATAGATTATTTAAAGAAAAATCAAATTTGGTTTTAAAGAAATTTTATTTTGTTTGAGTTTGATTTGAATTTTAGAAATGTGAAGAGGTTTGTTGGTCCTAACCCATTTCCCACATATGTATGTTATTTTACTTTAATTTTTAGGTGATTAGATCAATTTGATTTTAGGTTAAGGTGTGAATTAAGTGCATTAATTACCCCTTACCTACACCACTTTAACATATTTAATCAAATAATTATGAGCCAATGTATGACATAAAACCACACAAGAAATTTAATCAGCAATGCACCTAAGAAAGAAAGGGCCTAATGCAATTGGCTCACAATTAATGATTAATTAAGCTAAAGGGTTTAATTTAAGTACTTTCATAACCCTTTCCACACTTGTGGGTTGGATTTTGATTTCCTTAAGTTACTTAGGTTATTGAACATCTAAGCACCTACCCAAGATGAATTGGTTAAGTTTTGAAATGTTTTGAAGAAAATTTATCAAGGTAATTAAGTAGGTGATTAGTGGATTAGCCCTTAAGAAAGTTTGACTTAAAGGAAAGGGGTTTAGGAATGGCTTAGGAAAATTTCCCAAATCCATTCCATAAACCTATTCTTCACTTAAGCAAGGCTTAATTAACTAATAAGGGGTAAACCGCTATTCACATGCTTAATTAATTACATAAAGTGAGTGATTAAGGATTCACTAAGATCTCTAATTAACCCATTAATAAATCCGAAAATTGGGGAGGTAGAAGTCATCCCTAATTGCACATGAGAAGTTTGGAATTAATCAATGGGATAATTAGGGATTAATTAGTTATTAAGTTTCATTAAACCCAATTAAGAAAAAATACACTATTCAAAATCCATTAAACATTTTAGATTATTCTCCCAAGAAATATCTTTATAATGTATTTTATTTTATAATTTTATGATTTTAGAATTAGTTATGCAATTATGAAGATTTAGCCATTAAGGATAATTAATTAAATCCTTTAATATAACTAGTCTGTTGGTGCCACGGAGGCGACATGGCATGCCCACATGTGACGGGATTCATCACTTAAGTTATCACATCGCATGCATTAATGGTACGCTTTCTCACCCGATGATCAAATTGAATGGTCGAGATCGCCCGTGGTTCTAAGGGGTGAATCGGGGATCCTACTTGATCATGACCGTCATCCAAAATGTGGATGGATGGTCCATGATCCATCGAAGTTTGCTTGTGGGAGAGGGGACATCCACTCTCAAAGATGCTTCGATTGAGCTCGATTGAACTCAAATTTAACCCACACCATCATCATCATGCAAGGGAGAAGACATCCAATGGCCAATTTCACTTGAGATGAAAATTATTTTCATAAAAGACCACACACTCCCTATTCTATGCTCGGTTTTGATTCATACATCACCAGAGGCTATCACCGACGCTCTCAACCATCGAGGTAGCTTCTTCTAGTAGAGATGAAGCTTTGTTGAAAGTTTCAAGCCTTGAGATGAAGTGGATTTTCTTATGAACCAAGCTCCTCTTCAATTGGGTTTGGCCTTGGTCTAGCTCCCCTTCCGTGACTTGAGAACTTGGATTAAGCTTTATCCTTGATTGAGTCCTCAAGAAGCTTGCAAGAGGAATTGGCTTGATATTAAGTATTGAGCGAGATGAAAAAATGGTGGAGCTCCCCTATTTTTGGCTTGAAGAAACCATGAAGAGGAGAAACGAAAATGGGTTGAGGAAGCTTGGAGGAACTTTGGGGTGCTAGCTCTGAGTTCCCTAAGTTCAATCGAGTATGAGAGTCTTCAATTCAAGTGGAATTAGGGGGAGTATATCTCTCCCTTGAAGGATCAGACGGTCGCAAGCTCTACTTCCATTTTTGATCAATTGATGAGATGGAATGAGTTTGTTAGGATGTTAGGGCTTGCACATGGTTCAGTTTGGCCAGAGAGAGGTAGTGGAGGAGTGTCATGTTCTTGAAATGGGTGGAGGAATGATTCTCATGTGCTTATGTCAAGTGAGGTGGTCGGTTTGACCATTGGGTTGGATTAGGCTGACCCAAACCCATTGGGTCAAGTGCACCATGCTCACTAGTGTCCTCTTGGTACACTAAGAGGGTGCCAAGTGGCCACTAGAAGGATATGGCCAAATTTCAAGTGGAATTAGTCATAGGTTACTCTTTGTCCTAGGGGTAAAATGGTCATTTGGCTTGGATTTTAGTTTGAATATGTTTAGTATGATTGAAAATGGGTTGGGCAAAGTTTCAATGGATTTGGAGTTGATTTGATATGATTTGGCTCATGTTGACCCATTTATCAAAATGGGTCAATTTTACCAATTGGTCAAATTGGGTCAAACCAAGGGTTGGGTCAAGTTCATATGACCATTTTAAATATTTTGGCATCATTGGTTTGGTTCACTTTGATTTATATTTGAATTTGGTTCATTTGATTTCATTTAGGTCAAATGGTTGACCAATTAGGTCATGGGTTGGTTTAGGCTTCATTGGTCATATAAAATGTATTGATATCTTTGTTTTCAATCAATTTGGTTTATATTTGATTAGGCTCAATTTGACCTTTAGGTCAAGTTCAAGGTCAGCTAGGTTGGGTCTAGTTGGCCAATTGGGGCTTTGGTCAAGTTCAACAAGTGATTTGGAATGAACTTGACCCATTGGTTTCAATCAATTTGGCTTAGATCAAGTTTTGATATATTTTGACCTTTTAGGTCAAGTTGGGTCAACTTGGGTCAAGTGGCCAATTGGGCTAGGTTAGGCTTAAACAATGACTTGGTCAAGTTTAAACATTAATCATGAATGAGTTTTGATCAATGGTTTTAATCAATTTGGCCTATGGTGGATTTTGGCTAGTTTAGGTTTCATTTTTGCTAAGTGTTGACTTGGTCAACCCTTAGGTTTGACTTGGTTTGACCTAATTTGAGTGATTGATCATCTCATGATGATTGTTGCTCACAATGTGAGGCTTAGGTGGGCTTAGTTCAATCCAATTTGGGTAGGATTAAAATTTGGCTCAAAAGGGGTACTTTATGTCTTTGGGTCAAGTGAGCCTAAGTTCAATTGACTTGATCAAGGATTGAATCAAGTTTGGTTGAACTCACATATAGACTTATGATTGAAATATAAATCATTTGAAAGTGATTTAGAGTCAAATGGGTTTTGATTCATTTAACAATTTCAAGTTCAAAAGGGTGAACATGAGTTTGGCTTGGGTTTTTGATTTTTGGATTTAGTTTTGATTTGAAGGTTGAAACTTATGTTTAAATTGGATTCATGATTGAAGGATTGATTGAATCATGAAGAAAAATCAAGAGTTTGTCTTGATTTGAATTGGATTTGGCTAAGTTCAAGAATTTGACTTGAAAGGCTTAGGTTGAATTTTGATTGAATTTGGATTTGATTTCTAAATTTAGTTTTGGTTTGATGATTGAAGTTTGTATTTATATTTGGATTCATGATTGAAGGATTGATTGAATCATGAAGAAAAATCAAGGGTTTGGCTTGATTTGAATTTGATTTGGCTAAGTTCAAGATTTTAACTTGAAAGGCTTAGGTTGGATTTTGGTTGAATTTGGATTTGATTTTTGAATTTATTTTTGGATATTTGAGTTTATATTTCGTTTGTATTTGTGAATATAAATTAGAATATAAATGGGTTATGTGAAAATTTTCTGAATTTGAATTGATTTAGATTTGATTTAGGCTAAGTCCATAAGATAGAATCAAAGTGACTTAGGAAAGATTTTTTGAAATTTGGAATTCAATCACGGGTTTCAATCATTTGGAATTGATATGAGTTTGAGAAAATCAATCAAGTTGGAATTGACTTGAGTTTGACTTGAAAGAAGGAAGTGAGGATTGGTTCAAGCTATATGGTAGGAAAATTTTTCTAACACCCCTAAGGCATGACCTATTCCTATGGCTAACTCTTCTAAGTCTCTAGGGCTAGCTTGAGTGTTCCCCTAATCACAAGAAGTGTCTTAAGACTAAGGAAATCTTAATGTGTAAGAGAAGTCCTATGTATAAGGTAAAGGGGTTGAGAGCTCATCCTAAAAATGAGGTCAACATACTTGATTCAAGATATAGACTTGCTTATGGGTTGATATAAACATTTATTAGGTAAAATGCCACTTTCACATTACCAAATAGCAAAATATAAGGCTTTAAAATCACACTAAATTTCGTTGCAAATGACATTTTAAAATCCCATTAACTCATGTATCAAGCCATGCACTTTTCTTTTCATCCTCTTCTTTGGATCATGACAATTTCATAGAGCTTAGGTTTCATAAGTTAAATAATCATACTAAGTTTGATAAACTTAAAAATCTGAAATCTTTTGTACAAGATTAGAAAAACTGAAAATCTTGCTTAAACAAATGGAGATTTTCATGATTGCAAAAAAAAAAAAAAATCTGAAATCTTCCTTAAACAAGATTAGGAAAATATAAAAATCTTCCTTAAATAAAAAGTAATTTTTATGATTGCAAATGATCAAGCCATGGGAGGAGGCAAAATAAACAAGGTAATCCTAAGTCTTTCAACATTTAATTCATGGCAACATGACAAATCTTAAATTTCATATGTCCATCTCCATTATTTATTATCCTAAAAGGAATCTGAAATTTATCATGCTTTGCATAAGCCCATTTATAAGATGAAGCTTCATAGGCTTTCTCTTTTTAAAAAGAGAGTTCACTAATTCTAAATGGGCTAATTGCTTCTTATAAGCCCATTAAAATTTTTTTTTTAGCATATGCCAATTATGATGGAAAAAACCCATGATATTATGATCCCATTTTTTTATTTCATAATATCATTTATTATTATTATTATTATTATTATTATTATTTTCTTTAAGTTGTTTGTCATATCTTACGTTTATCATGACATGCACTCATAAAGGAAATGAAGACTTTTCTTCCCTCCCTTTTATTTTTTGTTCTTATTCATCACCCATTCATGGATGAATTAATGAATAGGAGAGATATATAATTTTTTTTTTATGAATTTTTCTCATCACTCCCCTCATTTCCCTCTCTCAATTTTTTTTGTGTATTTTCTTCCCGTTTTCCTTATTGGCATGACACACTTTGGTTGAAAAAGAGGACTTCCTTCCTCTCCACTCCTCTTTTTAGTTATTTCTTCCTTAGATTCATGCTCATTTCATGAGCAATTAAGAGGAGAATAACAAAGGAAATGAAAGATTTTCCTTAGATTCATGCTCATTTTATGAGTAATTAAGAGAATAACAAAGGAAATAAAATCTTCCTTAGATTTATGCTTATTTTATGAGTAATTAAGAAGAGAATGACAAAGGAAATGAAAGATTTTCTTCTTCATTTCAATGGCATGTAGAAAAATTGTAGAAATTAATGAGATGACATAAATCCATTTCCATTTTTGGCCTCATGCTAAGGGGTTAACCTTCATTATAAATAATAGAGAATTATTCTCTTATGAAAGCTTTACTCTCCCATTTCTCCCATTTTCCTCACAAGATATATTGCAAGTCTAAAGCTTCTAAGAGAATTCACCCACCTTTCAAAGTGATCACCAATAATTGGGTTTACTTTTAATTCATATCACATCAATTGGTAAGTCATATCTAACTTGATGTTTTAAATTTATTCATCACCACTTCATTTGAATGAATGTTTGATAAAATAAATAAGACTTAAGTCATGCAACCATAACATGCTTTCTTTCCATCTTCAACCACTCATGAACATATAAAGATTGTCGTAAGATAAACAAATGAAACATGGACAAGTATCCATACTAAATTTGTAATCACAAATCTAAAATTCTAAACTTGATCAAATAATTACCCATGCTGAGTTTTTTATCTCAACCCTATCTCATGGCTTAAGCAAAGGGGATGCAATCATGTCATAAACATATGCTTGATAATAAGACAAGACTTAAGTCATATGAGACACTTTCCATCTTCAACCCACTCAAACAATAGCAAACAAGGGATTATCATAGGATAAGTGGAGCAAAAGAATAATTAACCTCATTGATTTTCATTTTAACTTTATTCCTTAATTTAGACAAAGGAAAAAGCAGCAAAATATGCATAATTACTTGATAATGAAGTAAGGTTTGAATCATACAATGCATTGGGTATCATATTTCTGTCTCTCATTCGTTCATGTAGCATATAAAGAGGAACACTGTCACCATTTAGGCAAGTGAAATTTGAATTTTAAGCAAGTAGTTGCCACATGATATGAAGGTTCAAATAATAATTAAACTAAGCATGAGTGAACAAATTTATAAATACACATGCTTTTGTTCTTAAAAACTTAGACATTTACACACACATTTTGTTTACCAAAATTTTTGGCAGCCTCCCGTCATCATCCCACAGTATGGGGCTACTTCAAGAGACCTTCCCACCACACCAAGAAAAGCATGCATGGTAGGTGTCATAAGACACCAGACCTAAAATTTTATTTTCCCATCACTCCAAGAAAGGCGCATGGGTTTTGTAACAAGAATTTCCTTGCCACATTGGAACAACGTGAACAAGTACTTATATCACAAGGCAGATTTCCTTGCCACGTTGGAACAACGTGAGCAAGTACTTATATCACAGATTTTTCCGCCACATTGGAACAATGTGAGCATACTTCTCACATAACAAGTTTCCTACTACATTGGAACAATGTGAACATGTACTTATCACAAATAGGTTTCCTTGCTACATTAGAATAATGTGAATGTGTACTTATAGCATAAGTTTTCCGCCATCATTGGAACAATGTGAATAGACATGTACTTATCAACGGGTTTCCCTACCACATTAGAACAATGTGACTGGTACTTATAACTAATAATTTTAAGCTTGCATTTACACATAAGCATACATATATATATACTTGAGCAAGACATATATGACATTTGTAAGTTTAGCTTGCTTTTGGTATATCATCTTCCTTTTCCCCTTCTTTTTTTGGCATAAGAGATGCAATACATCTAATTTTACAAGATAGCATTCTGTCAAATCATAAGCATATGTTTCATTTGTCATTACCAAGTGAATAAAGAAACATTATACTTCATATTAACTTTCCCCATTCCATGAACAATTGCATTTAAACATAATTTGATTGGATAAAATGTTTATAAATAACTTTATGTAGCATGTAACAACCTTTCCTTAAAAATCAACCCATATGTAACAATATTTCCTTCAAAATCAACAAAAAAAAGGAATGAGGGATTTGTGCCAAATGTAGTTCAAGCTACTTAGATACATAGCCACATTAAGCTTGGTATTACATAGGCCCAAAGAGAAATTTTAGATTTAGCAAACATTTGTAAAACCCATAGGACTTGAAAGAAACTTAAATTGGATTTTACTAGATAACAAGATATGTTGGATATTGCATACTTCCATGAGAAGATCTCTAAATTTAGCATACATCTTCAAAATTCTCAAGTTTTGAAAGAGATAGCATTCATTCTTGCTAAGTAGTAAGGAGAGAGAGATAGAGATGAGGCCAAGGTAACATATCTTACATAAGGATCTCATAAGTCACTTCAAGGCTTTATCACTTGGATGAAAATCCTTAATGAATTTAGTCCACATGAGATACACCATTTTTTCATTTAGAGTTAGCAAGATCCAAAAAATCAAATATGAAGTAATATTTGCATTTGGATTTAAAGAAATTTGAAAATAAACTTTGCTCAAATCCCCATCTTCATGATAGTAAAACACCAAGGAAGGAAAAGTAGGATCAATCTCATGAGATCAAGCAAGTAAATTTAAAAAATTAGCATATAATAGCACTTTACATTTGGATTCAACAAACCAAGAGAAAATCTGAAAGCTAATCCTCATCCCAAATCATGATAACAACTCATAAGAGAGGCAAAGCAAGATGAGCATCATGGTCAACTCCCTAATAATCAATTTTCCTTTCCACCTTTTTTAGAAAATAACATATGTAAAAATCTTAATTTTGATTCATCATTTTTTTTATTAATGGAGCAAGGAAGGAATAAGGCCTACTATTTATTAGCAATTGGAAGAGAGTCAAAGCCATATTAAGCCTACTCATAAGTTTTTTAAACTTTCAGATTTTGGCTAAAGGATATACTTGCATATCAAAGACAATTGCTAACGATAATGGGATTTCTTTGTAAGGAGTAAAAATAGAAATCAATCCCATTATTATGATTTGAGCAACATAAGCTTGAAAGTCACATCTCAATCCTTATTTTCAAACTTCCAATGTCATTTTAAACAAGTAAAGAGGCTTATCACATATCATTTTGCCCATCAGAAATCATTTTAATCAAAATAAGAACATGGAATCCATAGATAATAGTAAATAGCATAAGATTTGGGCCATACATCATCCCAAATATCAAGATTAAAACCCTAGCATCATCTTAAGCACATTTTAAGAGATTTACCAAACCCTAACTTCCAAAATAACTCAAATGCATGAGAATACTGGTTAGAGAGAGATGACATGGAGTTCGTTTTTTTGGCAAGAGAAGAAGAAGGGTTCAATTTGCTTGAGAATAGTGGTAAAAGGAACTCAAGGATTCATGCTCTACTCTTCAACTAGATCGAAATCGGAGCTTGATCGAGCTTTACTATGCTGATCAAGACTGACAGGAGGGGAAAAATGAGAGAGAGACTTGAGGGAGAGACTCGAGGGAGAGAGGGATTTTTGATGGAGAACGAGGGATAGGTGCGCTCAAGAATGAGAGATGAACCGGAGAGAGAGCTCAGAAGAGATGAAGGTCGCGTGAATGACGGATCGAACCCCTCATTTCACCAATATGGTCAATCGGTCCTGATTGGTGGGGTTAGCGGCAACCAATAGGAGGCATCGGATGATAAATCTAATTGGCTTGTTAAGCAACCGATTTAATTAGACACATGAACGACTGACTCTGATTGGGAGTTTGGGTGGCTAGATTAGGGAATTTAAGTGGCTGTTAGCAGTTTAATTATGAACTAATCGAACTATAACATTATAATGATAAAATGACAAACCATATCAATATGGGTATCAATTGGAGGTATTTTTGTTGTGCCAAACGCAACGGCGCGATCGATTTCATAATCATGGGTCGCTTGGACCATGTCGACGATGATTTGAGTAAAAATAGGCTTAATTTTTGTGTAATTTCATTTGGAATTAATTTTAATTGATCGATCACTTATTAATTGATTCGATAACTCTCTTTTAATTATCTTTGATATCTTAAACTTAATTTGAAGTCGATTTCTCAAATAGAGGCAATTTTTACCAAATACAATCGCGATTAATGATTTTAATTTTCCAATTACACATCGTTTACCACTATTTTTCTTAAATTTTGCCATTATTACTTAATTCAAATTATGGAATGTATGTGTAGGTCAATAAATTCTCCCCAACAAATAAGGTTCACGCATTGAGCGGACCGTGTTTGTTGCACACTAGTTGACTTTTTTGTGTGTAGGATTGTTGCCAAATGACATATGAGAAATTAGGCCTCTTAAATCCTCATAAATTGATTCATATTTTTCTCATAGATAAGGACTTTTTTTTTTTATTTTAAGACATCTTTGAGCAATACTTTTCAACTAATTTCAATTTTAGTAGGCTTTATTTTGCATATATATACTTATTTTATGTGACTCCTTATAGGAAGATGTTCAACTGGAGGAGATCATCAAACTTGCAATCTGAGGAGCCTAGCGATGATGCCATATGGTCTATCATTGATTCACATGACCTTCATGGGAATGCAGATGTTTTAGACATGTTAGAACAACATATTGAAATGTTACAAGGACATGACATATTTTAGAATTTTTTTGCCCGTTCTCCTATCCTTCCAGACTATTCTGAGGAATCTATTGAATTTGAGAATTCTCCAGAGTGGGTTACCATAATTAAACTGAAGTGTGGTGAATACAATCCTCCTGACAAGATCCCGATTAGGTTAGCTATGGGTTGTGCAAAATTCTTCAACCAGCCGACATCATTGAGCAAACAAGGGCAATCACGCTTACTTAGTCATCACATAATAATCTAATTCATTAGAATGACCTCAAGATTCACCCATAGACCAGATTCATAGTCCAGCGAGGGGGTTTGTCACCCAGGTTCATTATATTCTCCAAGCTCACAAGCATACTCTACAGGTAGCCGGAGTTTATGGGGCAATTTATGTCTCTATGTTTGATTTGGAAATATTTCCTCTTCATGGATAAAGGGCCTGATTGAATTCGGGATGCTGGGAACAACACCTGTTGGGTCAGGCCAAAAGAATTGACCATTACATTAAGCGATCTATAGGTAGTATCGGGCCTTCTGGTCTATGATAGCCGCTATGAAGAATGTATTCCTCCTGATAGCGAACGTTTTCATAGGCAGTCCACTACAGAAAGGAATAGATGGGGGAGGATGATTTTTCCTTTAGTTTACTCTGAGTTGCTTAGTCGTTATCGATAAACTTATGAAACTCGAGTTACCTTTGTTGTGAGCAACCATGCCTATGGATGTTTAGATTCATAGCTTCTTGGGAGAAGATCTTACTACGCTTTTGGCTTTATTATCGACTCTTTCAATATAGGTGTATAGTTTGGTGGTTACTTTTCGGAGGAGATTACCAAGCCTTCCTCATCACCTGGATATTTTTCTCCATTACTTCCAAGTATAGATGAGGACTTATTTTTAGCTGGATTTTTGGGTACTTGGTTGTGCACTTTCATCTTACCCATCAGGATTATTTTGCTCGGTGCTTTATTGGCATAAGCAAGATTTCCCAAGGTGAACACCTTTCCTTAGCTTCTCTGGTTGTTGCTAGAGTATATAGAGTATTAAAGATTATTTCAGAGGCTAGCTTGCTCAAGCTACATGATGTGATTCTGTCCTGGCAATACATTCATGCTTGGATTCACATCCATGTACACGAGGCGTTCATTTGTCTGGAATGCCCTTTATACTTCTTGGAGAGAGGGTACCCTATAGTCATGCAGCTGTCATAAGCCTCTTCCACATTGGAGCGTGAAAGGGTACGTTTATTTTTTTTGCTCCTCACTTAATCATTGATAGATTCAATCTCCTTCACCAATTTGAGGTTGCAAGTCTACCTCTGGCAGAGGAGGTTGACATTGTGGATGGAGTTGACCACAGAGGCATGTGTACCTTAGTTCACAATGGCCAATTCTTATCAGTAGCCAAGTACTTTTGTTAGCATGCATCCCAGTTAGTTGTGTTATCGATCCAATCATTCAATTGTCTAAGAAGGATATGAACCTAACCGAGAGGCCCGACAGTTTGGATTTTCGTAGGCTACTGCCTATGAAGGGAGGCCTTTCATTCTAGGTGTCACTAACGCTCACCAGTTGGATGTATTTTCGTTGAGACTAGATTATTCTCAGCTTCAGTGATGTGGCTTCATTTGCCCAGGTTTGGTATGAACTTGAGGTTCTGCCTAGTTGTACTTTTTAGTCATATGAGATGTAGCTATACCCACTTAACCTGGGTACGCTTATCTTTTGCACCGACTTTGAAGCATGGAGCTCGTAAATATGAGTGACAAGTGAGGAGACTTGGAGTCCCTTGAGGACAACGAGCTCGTCATGGCAGCGGCTCTAGCAGAGGTACAATTTTTGTATATATTTTATTATTTTGGTATTTGATCTTTTCCTAAGTCCTTTTATTTTTATTGCATATATATTTGCATTTTCTCTATTCTATAATAGGTGAGAGAGAAAGAGAGAGAGAGAGAGAGTGCCAGATCAAAGGAAGGAGTAGGCTATTCACTTCCTCGGGTGCGAATTCGAGAACTTTCATCTAGCCATGCCGAGGTACCATCCCCATCTCACCGGAAAAGGCATCCTCGTCATGAAGTCCCTCTGAGGGCTTCAACTGATTGGTCAGCAAGCCCTTCTCCACGACAGCTCTTGACTCCTAAGGAGGCAGATTTGGGGCCAAGGATGTTTGTTAATGCGGAGCCAGTTTCCTTCAAAGATTTTGGGGTTAGTTTTCCTGATGCAGCAGAGGTGAGTGCTATTGCTCTAACTGTGCCAGTTTCTTTTGAAGATTTTAGGGTCAATCTTCCTGATACTACAATGGTAGAACCTGTTGCTCCAGCCATTGAAGCCCCTTTCATGGATCTAGTTCCCTACATGGGTTTCTTCTCTAGCTTTTGGCTCAAAAACACCAGTGATGGACCAACACTATGGTGAGATCTCTACCATGCACGCTCATGATGAAATGGTGGTAGGTGTTATAATGTCAACGATCAACCGCCACTTGGAGGAGGAAGAACTTAAGGCTTTTGAGTCGTATGATCAAGTAGCTTTTCTCCCTTTTTGCTTTAACTTCTAGATGTAATATTATATCTTTGTCTCCCTTTTTTTTGCCGAAGGGGTTGATTACTCTTTTGATATCCATTGAGTCATACATCATATGCATATTTACACAATGAACATATTTATGAAGATAACATGATATTTTACGTGGCGATCTCTCGATTGGACCCAAGTTCACCAATATCACTTGACCACTTTTCAAGAGATGCCAATAATTTGTTAGACTTCTTGGCTCATTTTGGATTGAATGAAGTGGAATTGTGATATTGGGAGGCTTTATGTCGGGAGGCCAAATTTTTAGCTCAACAAATGAAAGCCCATAGCATAGTTTGCCACAAGGTTTCATTGCCAGAGCTGCGAGAGCCCATTAGGCTTTGATGGGAAGCAGCTGATTTTGCTTATGATGAATTTGAGCTACGAGGCTTTAGAGAGGACTCCTTGGCAAGTTTGCTGACATTAGGGATAATTTTGATAGCGTCACTGCTAAGATTTGAGGCATCTAGAGAGAACTTAAGCATTCAGTGTCATGTAAGATGGATCTTCAGATAGAGCAGGATAGACAAGCTCAGTAAACACAGAGGGAGTAGTAGTGGTTTCAGACTTGGTATCATACTATGGTTGCTACCGAAGCTGCTCTGAGATGAGTCGTGGAGAATTTACAAACTACTGAGGTAAAAAATGAGGCTCTTGCTATCATTGTATCTCAGCTCAGAGACCTACAATCTCATCTACCTTGATGTATTTTCTCTTTATTTTATCCATCTCTTCTTCATGCTTTGAATTGTATCAGTTATCTTTATTGCTAGAGTCTCTTTCCTTTGTAGTATGACTCTTATGTCAGAGTTGTGTTTCATATGTACTTACACATTTTTCATGAATAAAAGCCAGACCACTAGCATGCTACTTCATTATTGCTCTGCTTAAAGGATTTGATGATCTATTGGTGAGAAGAAAATATCCTTGGCCCTATGCTTTGTGCTTTGGCAGACTTATTGAAAATTTCATCTCAAAATTTAAAATTTGTATTTTCATCCTGTCCTGGCTTTATTCCTTAATGGACTTGATGGAGTCAATGATTCATTGCTGAGATGAGAACATCTTCAATCCTATGCTTTATGCTTTGATGAACTTGTTGAAGATTTCATCTCAAGGATTCGTATCTTGTGTCTTCTTTTATCTTGGCTTCATGCCTTGATGAATTTGATGGAGGAAAGTCTTGAATTGTCTTGAAGACTTGTCAGGCGATACAAAATTACCTTTTGCCCTAGCTTTCTACTTTTGCAGGCTTAAAGAAGGATGTCTGCCAATGACCTACCCCTCAGAGCTTATGTTGGGTCAATGGTAAAGAGCCATCAGTCCTATGCTTTGCATATAATGGACATGTTGATGATGTAACTCCCTCAGTTCAGCCTTTGGATTTATATGAACATTGGGATGACTTCTTCGATCCTTTACTTTTTGCTTGATTGGATTTGTTGAAGAAGAGTTTCCTTCGGTCTTTGCTTTTTTACTTCAACAGACTTGTTGAGGGAGTTGAGATTTCACATTTGACATTGATATCAAACTCAGCTTAGCGCCTTCTTGAGTAAGGATATTTTTGTTGGATTTTGAAAATTGACCTTACGACCAATAAGGATGATCTCCCTTTGGGCCACTTGAACTCACCAAGTTGGAGAGATTTAAGAATTTGGACATTCTTGTCTTTGAACTAACAGTAGGAGGATCCCTTACTACACCTTTATAGCGTGTTGAGTAAGCAAACTCACAATGACTCGCCATAATTGGGCATGTTGAGTCCTTATATACCACTGAGTCTTTGACTTGAGCAATTGATGGAGGATTTTATCATCGCTAACGAGATGGGGATCTCTTACTACCTTTTGTGTCGTGTTGAGAGCATCATCGTGACTTCGACCGTATTTGGGCATGTTGAGTCTGACCTTATACACCAACTAGAGCCTTTAGATTTGATGTATTGATGGAAGATGTGTTTCCAACTTGATTTGTTAAAGTTCGCAGATTTGAAAATTTTTCTTTTTGGTCAGTAAGACTTTTAAACTTGAGAATTTGAATACATAATTTTGAGTGTACATGTGGGGATCTGGGCACAAGGCATGATGTCAACCCAAAGAGAAAAGTAAGGTCTTCTGCCTCATAGGGAAAGCCTGACATTCTACAATAATTTTTTTTAAAAAATGCCCCCTGTATGACAGGGGGATTTTTATTTTATTTCGGAAATGCATTCTTGTGTTATAATAGAATTTCCAAGTAAAACTTACTGTGGTGAAAAATTTCTAAGAGGGAGTCGCCTTTCAAATTTATGGGGAGAAAAGAAAGAGGAACCCTTACAAAATTTATCTTAGTAAGGGCCATGCAGATCCATGAGATGTACTTATTGGTGATCGGGTACATCATCAAGGTATAGTGTATCTCAAAGATAGAATTCACTACCCTTTAATGGAACCAATCACCTCAATAAGGACTCTTAAGGATGATGAGTCTACATATGTACGAGATTCTTCTTTAAGTAGAAAAGTAAAGAAGGGTTTATTTTAAATCGAAGTTCATTAAGTTCCCTATAGGGGCAAGCCCTCATAGTTAATTACATCCTAAAGGATAAGATCCTTTAGGAAAACTCTCAATTTAGAAAAATGATCATTGTCTCTGAAGATTTCAATAGGAAGGACTATCAATCGATTAGTTTTATGTTTGAAGATCAAATGATTGATCAAAAGAGGAGATATCGAAGCCAAAATGGGAATAAGTAGGAGATGCTCATGATGCTAGGAAACCTAGAAGCATCTAAAACTATCCTAAAATTGGGCTTTACATTTTAGAAATTAATTTAGTATATTTGAGTTGTATTTTTCATTAGAATTTTAGGACTTAGGATTCCTTAACACAAGATTAAGGAAATGCCTAAGAGGTGAGGAATTATGCTTATGGTCGACAAATAGAGAAGCAACCTCAATCTAAATCTAGGGAGCTTAGGTCAAGCATAACCTAAATCTAAGGCAAAAATGGGTAATTAGTTTGCCTCCACAAGAGAGGACAAACCACCCGACAGCTTGGACTTACAACTGCCTGGGGGTGGCCGCCAACTAACTCCTCCTATAATTTTAAACATATGTAGGCAATTTTTTATGCTTATGCAAGATAGCTAGGCTATTTTTATTTAGAAAGAAACTAAGTCTTTAAACCTCACTCCCTAAAGAGACTAGATCATGTGAAGGGACATGCTTTAAATGACCTAAATCTAATGCATTTCAAATTTTAATTTATTTCATTTTTGGACAATCAGTTTGACTCAGGCTAATAGGATTTTTATGACTAATGCATGAGAAAATAGATTGTTGGCCAAAATTAGCTTGAAATTTAGGAGGTGAGTTTCCACCACGACCCTCATAAGTCAAGTTGGGTTCTCTGGAAAAGATGGAAGCCCTCTAATCAAGAGTGGAATAAGATGCTGTTGTGCATAATATTGTAAAGAAAAGATCTCATCCAACTAAGGGGTTTTTAATTCTTTTATCTTGATTTTAATCTTAAGCTTTAGATGAAGTTATGAGTTGTTTAGTTTTATTTCAAGTTGTTAAGTTGGGTAAAAGATTTATTTTTCGCTAAAGAGTTTAATCCACATCCAAGCCATACATAAAGCAGGGAAGAAATTAGGAAAAGCATTCCACTTAATGCACAAGTTAAACAAACATCAATCAATTTATAAAACTAGTGCAAAAAGAATAAATGGCCGTTTGTGGTCGGGCACCACCCCGTAAACCTAAAAATATCAAATTGGGTAGACGAGCTATACCCTTATACAACCCAAATTACAAATGAACTAAATTACATTTAAGCAAAAGGAATTCATTATTATGGGTGGGTCTTCAAGCTTTGCTCTTCTTTCTTCTTTCTTCTTTCTTTCTTTTCTTCTTTCTTTCTTTCTTCTTTAGATCTTCCTTTGGATGGTTGAATGATAGAAACTCCGAGGCTTCACATGGTGCATAAGATGGGATCTTATGACCAATATTCATCCTAATCCTCCATAACAGATCATTCTAACAATCCTAAATATACAAATTTTTACATGAAAAGGATAAAGGAAATCTAGCTAACACCTGTAAAATAAGGGTTAGTCAAATCACACCACACAAATCCCAAGCATGCGTATTGGACTTATCACCCCACACATGGGTGACTAAGTCCACCTGGCCTATGGATTATGCTAAGGGATATAAGCACCTGCAAGCAAGAAGCATTTATATTTTTATTTATGATAGTGCCCTTTAGCACAATCCCCTACAGAAAAGAATAGTTAGACTAAGCAAGTCCTACCATTCATTCTATGAACATACACCCTAACATCTTGTCTAAAACATTCATCACAAAATAAAACATACATCAAGCCATGCACCTAACCTAAAGCTAGAAGTGGTGACTTAGGCTAATGTGTGTGCTTTAATGGTTTGTGTGGCATGCTTAGCTTAGGACTTTAGGTTTGAATTTTCTAAGTGTGAAAGAAATGTTCAACTTAGAGGAGGGTTTCATTTAAGTTGTTTAGTGACTTTGGGTTGATTTTATTTCATGTTTTAGTTTGATTTGAGTGAAGCCTACAATTAATTACTAAGTAATAAAGAGAGGGAAAGAGAAGAGAACTTCTCTTTCCTTCCCTAATCCTTAAGTAATTTCTAAGATAAGTTTCATGCTTTAGTTTCATTTATGTGAATGTTTTGATTATATCTTTTAACTAATCCTAAGTTTAGATCAATTCTAAAGAAACCTATCTAAAAAGAAAGGCATTTTAAGATTAAGAAAAATGAATCAAAATCCATAACACACATTACTTCAATTCTTTCCCAACATATATATCATGCATATGGATAGATCCTAAGCATATCTATACATGGAAATGAGATAATTAACACACTTTATGATGCATGCTAAGTGATTCATTTAAGAAAATTTAGAATATTTGGATGCATGAATTTTCTTAAGTAGAAAAGGTTTTCCTTACCCAAAATTTCATATTCATGCATGAAAGTAAGAAAGGCATAAGTGAGTATAACGCCATTGTAAACCAGAGGTGTAAGGTACAAGACCTACTTAGGGCTACTTAAAGCCTCATAACCTCAGGGTTGTCCAGACAAATATACCACTTTCCTTAAGTACTAATATGCATATAAAAGAAATAAAGTGGAAAAGGAATATGCAAAAGTTTACTTAATGGCTTAGTTTTGGTTTATGTAATTTATTCATGCAAGTGTAAGCACTCCTTCTTAAGTACGAGCATAGAGATGAATAGGGTTTAGAATTACGTAAGTGCTAGGTTCCTTTCAAATGAACCCTGCATCTTACTAACCCATATTTAAAACTATGCTAACATAAAAAGGAAAGAAAGGCTACACTACACATGACTTTGTAATCTACCACATGCAAACTTATAATTGAATTCTAAGAATAGCACACTTTTAGATTTAATATTTTATTTATGGATTTTGAAAATACTTTAGATTTATTAGTAATAATAGCCACTCATATTTTACTTTAGCCAACACATGCACATTTGACGTAAAGTAAATAATTTTATTTTAAAACTTTGAAAACATGAAATCATGGATGCATAAGTCATATGGCATACAATTTAACATGTTGGGAAAGATCTAAATAATGTAATCATATGAACAAACTCACTTTACTTAATTCCTAAAGACATTCTTAAATAATAAGAAAACTTAGAATAAATCAAAGTGAATTTCAAAATGATTTTAGTTTGTTGAAGTTTAATTTAATTTTAAAAGGATGAGATTAGTTTGGTGATCCTAACCCATTCCCACATGTGTTTTGTATTTTAGTTTAATTTTCAGATAATTAAATCTATTTCAATGTTGATTAGGTTAAGGTATGCATTAAGTTACCTACACCACCTTAAGAAAATTAACTTTGGAAATTATGAGCCAATGAGATGACATAAAATCCACAAGGTATGTAAATTTGCAATGCACCTAGTAATGAAAAGGCCTAATGCAATTTGGCTCACAATTAAAAGTTAATTAAGCTAAGGGGTTTTAGCTTAAGTACTTTTAAAATATCCCTTCACACTTATGAAAGGGGGCTTAATTTCTTTAATTAGACTTAGGCTATTGAACACCTAAGGATCTACCCAAGGTATATTAATTAAGTTATGGAGATTTTTAGATTTTTTGAAAATCATTTAAAGGGGTAATTAATGGATTAACCTTTAATTAAGAAGGGGATTAAGGAAAGAAAAGGGGGTTTAGGGAATAGCTTAGGGGAAATACCCAAAATTATTCTCTAAAACTCCTATTCACTGGATCTAACCTTAATCCAACTTAAACATAGGGAAAATCCACTAATTACTTCTTAATTACCCTTAATTACATAAAAGGGGTAATTAGGGAATGAGCTAGCAATGTCCCTAATTAAGGCCTTAATAAATCTCAAGAAAATTAGGGGAGGCAGACATCATCCCCTAAAATGAACCCTAGAAGTTTGAGATTAATTGATTGCTTAATTAGAAAGTAATTAGCTAATTACCATTCCCAAAGAAACCCAAATTTAGAGAAAAAGGGAAATTAAAATGTATTGAAAACATTTTAGAATATTCTAGGTGAAATTGTCTATCCAAGGCATTTTTCCTTTTATTTTTTTGATTTTTCTATAAAGATATATGATTTTTAGAAGCCATAAAGATTAATCAAGAATTAATTAGTTAAATAACTAATCCCCCTTTAATGCCCCACCCATGGCGCGACACATGGTGCCGGCGGTTAGTGCACTTTACGCGTGTCATGCCGTGAGCTTATACTTAAGTTGTCACATCGGTAGAGATGGCGGTGGCGGCGCACGTGTCTTTTCCCTTAGCCGTCTGATCTTTTTGATCAAAGATCAGATGACAGAGGATAAACCCGTGGTTTTAAAATCAGATAAGGGATTAAAAATGTGCCTAAAAATCTTGACCATCCATCTAAGAATGTGTGGAGGGACGACTGAGATTAACTGAGTTCTTCCTTGAGGAGGAATGTGAGCCGTTCACAATCCAAGGGAAGATCCGAGCCCGATCCTTCATGGATTCAAATAAGATTCAACACACACCATCTAAGGGATCAGAGCGGCCAATCCAACAGTTAAGATGCCATGAGATAAAAATCCACTTCACAAAAGACCAACACACCTTAGCCTAAGTGGTTAGAAATTCACTAACCTCACCGGAGATGATCACCGATGCTCGAGATCGATGAGGTAGCTTCTTCTAGTGGAGACGAAGCCCTATTGAGGTTCCTAGCTCTTGAGGTTGAGTAGATGAGTGGATGGACCAACTCCCCTTGCATCTTTGATCGAATTCATCTTTCCTTTTGCTTTAGAACTCAATTAATTGCTTAGGCAAGCTCGTTTGAGTCCTAGGATGATGAGTATAAGAGGAATTGGGCTAAGGTTAAGTGTGGAAGAAGTTGGAAATCAAGATGAGCTCCCCTATTTTCACTGTTTGAAAACTGAGAAAAATGAAATTCAAATCTCTCCTATAGGCCTTGGGAAAGCTCTATGATGTTTGCTAAAGCTTCTTAGACCTTAATTGATTGTGAATCAGTTGTGAGTTTAGTGAATTAGGGGGAGTATATCTCCCCTTATGGCAATCAGACGGACGAGCTTATGCTTGCTATTTTGATCCAATTGTCCCCATTGAGTGGGTTGTTTGAGTGGTTAGAGGTGTGCACATGGTCAGTTTGGCTAGAGGAGTGGAAGCCTAGATCCCATGTGCATTCAATTGAGGT